>VWZN01011079.1:105783-145877 GCA_013396955.1 Regulus satrapa | reverse complement strand
AAAAAAAAAAAAAGGAAAAAAAGAAAAAAGAAAAAAATCCTGCCAAAAAAGCCCCCTTTAACTTGTTTAAATTTCTGTCCCATTTATAAGTCTGGCAGTAGGAGTTGCAGACACAGTTAGCCAGCTACCATAATCCTGCTAGGTCTGCCCCTGGCATGCACAGGCGCATTCCAGGTTTAATGCACAAAGACTGTTCTGTCACCAAAGTCTTCCAAAGTACATTTACAGAAGAGACTGAAGGCTCAATTGTGGCCCAGGTACTAGATTTTACCTAAGCTGCTCTGGTGTTGACAGCAATTTATGTCAGACTGCAGCTGAAAACTGGACCAGCAGCCCCCAGGGACTCCAGGATTAATATTCACTCTGAGTGCTAGGCTGTACTGATGTCTCCTTGCTGCCTCCAGCACCTGTACTGTGGCATGTGCTACCTTACTTAGAGCTTTGTCTGCCCACACCGTAATCACTTTCTCACACATCCATGTGAACCCAGCGCTGGCTTCTAAAACTGGTATGGCCCCACGGAAAGAGGAGACAGCAGGCTGATGCACATCTGCACCTCCAACCTCCTTGGATCTCTGGAAGAGGAGATGCTTGTGTGAGCATGGGTGTCCAGTAAAAGTTTTATGCCCAGCAAGTAAAAGGTCTGACAAAGTCGGAGGAGACACAAAGCACAGCATGTGGAGCATTACCTTTAAAGCTGCTACCCCAAGAACTGGGGGAAAGAGATAGGGCATATGTGAAGAAATTTACTTGGTACTGGTAGATAAAAACAGGTATCACAGGGAAAGAAGGCTGGAGATCTCAGTTCAAGCTGCTTAAAGCAGGAGATAATGTAAAATGAGCAAAGAAGAAGCAGAGAGGGAAAACTGGAGAGAAGATAAAAGGCATTGAGGGAAGAAAGAAGTAGTAGGGGCAAAGGACTGAAGTGTTTAGATTGCAAAAAAAACAGCAACTTAACTGTTATACAAAAGTGAAAAGGGGGGAGAAGATCTATACGCTGAAATCCCATTACACAAGTGTTTAGATTGCATTGCAGTGTAACCACTGCAATACATGCACTGATGATCTCAGTGGTTAAATGGGGATGTGATCACATTGCCTCTGAAATTTGGAAAGGTAACTATGTATGATTTAAAAATGTCTTGTGAATCAGTTGCAAGTTCTTGCAGGAATTAAGTAGCTTTGCTTCAGAAGTAGAAATAGCGATTTTAAATGATGGTTTAATTCACTGTAGGACAAAGATATCCCTAATTTTAATTACAATAGTAGTATCACTCTTGTTAGAGCTGTGGTAAAAGTTGACACGATACCACTGTATCCTATTCTGTACAGGAGTTAGAAGTTGTCATTGTACTGAGTGGAGCCCTCTTTCTCTGTATCATTCAGTGCAGCAAAGGGGAAAATGGATTCTTTTTTGTTTTTCTGGAGTTCTTCTGAATGATCCTCATCCAATAGTTTAAGCAACTACTATGGTGCCGTGAACGTAATTAAAGCAGTGTCTAAGGATCACTGAAGAGTGCTGACTTCAAGATATTTTACTTTGCTTATCTGCAGCTACCAAATATTTTGGATCCTGTCCTCAACTGTGAAGTCCACGGTGGCATCTAAGGGTTGTTCAAAACCCCACCAGGGCTGGGTGGATACTGCAGAAGGGGAGCCACTGGAGGATGGGTAGCTCATCCAAAACCACTGTCCTTTCTGAGGAGCTTTCAGTTTATACAGGCAAGCAAGCAAGATAGGCCCAGGATAAAGTAAAATAATGCTGTAAATAATTATATATAATTGTATTATATAAAATACTCCAAAATAATAATGTAAAAATAGCTTCTTTTTCTAATTTGCTGTTTTAAAGTAATGGCAGCAAATAGTTGTATTCATTGACTTCACAGAACTAGGGAGCTGTGGAAAGCACGTGGAAAAGGAGGAAGGTTGAGTCCAGGGGATATCCATCACAGTTCTAAAGAAAGAGCAGATGTTGGAGTGAGAGGGAAGAGCACCAGATCTCATGCGGAAATAAGGAGAACTGAAGAGTGGGCAGAGACAAGAAGAGGCATGGAGGCAAAGTCCCATAATTATTTTTCTGTTATCTTTAAGATTTCAGGGCATGTAGACTGATCCACAGCTTCAGTACCCTGACATGGTGACCTAGCAGGTGGAGCAGAAACAGGAGGGTTCAAGAATGGTTCTGGAAAGAGCCTCAAGGCCAGGGCCTGGAGATAAGCAGCACTTGGGAATCACTTGCTTCTCGGGTGGTTCTTTTGTGCCTGACAAATTTTACACTTCTTCCCAACAGGCTGAATTTCCTTCCAAGAGGACCTTCTCAGTGGAAAATGAAGTTAAGTCATCAGTGCTTCGACTCTGCAACAGAGGGGAGGAAATTCCTGGCGGTACTGACTCCCAGCTGGAGCTCTTTGTTTTCAGCATTTGTGGCCTCTGCCCAACCCACGAAGAACTAACAGCCTCCGTTTCCTCTTTACAAGGAACACCTTACTTCTGAAGGGGTGGGTAAAACTGGTCAGACTTGCTAAATTCTTGGCAAAGATTCATCCTTTGAAAGGTAGAGACCCAGTTCTTGTTGGTGCTGTCATGATGTGATTTTTACAGCACTCTGCACAGCCTGATGTTTCAAAGGCAGAGGCAGTGCTGGTGCCATGTTGCTCTCTCACATGAATATCCAACACTACCAAAAAATTGTGCTACCCTGCAGTAAAACAGATGGAAGAGCAGGATCTAGGCTGAGCTTGGTGCCACTGTTTATATCCATCCTAAAAGTTTGTGCCTGCAAGACTCAACTCTGGAACAGCATCATGACCAGGCACGCAAATCTCAGTCTCCCCAGTGCTTGTTGAGGAACATCACGGGCATGAAGAAATGGTGATGCTGGCAGAGCTTTATGCAGCATGGTGGGCTATGTTGGGTAGCCTCAGGCACATGGGCAGGGCTGTGCTTGACTGGAACCTGGCCCTTCTGCAGCATCTCTAGGCAGAGGCTGATGATACGGCATTCTAGGCCATGAATAGGGGCAGAGGAACCTGTGGGCAGGCAGGGACAGCCAGGGCTGTGGATACCTTTGGGGCTCAGATAGAGCAGGCACGGATCCAAGCCAAGCCCTGACTCTAAAAGAAATACTGTTTTGTTAAAAAGGAGCATGGGAGTGACAGTCCTCCCTGCTTGGGGTCCCCAAGCAAGCCAGCGCTTGGTGCAATGTGTTCCTCAAGCACACGGAAATAATTAACAAATGTTTCTTTGTATCTCAGCCAGCACTGAAGGTACCTAATTATGGATATTGTTTCTGTAAGAAACACCAAATAAATGTCCCTTTTCATTCCCAGAAGGGAGTAAAGAGCCATGAATACAAAAAGCATTAGGCCCAGCAATAAGTTAGCCTATGCAATTGTCCCTTACAGCTTTGTGAGCTGATGCTAACTGGACTGGAGCCACTGGAGTTAAAACACCTGAGAGAAGAAACAGGTTTGTAACTGGAAGGAAAAGGAGAATTCTCCGTGCATGACTGATTAGAAACACTTTTGCCCAACATGATTATTTCAGTATGTACTAAGAGTCATGAGACCTTTTTGGGAGATGTTGGGAGCTCTTTGAGACATCTAGTGATTGAAGCTCAGAAAACTGTAAAAGCATAATTTGGCTAGACCTGACAAGCAAGTTTGCATATTTTAGAGAAGCTCACAAAGAGAGAAGCTGAATCCCAAATATCCAACTCCCTGTGAGGGTCTTCACATACCATGCTTCCAGCAGGATAGCAATGTTACGAAAACACACCATAAAGAATGAATGCTGTCAGCATTTAATTGATAGGTTTGAAAAACTACCAGAAATCACTGGGCCTGATGAGGATGAGAACAATCAATATAAAAATGTGACTGATTAAAATCTTATTTTTTGGACTTAGTTTCTTCTTTTCCTGAAGAGAGTATCAGAGAAAGAGCTAAAAGTTATATGGTAAGCCTTGAAACTCTGCCTAAAGAAAGAGAAAAGGGCAACTACTGGAAGACCAGATTTTTCCCAAAATGCCACAACACATAAAAATACACATACACAGCCAAACCCATATATATCCATCCAGAGCCCTGATGTGTACCAAGATTCATCTTTTTATTACAGACATTTTCTTCATGGGGACTAAGTTTCAACAATGCAGAGTTTGTACACCCACTGGAATTGTTTCATCCACTCACTAATATGAATGAGGACATCAGGGACTGCTGCTCTGGAAAGACATCAGAATGCAATACAAGAGTTGTCTTTCTTACACAAGTTCTTTCTTTTCATGGCCTTACATAAATATGGTCTATTATACACCCAAATCTTTACATAAATCTTGTCTAAATGACTTCTAATCAGAAAAGAAAACAACAACCCTGTATTTCTCACACAATAAAAAAGACCACCATGGGAAAAAAACAATGCACTCCCAGAGTGGTATGGTGTCTGTTAAGAGAGTTCCCATTAAGCAAGTGTTAGCTATTCAAAGAATTAACTGAAATGGGGTGGTAAGTCAGCATCTGTTCCTTGTCACTGAACTCAGGTCTGTAGCAGGGAGCAGAGAAAGAAGTGAGTTATAACAATTGTTAGCAGGAAAATGAAAAGAAATCACTGTCCTGTAGTCTGGATTATTTTCTTAGAAGGTAGGTCAAAATACCTGTGGTTAATTTTCCAAATTGTGTCCCCACTCATAGAACACAGGAGTAGAAGAACATAAGAGACAAAAGATATGGACCAGAGAGGACTTTTTTTCTGGAACTGTGCTGTTTTGTTACAGCACAAGTATTTGGCTAGATATATGCTATTCACAATTTTTATGTATCCTTTTGCATTTCATTTGTGGCTAAGTGTAAGGTAGGAATTAATGGTTTTTAACATGCATATTTCAAGTGGGTTAAAGCTGTCCCACAGCCTGGTGTGCCTGGGATGAATTGTTCTGTGATTAGTTGTGACCAAACCCAGAAGAATAATGCACGAAATTACTTCTTTATTGCCCCCATTACAATGCATTAACTGTTTGCTAGGTGCTGACAGAGTCAGACCCTGGTAGCCCGTCTTTTGGTTTGTCATGAAGAGTGCTGGCTCTGAACCAACAAACAGAACATGCTGGAGCTGGTCAAAGAGGAACGTAGGTGCCAGTGACGGGAAAGTGACAGAATTCACATTTCCTTGGGAGTAGAAAGAGGCAACACTACAGTAAAAGGCAACAGGATGTCAGGAGGACAGATTTCAGTTACTCAGAAAGTCATTAGGTAACATATCCTGGAAGGCTGATCCAAAGAAAAAAAAAAAGGAATTTAAAAAGAAATCATGCACCATGAAAGAAATTATATTAAAGGTGCAACTGCAAACTTTCCAGGTGCAGGCAATGGTCAGGAAGCAGAGTTAAGTGACCAACTTGGTAATATGCCTTTGATCCCTAACATGGGAGGAAATTATACAGGAAGTAGAAACTGTATCAGAGTACTAAAGATTATTTTCAACACCACACAAGAGCAACACCAGATAGGCCAGTGAGATGATACTCCTGGCAACTATTGCTTGTGAAATCCTTCTGTCAGTTCATTAACAATAGGAAAAACAGTTAATGAACTATTCAATGGAAGAGCAATTATTAGCAAATGACATTGTAAGACAACTTATTTAATATCTTTTTGCTGAAATGTGACAGTTAAGGTCCATAGGAAAGGAATGGATCTATGCAAGGCGCTGTTTTCTTTAACAGTCTAGAAGATGGAATAGAGGGATTTCTGTGAGGCTGAGTGGGAATGTAAATAAATTAGATTAGAAATACAAATTATTTCAAATAAAATTACTTGTGGGAAAAATCATATTAATTCAATGGGGACTAATTCAAAATAGTGCATTTTGGTGAGGGGGTTGCAGAACTCATCAGTTTTAAAAACACAGAATAAGGAACTGTGATATAGAAATAAGTACAAAACTTCTAATGAAACCTACAAAAGCATATTATTGCTGAAATGAGAAAACACAGTACAGATACAGGTGTATAATCTACAAGCAGGCGAAGTAATACTGATGTGTGGTTTAGTGTTAGGGTTTCAAATAGGGTGCTGTGTTTTTTGCAGGATGTTCAGAAGCTGGTGGAAAGTCAGGAAAATTATCAAAATTCCAAAAATTTTGGAAGCAAAGTTTTGGGGAAAAGTGGGGTCTCTTAGCACAGGACTGAATTATGCTGTCCAGGAAGGAAGAACCAAGACAGTCTTCAAATGTATAAGAAGCTGCTACAAAAAGTTAGGGGATAATCTATTTTCTGTCCTCTTTATGGATAGGGAGAGATATAGTAGAATTTTAAGGTTAAGAATCTACAGCACTGGGATATATCTACATTGTCAGTTTGTGTCAGCTCCACAATCTATTTCCCTGATAACAGACTAAATGAATCAGGAATGACCTGCAATAGTTGCCCCTGGTCTGGGTGAATGACATTCTTTTTGGTGCTTCAAGGATGCCTTCAGCCTTACAGTATTTTGATAGGAGGGGGATCCTGACCTCCACAGGGTAAATACCAAAGAATCCCATTGAATTTCTACAAGTCCTCAAGTGCCAGGCAGGCTCTCATAAATGGCACTAGCTAATCCTAGAGCTGCCTGTTAAAAACAAAAAAAACCCAAAAAACAAACAAACAAAAAAAGGTTTATTGGGCTCTCCTGTTCTTAGTGGACTCTAGGGTTACACAAAGGTAGCAGAGATGCATTCAGGGAGCAGGAGACTGAGTCCCATAGATTACTCTTGTCTCACCCAGGTCATCACTTCCCTGTATTTGACATTACAGTGTTTCTTCAGGCATAAATTTGATAGCTGAACAAACACTCATGACAACCCCAGTTTGAGGGAGTAGCACGGGTGAGGCTAGGAGGCCAGGGCTATAGCCAGGCTGGCCCGGCAGCAGCTTCACTAATGAAGGATGCAATACCACAGCACCCAGAAACAAAGAGCAGAGCAGGTCCTGTGAGAGTAACCAGGGTTAGCCAAGCCTGGCCAACCAGGCAAGACTGTAGCAATGAGGCAAAGTCAAGGACAAGCCACAATATCAAGTCTGCAAGCCAGAGCCAGTGTCCAAATCATAGGCACATGGCCAGGCACAGAGATCATGAGTGAGTGCCTTGTCTTGAACAGACCTCCTAAGCCGAGAGGACCAGACTCCTACTTGCTCAGCTTTTTCTCAGCCATTTTCTTCCCCAGCAGGGTTCCAAGGTTCTGCAGGGGCACCAGATCTGAGCTGGCCTCAGGACCAGCTAACAAAAGGCTGGGTAAGGCAGTGCCTTTAAAATACAGACAAAAACATTTGCTACAGCACCAAAAAAACCACAAATTCCCCACAGATCCATATTGCATTTTAAAGGATAGCCAGGTGCTGATGAAAGAAAGGCTTCTGATATGCCACAGTTTGAGGAGGAAAAAAAACCCAAAAAACAACAACAAAAAGAAACCAAAAACAAACAAACAAAAATTTTCAACCTCAGTGGCTGGTTTTAACCAGCCCATAATCTCAAGGCTATTGCCATAAAAAATGATGGTATGATGTTTGGTTTGGTTTGATGATTTGTCTGTTTTATATTTTGTTTGGTTTTGTTTGGTTTTGTTTTTATGGGGCAGATTAGCAGTGACATTTCTAATACCCTCATTTCTGAGAGACAAGATCTGCTAATGACAATGCTTCTTCCAAAACATTTTCTATGTTGTAGAATCCAGTGCTCCACCCATAACCCCCCTGAGTGTAATAGAGATTGTCACCACTTTTTATTGCTGCAGTCCCTTTGCCCAGCAGCAAAAGACCAACAAAGAACCTGGCCCAAAATATTCAGTATTTTATTTGTGTTTTGTAGTCACTACATGATTATTGAAACAAAAAAAAAAATTTCTTGGTTAACTGAGGAAATATTTGTGTGGCAGGAATTAAGCCTTCGTGCTAAAGTGTTTTTGACTATAGCCCTGGTGACACAATTGGCCCATGTGTGCAAGGAAGTGACAGCATCAGCTACGTCCCACCTCCAACTTTACCAACAAAACTGACAGTTTTGGAGACTATAATTACTTGATCATCTTTGTAAAATGCTTTCAACTGACTCATGTGTTGTGGACTATGAGGTAGTGTCTCAGCTTTCTCAAATTAGCCATTGGTGTAGCTGAGCCAGATGGTTAATAGAAGCATCTGCTTAATTCTGGTGGTTAATCTTTGAATACTACCCCGCTCATCATTCAGCCTGTTCTCTTTTCCTTCCAGGGTGTTTCTGAAGAGCTGGGTGTCCTTTTTCAGTCATGCTTTGCCTTTCAACCCAAGCTATTAAACTCACTGAGTCAAAGAAGGAAAGGTATTTCACCAGACTCCAAGAAAGTTCCTGTAACCACTTCAGGATGAACACTGGTTTGGCTTTGAGGAAACAAGAACTGAGGGACAGAAAGAAGGAAAATGAAGAGCTATACAGGAGAAAACTGATTAACCAAGATGGGGCTTCTCTGTCACACATACAGATAACTCATCCAAAATTATAAATAGGCTTTATTCTTGCTGGTGACAATCCAACCAGAATTTATTTAAATGCAAATGTGTATCAAGTCATATATTGGCTTTCTGCAAAATTGGGTGAGGACTCCCAGGACAGAGCCTCAGGAGTGGCCTCAAACTTCTTTGGATAAATCTTGCCTTTTTCCATTCCAAACATCACCTCTGCTTTGAACACCTAGGGATGTTTCTGGTTGCCTGCTGGCAAAATGGCATTGGAAAGAAATTTGTTAAATTAGCACTTCTTGCTGCCAGAAAACTTTTTGACTGCAAGGTGGGAATGTGAGAAACCTCCCACACTGCACATGGGACACACATTCAGCTGCTACGTTCCACTGGAAAAAATCTGCTATAATTTCAAACAGAAACCACAGAGGTCTGACAAAGCGTGTAGGAGACTCCTGGAACTTTTAACCAAATTGTTACTGTGTTTCTACGTGGTTGGATTCTACCTGGTAGCCTGCACTACTTGTCTGGCAAAGTCCTTATCATGATATCCAACCAAACTTCCCATTGACTAGGATAAGATGGCCAGCAATGCACACTATAAGAATATAAAAGACAGGATCTACACAGAAAATACTATTTTGATTTTTTGGTAGTTTCCATTTTTCCAAACAGGATTTCGCTCCCACGTTTTCACCATGTTTTCCTTTCAGCAAATTTCTGGCAGGTGCAACCTTCACCCAGGGAAATGGATACCTCATTTAAAATATAGGAATCAAATTACTGGCTGTAAATAATGAGGTTATGTTTGTCATCTTTTTCATTATAAGAAGCAAGGTGTCTCCCTTTAGGTTCATTCTCCAAGTGTCTCAATCCTCAACACAGCTGGAACACTTAGGCTTACTCTTTGGGTTTTGGTGGCTGTACATGCTCAGGGGAAGAATTGCAGGCCTGGACTCTACATCACACCTGTAGTAGCAATCACAGTGGTCCAGATTTATCACTTCCTGAGCTCCATAAGCTTTGAATCAGATCCTCTCTCAAGTTCATCAGAGAAGTAATCAACGAAAACTACAGTAACCAAAACACTGTTTGGCAGGCTGAATAAAATTTAATAAGTAGCCTCATTTCATCAGCCCTAACATCAATGTAGTCATTTAAACACTGAGCCTGTGAACCAGAAGGTTGGAAGAAAACTACTCCAGTCAATGGAAAGACATTCACTAAGCTAAATGGCTTTATATCAAGCTTTTACTGGACAGAGCTATAAAATATTTCCTCCAGAAGTTCTGCAGGCTATTTTAGTCTATCCACACTGTGAGGAAGGAAACTAGAAAACAATAGCTGGCTTGACCAGGAGAAAATACATAAATATGGGCAATGGAAACACAGCAAGGTAAAATCTTAATGGTATATAGCCAAAGCATGATCAGTATACTTAACTGTAGCTTGAAGACTGCTCTCCAGTGGCTGTTCAGTTGTACTGATTCATAACTCTGCAAGGAGCACTGCAAGGTACAGAGCATTTCTTTAAAAAAAGGAGAAAATTTAAAAAGAATCCTAGATGAGATATTGTTAAAACAGCAAATTAAAGCCAGAGTTCTAAAATAATTCAAAATATAAAGTATCAAGCATAAAGCATTCAGTTTCTGTTAAAAGGAGAGTCTTTATTATACTTCTCTTAAAAAGAGCAGTCAATTAGCTCACCAAAAAGATGTTTGTACTTTTGAATCTGGATATCAGCACATAATATATTTCTAGTTAATTTATTACGTAACATAATTTATTGTATTAATAAAACACAAAGGATTCAGACCAACTTGCACAATGTCTAAGTGTGAGTGATTCACTCTTTCAGTCTGTTGAGTTTGAATCTTGTTTTAACACCAGCCACATCTTTTTTTCAGCTAGAGTAGAAGTGGTTTATATTACTCTGTTAATTATGTGAGCCTTTAAAACTGTGGTTTGGAAAACATTACACATCTGAGGCATTTGTGCAAATTAAGGGATTAATGACAAAGAGTGTGTTCTTTGTTTTTAAACTGAGCCCTTGAAAGGAGTGTGCATGCATGAGGTGGAGCCTGAACCAGGACTGGTATGTGTCTGTGTGCATTCCCCTCCCTCCTTTTCCCCCATGCCTTCTCTTCAGTAAGATAGGGATCATCTTGTGAGCCTCATGGGTGACAGCTGGCTGGCAGGTTACCTCCTCGCTCACCTGAATATATCCTCCAAGCTAAAACCTAGTTCTCAGGTGCTAAAAAAGAACATTTATGTACCAACATATGCACTCAATTGTGTAAATAAAAATAACAAGTGTGTGCCTCTTTATCTTTCAAAAAGAGAAAGATTGCTCACCTTACTGGAGGCCAAAACACAAACTGTGCTTTAGCCAAATATAAGTTATTGAGCTCAACAGAGCAACTAAGTAAAATTTAATGGCCTGTGATTTAGAGGTTACACCATATGATCTAGTCCCTTTTGGTTTCCATTTCCACAAACCTAAATGGAATTTAAGTGGTGCTTTTTTTTTTCTTTTTCTTTTTCTTTTCCCCCCTTTCTTTAATTAAAACATTGGTGAGAATGGAGGGGCCTATCTAGCTTCAGCCACATGTAAGTGTGGATGGATAGCTATATTTTTGTTGGGTAAAAGACTGCCCTCCTGCATTGCGTTTGGCTTCATTTTTGAGGTGGCTGCATATCCAGTACAAATACAAATTGGCTCAGAGTTAATTTCCACTTCCTATCCTTCCTTTTTGCTTAAACAAATATAACCCAAGATTCAGCTTGCAGAATTCCTGGCTTTGTGGGCAAGGTTGCAAGGCCATTCAATAACCAAAGAGCACAGTCCATAAGGAGCATACAAGATGTATCCAGAAATTCTTTGGTATAATAATCTGACTCAATACCTCCAGTCAAGAAAGTTAATAATTATTTCCAAGTAACTTTTGCCAGACAGCTGTGCAATTGCTTAATCACTTATGTGCTGACTCAGGAGTGAGACCTGAGAGGTATTACAGAGAAGATCCCTACAGAGAAGGACATGACAGAGATCAAAGCAGATACTGAAATACACACTGTCAGTTCCCAATGTATCTTCCAGGTCAAACTGACAGAGAAGAAACTCTGGAAATAATGAACTTGGATTTTTAAGCAGCTGTCAGAATTCAGTGTCTTACCTGGATCTAGTTGGCTCTTGAAACCTAATTTCCAATGACTTTGTTCAAAATCTGAGAGAGACTTACTATGTGACAATCATTAAACATCTAACTTGGCCATAAGGCAGAACTTGCCTGATAAAAAGCCTTCTCAGAAGTTAATGGGATACTTTATGGAGCTGTTCATTCATGGCAGTTCCACCTACTTAGCAACAAGTGAGAGAAGAAAATATTTGAAGGCTTGCTATCCACCATTTGTGCCAATACATGGTCTCTACAGGATACTCTACCTTGAAAACTTCTGTGTTAAAACTACTACCATGGCATATTGAGGATGACATAAGCCACACCTAATGCTTGCTTCAGTGTGGACCTCATTTTAAAATCAAGGCCAGATCATGTTTTAAAAATCTCCCCTAGAATTATCAGGACTCCCTTCAGGACTGAGCTCTGTGATTCAGAGTATTGTCTATTTGCTCCTTGTCTTTTTCAGGTGGAAATAAAGAGTAATTGGAAAACATCCAAGATCTGCCAGAGAGATAAGGCAGCTCTGTAATTTTTAGTATTAAAGGCTTGCTAAAACTTTTAGTGTTCTGAGTAATACTGTGAAGCAATAGAGGAAAATAACCGAAAGCCATGGCACAGAAAGGCTGGGGTTTGGAAAGCTTCAAAATTTCTACTATTTGCAAAAATTAGTGGACTGGATAGGTGCTTACATCCTGACTGTGATGTCTTAAGTTATAGCTTTTATATTTTTCAAATTCTTTACTGGATTAGTATATAACTCTGAACTTCATATAAAATGTTAGCAGGTCCCCTCACAGTTTAGTTAGGCAAAACAATCATTTTCCAGCCTAAGAACCAAGGACACCATTACAGCTTCAGGCCAAAAAAGTACAGTGAACAACAGCGAATTGAAGAGGGCAGTCTGGGAGGATGGGACTTCATAACCTGAAACTGTAATTGGACAATTAAACCAAATATGTAAATGGATCAAAATTTATAGAGGTGTGAGAGTGGGTCCCATTGTCCATCTTGGGTGTAGCCTTGGCCAGGTTCTTTTACTGCCCAAGGTGTACTCTTTGAAGGCCTTTTTAATAAACAGCTGATTTATTGCTTTAACACTGTCCAGCCTCTGCTCTAGGTAGCCTCTCAGGACATCACTGCAGCATACCAATTAGTGAATTAGTTAGGTGTAAAGCTGGGTGCAAGACAGTTCAGTGTCTTCTTTATTGTTAATATGGAGTAGCAGCAAGTATGAAATATCCTTCCATTCCCTGATTTTCATCTCCAAACTACCTTTCCTTCCTTCTTGCACTGGTACCTCCTTCTATGGCAGCAACTGGCACATCCTCCTTCCTGTATTCTCTTTCCCATGGCATGAATGAAGCACCTACTTTATTCTGCAGTCTGCCTGCAAGGCTGGATAGCTATATTTGCAGTTCCCCTTTTAAGTGACTACCAACCCTATTCTTTGTGAGAAAATCTGTCTTAACTGTACTGCTCTGACTGTTCATTAAATCCATCTCCTTCGCCCATGGAAAATTCTGTCCATGACTACCTTGCCTGATACAGAGGATTTGCATACTGGTCTGTGCTGTGCTCCCCAGTGCTGTTGTGTCTCTGCCAGAAGAGAAGGGTTTTCTAATGTCCAGTTGAAATGTTTTTGCTGCTGTTCAAGCTCAGTGTTTCCCTTTCTAATTGCCATAGATGGAGAGAAGAGATTATTCCCTTCTCCATTGCAGCAACCTCAGTACTCGTGCTAACAATGTAAAGAAAACACACTTCAGCCTTTCTTAACACTGAAGAGAGATTGTTCTTTGTACCTGTATTTCTGCAACCCAGCACCATGTTCTCCTGCTTTGCCATAGCACAAAATGTTGACTTTCACTTGATTTATCATCTGTTGGTGCTCTTAATCCCCTTTCTAAAGGAAAGGACATAATTTGCTCTTTATCCTGTATGTATGTGTCTGATGGACCCTGCATAACATCCCATTTTTCACTTGACCCACTGAATATCATCCCGTTTTTTCCAGACCATTTCTGGGATTTGTTGGAATTGTTTAACATCCCCAGCAGAATGCATCCTCTGCCACAGCCGGCAGCCTGCTTTTACTTGAACACAGACTATTTAGTCTCGCAAACTGCTTAGGAACACCTTGAGTAGCTCTGGTTCTGGGACAGATCCCTGTCAAAACCCAATCCATATGTCTTTCTAATTTTGACACTCACCCACTGAAAACTACTCTCCAAGTATAGTTTTCTATTAGTGAACCTTCTGTACTATGCTGGTTACATTTACAAGTCACTTTGATGGATATTTGAGACAACTGCAATTAGACTTCTACTCCAGAAGCACGACTTGTATTTATTTTCAAGAAACTGCCAACAATACCCAGTCTTCAAAGCCAATTGATAGTATTTTAACTACTGAAATTAATAGCAGTTAAATTTCAGTAATTATTTGGCGAAGTTCTTGAGAATCCTCAGAGGATGACTGAGGTTTTTGGGTTACTGGTCTCCAAGAAATGATACGTCTGTAATTTGCAGGATAAGTGACTAATGAATGAACTAAATTCATTTTTAAGAGTGCTCAGAGGGTAAGCTAGGAAATTGATTTTCAAGATTACAACTGAGACAAAAAAAAGCCAAAACAAAATACATAGGTTCTGTTAAAAATTGAACTCACAGTGTTATTAAACATTAATAAACTTTTACTCATAACATTTGGAAATAATATGTATCAGTTTCTATATATGTTGCAAAATATTTTCTGATATAGGTGGAGAAACATATTTTATCCTTAATTTAAAAATCATATGTTGTTGTGCATAGCCTTTTCCATTCCCTTTTGTGAATATTACTTAGACAATATTCAAATTCTGTTTGAATCAGAGTTTCATTACATAACAATGTGTCAAACTAAAACATTCATAAATACATTTTTTTCCTTCACAAAATGCACTGCATATTAAGAAACATTTTCCAGCCATATCAGCCCTTACAATCTTCATTTACAGTTTGAAAAATATTTAAGTAGATGGTGTAGCAAAGCAAAATAATACAGAATGTGCAAGTATGAAAAATGGGATTAGTAATTTTTTTAAGGAGTCAAAGCAAACTGCATTAGAAAGAAAACTGGAAAATACCCCAGATGGTCCAGCTAGACTGAATGAGTGATCTTCATCTGAAGACTCTGCTTCTGTGAAGCTGGAAAGTAGCGAGATGTGACCAAGGTAGCATAAAGCCTTACCCCAGACAGAAGAATTTTGTATAAGCATCTTTGAAATGGAGTAAATTAATTAGGAGCATATGTTCAATGTGTTCCAGTAAAATAGCTCCTTATGAGGCCAGCAGCTGTAAAGTTAATGGTCTTAGAGCCCTAAATGACTTTTGGAAAAGGCAATCATTTACATATTTTTAAAAAGCACTGCATGCTTATTTAAAACATAAATAGATTTAGGCCTGAAAAAATTATTGTATCAAGATAGACAAGAACTAAAAACTTCATTTTCTTTTCATGACGGCAACAGGCTAACTGTGGAATATGTAATGTTTTCTTTCAAATGATTTGTAATGAAGATTTGAACTGTTTTATGCAGAGAATATGAGTTGATTTCTACCCCTGAAACTCTCTTCCCAAGGCTTTCAGGAATAAACTGTAGCTCTTTAATGGTGTGAAAAAATTATTATCAGCCCCCAACTTGCTTGGAATTGTGGTAGGTGGTAGGCATGAAATACACAAGTTCTTCAGGAAGCCTGGCACCCCTGAATGTTGGTGGAAATGCTGAAATCCTCTTCTTTGAAGGGGTAGGTGGGTTAGATTTCAAATAGAAGCTGGTTTGTCCTTACTAGTGGGAGGCTTCCAGAGGGAAAAGGTAATCCTTTGAAGGCTCCTGTTGTTTACTAAAAGAAACTGCCACCATGGTTCATTGCTCACAGAACTTTTCATTTCAGCTCTCCACTCTCTTCCTCTTCCTGCCTCGCCGGTCTTGGGATTTATTTCTTTTTATGCCTTTAGTGCAAATGAAAATGTTATGCTCTAAATCTTGTTATTTAAAATTTCCGGTAGAGTAACATTAGAGAATTGTTATTGAATTCCAATTGAATTGCATTGAAATTGCAAAATAACCAGAATATGCTCTTTTTGCTCTTCAGGAGTTCTGATCTTTATCTGCTCCCCTGCAGGTACTGCATCCATCAACCACTCCAGGGAAAGACAAGACTGCAAAGTGCAATTGCCAAGGAGGGACTTGTCCCACTCTGCAAATAGGAGACGTGCGAGATTAAGAGTTTCATTAATGCTATCATCCCAACGTGTAAATCTTTGCTCTTGGAACTAGACCTATTACAATTACAACATCTGAAAACATTTTCATGGCAAGAGAAAAGGTCTCTCTCCTCATACTTAGGTGTGACATCTGTACCTCTTTGTCTGAAGATGTAGTGTTTGTAGGAGATATTGTTCCCAGGTATTAAAAGAAGTTCTCTTTCTCCAGAAGGAAGCGTCCTTTTGCTGTTCAGCTTCAAGGGTTGCCATAACATGACAGTTTTGGGCAGATCTTTCTGCTATGGACAGTTCCTTGGCCAGTGCTAAAATTTATGGCAAGCAGGAGTTCAGTGGTTAAAGGAGGGATCGTAGCCTCAGACTGCCACCAGACAGTGGGTGACAATTTGATTTAACCCATGGGGCAGCATGTACTGCATCCTAAGGTGTGATGGCAGCTGTGGGTGTGTACATTATTAGCTCAGTGGGCAGTAGTGGATCATATCCTGGGTCAGTCATAGAGGTTCAGTCAAAAGCAGTAAAAGACTGGGCCAGAGACAGAGCTGGAGCAAAGCTAGAGCAGAGGTATGAGAGGCCCATCCAGAAGACAAACTGCCTACAGCAAAGGCCTGAGGTGCTGCCAGAGATATCCAGAAGAGGGACTAGAGCCTGACACACCCATGAGGCTGCTCAGACAGGATCTGGGTGCACAGATCTGAGCAGAGGTGGGTCTCCTGATTGACTGGCAGAGGTTCTAGGTAGGAGCTGGTCAGGGCTGCTGGTATCCTGGCAAGGCTACAGAGATAGGATATGCTTGGTGATGCCATGCCTTACAAAAGCAGGGTAACAGATAAATTCTAGCTTGCAGAGTCACGGTGGGCATGATTAAACTTCCAGGTACATCCATTGCAGCTCACAGCTACTTAAATATGGACACCCTAAATACAGAGGCAAAATAAACTAATGGCCATCGTAGCAAACCTTGGTGCCAGATGTCTTGTTAACCAAAGGAAAGCTAAGCTAGAGACATTGCCATTACAGATTACTGAGACCTACTTTCCCATTCTGGAATAGAAATTTCTCTCCTTCCCAAGTTTCTTCCTCAGTTTTATTTTGTTATCTTGTTTGAAATTGACCCAAACTTCCAGAAATGTCCCTAAGTCTCAAAACCAATATGAACGTATTTACTTCTGAAGTTCAAAATTACTTCTAAAGCTCCTGATTTTCCTCTCCAGCTTCCTTTGTTTAAGTATTTTCATGTTCTTCCTTTTTCTGCCACCATTCTGACTTCTTGTAAAGAAAGGGCATTTGCCAGGGTGAACAGTAGTTTCCTCTTCATCTCTGGGAATGGTGAGTATCAAAGCTGGCTTAATGAAACCCTGACAAATCAGAATTTCCTTCTATCTCCCAAACAAGATATGATGCCAAAATCAATATATAGACAATACAGTACTTCTGGAAGAAGGCTTACTTTGGTATGTGACACAAAGGACTATATCTTTTAAAGCAGCAAAACACAGATAAGATTAATTTGCTCATTTCTTGGGAATTACCCTTTTACAGAAAAGAAAAGTTCAAGTTAAGGTTTGACAGTGCTCTGGGATAAAGTCAACACTACCACCTACTGGTCTAATTTGAGAAAGTTTTATCCTTTTTCCACTTTTTCTCTTAATTTTTTGTCTTCTCCCCCTCTCTCCTCCCCTTTTTTTTCACCTTTTAAAAATTTTCTCTTGATCCTTTTTATCTTGTCTCTTTTCTTTTTGATTCTTTTTCTTTCTCTGTTTCTGTTTTCTTTTTTCTTTTTCTGTATTTCTTTTGCTCTTTTTCTTTCCCTTTATGGATTGAAATTCCTATTTTCTTTTGGAGAATCTACAGATTCATAGGCATAGAAATAACTGTGCCAGCAAAGACATAGTGTTGGAAAATATGCATCCTCATATTGATATATTTATTCTTTTGCGACCCTCGTGAGGTAACTTGGGATGCCTTGCTGCTGTGAGTGGAGTAGTGTACATCACTGCATTCTCATAGAACAAGTAATAAAGCAGAACTGACAATGTATTCAAAATATGAAAAATCACCTTTCAAAACTTTTATTTTTTAAATCACTCTGTTGTAGTGAAAGTTCTGCTTGCCACACATTGCAAGCAATGTAAACATTGTAATTTGGGGAATTTCTTTTTTTATTATCGTGTAGTGACAGTTAGGATCCTCACATTTCTCAGTTCACAATTCTGCAGTGGCTCTCATTTGTTCCTGAGGACCATTAACAACTTATACCAGCACACCTTGCCTGAGAAAAAGCGCCAGTATGCTGACCTCAAGCAATCTTATTTACTTAAATAACTGCTTCATGGCCACCAGTGACTTTGTTTTCTTTTGTTCAAGTAGACACTTGAAAATGTAAATATAGGCTATAAAGACTGAAGGTCCCACAGAAAGTATTTGCTCCAGTTCCCTCAAAATCATCTGTTTTGCTAGTGCAGTTGTCACAGCTGCAAGACAATGAGCAATTCTTACTAAAGGAACTCAGCTCAGCAAAAATTTATTTTGCCAATAATCCTAACATATGCAGGATATCTCCCACACACCTTCCTAGGTACTGTTCTTATTTTTTGCATACAGTAATTCTTCTATATTTTTATTTTCTTCACTTTTGGTCTGAAAGCCAGTAAAAATAATGAGATACATGAGGGAAGCACAGTATTTTCCCTCTAAGTATTTCAATTACTTTCACTCTTTTATTTCCTCCCTTTTGTAACCCTTTAAAGATTACAAATTATTGCTAGAAACGTTGAGAGGAGAAACAGGAACACAGTTTCAAAAAGCCCTCTTAATCTTTTGTTTATAATTTAAAAGTAACTACTCTAAATGGCTTTCTCTGATTATTTGTGTTCCATTAGCGCCTATGGGCTCCAACCAGGAAGCACATGGGGATGGAATGAGTTGCCCAGATTTGTGCTGAGACTAGCGCCAAGCCAGTGACCAAGCCCACAGCTCAGACTCAGACTTATGGCCAATCCTTTGGACTGTTCCTCTCCCCTCCCAGCCAAGAAGCACATTTCCAGTGGCCTTAATAGTCACTTGCATGAAACTCGCCACACTTTGCATAATGAACATGAACTCAGAGCACATTGTTGCTGCCTAATAAACTCTTTCATTTAGAATACTTAAATGCTGTGGAAGGTGGATTAATCACCTAAGAGCCACATTTCCAAAGTTATTAAAGCATCTAAATGCACAAAAGACCATTGATTGGGGTTTTCAGAAGCACCTCCCTGTTTCAATCCCCCTGGGAATAAACATCCAACAGATTTAGGCAGCTTGGTGCTTTTCATCACCTGACTGGGGCTCTTACCAGGAAAGAAGGCCTCAAAAGCAAAAATGAGGCCTCCATACCATAAATATGGTTCACAGCCAGTGCCAAGGGTTGGTGGGGCTTCTGCACACCTTCTCTTCTCTTTTACCTTGGGGTTGTACTAACTGCTGTCTTCAGCCCTGCTAGAGTTGTGAAGATCCATATTTTGACCAGGTTATGCTGTCTACGATTCATTAAGTGTGGGCTTAACCGAT
This sequence comes from Regulus satrapa, assembly GCA_013396955.1. NCBI lineage: Eukaryota > Metazoa > Chordata > Aves > Passeriformes > Regulidae > Regulus > Regulus satrapa. The sequence goes on along the minus strand of VWZN01011079.1, from coordinate 126,404 downwards.
GTGCTTTGGAATTCATCATGACCATTTTCTAACCTTTTTTTTTGTGGAACAGCAGTGACTCATTGGATATAACAGGCAATCTGCTTTGCTCATGTCTCCTCCATAGTCCTGGGTTTGTTTTCAGTACCCTGAATAAATACTGCAAGCAGGATGCGACATCCATCCATCCTAGCTTCCCACTGCCAGCTGTAGGACTGAAGCCACGTACATGCTGCAGGGAGTGCTCAGGAATGCACAGGCTCCCACGCTTCTTGTCAAAATGCAAGTGCCTTTGGTGAAAATGCTTATGCAGGTACAATGTCGCAGCTTCATATGGACATAGTCTCTCAATTCCACTTTTACAAGAAAGGAGGTATCAGCTCACCATTGTCTGTGATGTGATAGCATGTCTTTCTCTTGCTGAAATAGTAGTTTTGTTCTCTTTGGGTGCCAATCTAAATGGTCTGATGCAAGTGGTACTATGATTCCACCAAAATTCTCCTGTATTTACGCTTAAAAACCAGAATAAACAAACAAGCAGTAAAATAAGAGTGTTTAACCTTCTCAACACGCAGGAACTTTCCTCACCTCTGTTGGTGTCTAAGTCTGCCAGCTTGGGTGAAGTGTATGGAACTCTGCATCCTTACTGGGTGCCTTTGGATGCATCTGCTGAGCCTGCCCTAGAACAAAGAGGTTGCAGGGATAGCATGTGGGTTGCTCCAGGATAAAAGGTATCTTAAAGGCAAAATATTTTGTTTAATTGGATAGTCCTCCATCTGTATTAATAAAATATTGGTTAGCAATGTTTATATATACAAGATTTATCATGGTAAGGTTGATTCCAAACTTAGATTTATTGTGCAAGAAAATGAAGAGAAATAAGTCATGCTGTCAATCCAATTTCATTTCCAAGAACTTTTTCTTCAGAACCAGACAGGCCTCTGGAAATATACATTTCTTAACCAGAAATGTCCTTCAAACTTAGCCCTGACGCCAATTTGAGTCTCAGTTTCATCAACTGTTTTTTGATGCAGTGCAGCATTTCAGTATCACTGGCCCAATTGAAAGGGAATCCGTGGCCCTCTTCAAAAGAAAGGAGCAATGTTCTCTTGCTCAAAGAAGCACATTAAAAGCCCAAAGCATGAACTGTTGCTGTAAAGTTGGCCATCCTGCTCTTCTGCTGTGCAAGCTTTTAGCTCAGTACTTTGTAAAAGAAATATATATCAGGATGTGCACATTCCACCACAAACCTTTCTTAGTCAAACCACAAGGTTTTTTGCATTTAACTGCCAAAACCCAGGAAAAATGTTACCGGTTTAAGGAAATCCAGACTTTACGGTACAAGCATGCACAGTTATGGGTCACAAAATTACTTTGACTTAAAATTCATTGACTTTTTGGAATAATTTATACAGTTGTGATTATAGATGAAATATACCAATTTTTGAAGACTGCATTTTTTATTTTCATATCTCTCTTGGTTTCAGTAAATCTAAATCACTGCATTTTTCCTTTTGGATATAGGTATAACAACCATGGCTATATGGAAGTGGGAAGTCAGTTGCCATTGAAATATTAAAGCAACCTAGAGAGGAAAAAACCCACATTTAAAAATAATTTTCTTCATTTTAAATCTGTCAGTTCTAAACTCAGCAACTTTGACTGACTATATTCTTTAACAAATTAAATTTAATAAAAATAGAAATAGAATTAAATAAAAAAATAGAAGAAACAGTGAAATTAATTGCTGGAACTGACACATATGAAATTGTTTAGTCTTGAATCTGACAAGGATGTACATCAGTTTTTGGTAAACAAACATGGTGGGTATTATTTCTAGACAGGATATGTCAAGTTTTATGGGTGAGGGCGTCTGCGAGGGCTCATTCATCAACTTGACGAAGGTGTAAAAGGTTTTAATGACCTCTTAAATCTCCTTGCCTGGCTGTCATGGGGAGATGCCTTCCAAGGTCGGTCACCCAAGCAAGCAGGTTCACTTGTATTGTAAACAATCATAGATCAGACTGAATTATAATTGCTGGTGGACTCCAGAGCAGAGGCCTATATATATCACAGCCCTTTCTTGTCAGGGCAGTACAGGTCAGCTGTGTTTGTTCATGGACATAGTAGGCTTTGGTTTTCCTGAGACTGAGTCTTTGAACAGTGGTCCTGCTTCCCCATTGTACTTGCTGTCTGGACAGGATGTTCTACCAGAGGAAGTGCTCCTTGTGGAAAAGGCGTCAATTAGCTGTCCAACTGACCCTCACTCCTACTGCCTCCCTTGCAGGCACAAGATAGATTGATTTATTTAGATATGAGCTTACATTTGTTTTATAGCTTTGCCAAGTGAGTAATGCAGTAAGGTTTACAAGTTGCTGACTAAAGCAGGCAATAATGCAAATTTCCATTTCCACCATATGTCATCAGCCCTTTATGTTATATAGAAGATAGTTTTTGAATGGAAGAAACATTAAAAAGGGCATGGCTGGTCAACAAGGTTAATTAATTGCTGTGTTGGCAGGCAGCTTTGTTTCAGAAGGTTGTGGTGCTATAATCATCTGAGACTTTCAAGGTTTTGCTGAGGAAATGGGTCATTGAAAAAATACAGGATTTTGCATAAATAGTCTGATAAATAAAAGAGGAGAGAGAAAATACTTCGTAATCTAGTGTAAATATCAGTAATCAGGAATATGATACACTAAAATACATACATGTTTTGGGTAGATTTCCTCAGCATAATCTATTCCAATGTATAGGAAAACAAACATTATAATATCATAGGCAGTTTTTAAAAGAGCTCTTCATCCCTGGACACAGTTCTGGCAAGCAAAGGAAAGCTCTGCTTGATCACACAGCATGTGTTATGAACTGTATTTGCTTTTATGGCTTTCCATAAAGCTGTCCAAAAATAAGGTAGGTAGGTAGGTAGGTAGGTAGGTAGGTAGGTAGGTAGGTAGGTAGGTAGGTAGGTTGTTTTTCTGGGGTTTCTTCCCCCTTTATTCTGCAAGGGGTCTCAACCATCCTAGCATGTGTTTTTCCTCACCCAGCTGACCTATGCCACGGAAGTATTTGCTGAGAGGGTAAGCAGCTCCCAAAGGCAGTGACTAGAGTGCAGAGCTCACTGGTTCAATTTGGAATAGTTAGGTTTCTGCTCACCTCTGTCTTCTGGGCTCCTTATTTGTCCTCCTCTTTTTGAAATTCGCTTCCTCTGTTATTTCGTTTTTACAGCAGCAGCTGAATTTGCTCTGTACCGTGGTACAGTTGCAACATACAATGGCAACACAAAATATCTTTTTCTAAGGTGGCAGCTCTCAGATGACTCTTAAGCATTTTGAAAAGTAGCCAAGTGAAAACTTGATATGCAGGCAATGCTGTTTGAAACCCCACACCTACTGCAACTACCTGGAGAAGAAAGATCCTTTGTGAGATAACCAAAACCCATAAAGCCAAAGCAGGATCTTCCACCCAAGTGAGCCTCTAGGGAAGAGATGTGATTAACTTCTCCCTACAAAATTCACCCATGCCTTTGACAGTGTTAAAAGAAAGATTTCACCTGCTAAAGAAAATTCAGTCACAGCATCTTGGTCTTAGTGAAGCTGTACATGGATCAGACCTTTCCCTCTGGTGTAACTTGAGTACAGTAAGGCAACCTCAAGCACCATTTATGGTATGTGTGGAAAAACCAGGCACAAACTACCACAAATGAGAACAATTCTGCTTTCAGAAGGACTGCCAGTTGGAAATCTTTTTGGAGGATAACTCTTTGATGAGGCTTCCGTTATTCAGGTTTGGATTGCTTGTTTTAATCAGAGTGTGTTTAAGAGCTTACGAGAAATATCAATGGGGATGAAATTTTGAAAATAAAATGCAGTTATTTGTTGTTTGATTTTATATCTCATGTTTCAGTTGAAATGTTGTCAATGCTTAGGCTTATTAGGGAACCCCAAAAGGAACAAAACCACAGAAATTTTTATGTTAGGCTCCAAGGCTGTCCTTACCATAGGCAGCAAATGTGTTCAATTTTGCAACTACCCAGAGGACATGGCAAATCCTGCAATGGGATCTGTCTACTGGGTATTTACAACACCTCAGTGCCAGTTTCCTGAGGCAATTTTGGAAAAGCTGTAATTTTTACTTGGTTCTTCTGTGTTTGTTTTTAAAAAATTAAAACCAAAGAGACCTTCTTCCTGACTTACAAACAAAGAACAGAAAAAAAAGGGTAACAGAAAGGATGGAATGAAGCTTTCCTTCTGCACCAAGAATGCTGTCTTCATCAGCATGCACCATGAAATAATTTCATTATACTTCTATGACATTGGGTGGATTGTTTGGCATCTGTGATTGCTTTATTGCAAAGCCTTTTAACTCAAGTCCTATTTAAAACATGTGGTTTCTGCACATTTTGGACTATCCATTGGGAATTTTTAACTTTACCAAGACTTAATTAAAAGTAAATAATTGTATTATTTTTGCATTGTTATAACCCAAACACTTTCAGGTGTCTTATGTAAGTACACAAATTACTTAAAGGCAAGGCAGGCTACTTCACAAAGAGTTATAATGACCTCAGAAAATAGGTCATTTTCGTGGTTTTAATTTTTGCTTAAGCTTTTAAAGAGTAGCAGTTTTCAGGTAACTGCCCAAACAATGTAACAATGTCAATTTAAAGAGAACACCCTGTATCCTTACTCAGAAGATCTAGTTGGCTGGAGGACCCACAAATTCACTAGCTGTTTCCTTCTATGGCTCATTTATAGTGCAGAATTGACATAAGAAATATTTGGAAATCTGGATGATTTCTTTAGGCTTTTATCAGATTTAAATATGAACATTATTGTATGTGGTCTCTAATTACATAACCCTATACCTCAAGATAAAATCCTATTGTCAGAGTGGGATGGTTCCTCTCTGCGGTTAAAGTCATTTTTGAAAACCCCTACAAGGTGAATTTAGATTCTCAGACCATCTTCAAAGTCACCTGAAAGAGTTCACTCATGCTATGGAGAATGACAACATTTCTAGAGTTCAAAACCCCCTACTCAAAATGTCATGCCTTAGGAATGGAAGTTGAAGAATGAAATTGAGCTTAACAAGGGAGCTGGAAACTTAGGCATTCACTAAAATTAGTCATGAAAGAAAATTTAAGAAATAAAAAATTCAGTGGATCTTGCTTCAGCTATGTGTACAGACAGTACAAATCTGCAGGCTGTGTCTTCTGGATGCCTGTGTGTTTAGCCTCTAAGTGTACAGGTACAGGGAGCCCAATATAAAATGCTAGTCTTCCTCTTCTGGATGTATCGGCCTGGTGCACTACTGTTTTCTCAGTTGTCTTCTCTTGATATTAAATTCTTTGCATTATTTTAAAAGCACAGGAACAAGAGAGTTTCCTAATGTCTTTCTCTGTGCTTATTTTGAAAACTAAGAAAACAGATCTGTCACCCAGTGCCTGCCAAGTTTGGTTCTGGAACTATTTGTTGAGTAGACAGTGCTCTATAAATACATTTTTTTCATAGCAAGAAATATAACAAACACACATTCTACACTGTCTACAGTTCATTTCAGCCACAAACACATATGTACTGCTCTCTGGAGGCTCAATAACAGCTATTGGACTGTGCACTCTTTCAAAAGCCTGGCATAACACAGGCAGCCTGGTGTGTGCTCATATATGTGAGCACATATGCAAAACATGAAAGTATCTCAACTTCTATTGATTGATTGATGACACATCATTCTATACCTTTGCATTTCTGCCTAATTGCATTTTCTAGATTTCCTTTGTACCTGCTATACCACAGAATCATGGAATATTTAGGGTGGGAAGGGACTCTGGAGACCAACCAGTATAACTCTCCTGTTAAAGCAGGTTCAGGTAGATCTGGTTGCACAGAACCACGTCCAGGCAAGTTTTTAATATCTCCAGAGAAGGAGTCTCCAAAACCTCTCTAGGCAGCCTGTTCCAGTGCTCTGGGCATAAGCAAATGGAACAGACAAAGTGCACTGTGCAGGGACAAATTATGCCTAGAGTAGTGAAAAATAACTGAGTTGCATCTCAGTATTCAGGACTTATGTCCTGTATCTTCTGAGGTAATTTCCTGAAAATAGCTCATGGAATTATGACCCATTACATGATACTGGAAAAAAAATTATGTAGCTTCCTGTGATGCCGGCAAAACTGAAAGCATGTCATGAGTTTATACTTAGTAGACATTAATAAAACCTGGGAATTTCCACTTTTCTTATTTCATGGCATGTTTATCTTTCTGAACATCCCATGACTGTACACCAAACACCACCACTTGCTGAGGTGCATTTAGTGAAAGAGAGTTTGATACCAGTCTTCTACTGAACAACAGTAATAGCAAAATTTGGGCATGATTTGCCAATGTGCAGAGTGCACCTGAAGGTTGTGCTTCCCTTTTTCATGGATGTAAAGGTCCTTTTCATCTTTCTTTCTAGTTGCAGCCTTCTGGTATGCTGAAACAATTACTGGTATAGAAATGTGTAGGGGGTGGGGATAGGGGTGGAATTACTCTAATGAACGGTCAATTGAAATTTCCCCCAGTCATTGGTCAGTATATTTAAAGAATTACTACAGTAATTATATTTTATGAGCATGAGTCATTTTTCTGTTTTTAAAAAAAGTACTTCAATTTACCCATCTCTTTTAGTACATTTCCATTTGGTGTGGTTTGGCTGCATGGAGAAATGCGGCAGCTGGTTACTTGAAAATATTTAACAAAGCACCAGATTCCTCAGTTCTGGCATACCTGTGGACCACATATATGGAAATAATTGCAAACATCTGTCTACCCACCCATGTAACAGCTAAGAGGAGTCATTTAAGAAAAAGAAGTCTTAAAAGTCAGCTTTGAGGGTGAGAAATTTCAGAGCTACCTGTTTGTATGTTTATTTATTCATAATATATTACCTGCTAATGGTCTTCAGAGACAAACTCCTTGGCCATTTTCACAGGAGGAATTTCACAATGCAATATATTGCAGTACCACAATATATAGTCATTAAACCAAGCAATGGTAGGTTATGAAAAAAAAGCATGAAAGCTTTAAGAGCCTTCCTATCAGTTAAAGAAAGGACTTTCTGTGATGATGTGAAACAACAAAGAAGAAAATATGAAATGCACCTTGGAGCTAGTTGTGTGATGAGTAACTGAGCTTAGATTTTGTGAACCATATAAATTGCTTTAGCAGTCAAAACTGAGATTTTTGATCTAAACTAACCTTTTCACCTGCAGTAAATTGTAGACTTGGGAGCACTGATGAGTCCATGCTAGTCCTGGTTTGATCCAAATCTCAGCCCGAGCTCATCCTGACCCAGGCATCCTGAATTCAGTCATTGCCTTCAAATTTAACAATTGGTAGAGTCACCTCAATGTATTTTCTACACTCCAAAACTGGTTGTTTTGATGACCTGTTCTCAGATCTCCTGGAAATGAATCTTTCACAATAGCTTGAATGATCAGAACCAACATCCTTGCCTAAAATACTTCAAGCTTTGAGATTCTTAGAATCTAGACTGACAATAAAACTTGCTGCTGATATGTATTATACTCACATCAGTTATACTCACTGGCTGTCACACTCAAAGCATCCCTCTCCTTTAATCCACCTTTGCCTCTCCACTACGCATTCAAAAAGCAGAATGGTGGATTGTTGAAATCCTCAGATATGCTAGACATGACAGAAACACCTCCATACTTCTCGGAACTGTAAGAATGCCATATTTGAAAGTGAGAAAATTCTGGGCAGCTGTTCTGCTTATGCAGGAGCAGGGAGGAAGGTGCTGCTTCTTGTAGACTTCCATCTCCTGGGTCTATAAACAGGGTTCAGATGGGCAGCTTAGAATAGCTCCAAGGTTTAAATCTCTTCTAAATTATGCTAGGATACACCACAAGCCTAGAGCACATTCTGTAGCTGGAGCAAAAGTGATTTGCAACACTCTTCCTCTTTGCCAATTTTATATATACTGCATAGACATTTTGTGCAGGATAAGAAGATACAGCTTATATCTCTTTCTTTCAGTGGGAGACTGTTCCCTGTACAGCAGTGCTGCCCTATGAATCTGACAAGAGCCTTTGTCAATGCACCTGAGGCAGTTTAAGACCCTGCAATGTCCAGCTGACCACACAGCCCCACTGTAAGGGACCCCAGCGAGGTTATTCAAACACCTTCATACTAAGGCTTCATCCATATGCAAATATTCTACAGCTAAAACTGAGTGCTCAGTTCACTACATATGCAAGCAATCCACAGTGAATTACTAAACTAAATACTAAGTTTTTCCTGCCCATTTATTTTCTCCTTCTCTTGTTGTTAGACTCCAGGTTCTCCTGAAAGAAAAGGGACATCTGTCTGAAGAAATTTACCCTGGGCAGAAAAGAGGTTGAGCACATGGCTTTCCCTGCTAAGACTCAAGGCTCTGTGAAAACCCACACAGGTGAAAAAAGATCTGTCAGTGCGGTGTTATGAGAAGCAGAACATGCATTCACAGCCCAAACAAAAGTAAAATTGAGGATGTGGTATGATATAGTATTTTCTTGGACTGATAATTTCTTGCTGGTCAAGGTATGAATGCTTTGAATGGACTTCATTTGCCATTTGGATGTACCTCAGGTTGATTTACAATTGAAATGATGCCGTAACACCATTGCTCACTGTACAACTCCAGAGGTGCATAATACATAAAATCTGCACTATGTTAAAAGGAAAGCTGGAAATCAGCTCTAAGCATTTATTTTGTGGCACAAATTCTAGGTTTTTTGCCAAGCCAAAATGCTGTCTCCCATCATAAATGCTGCACATAAATACTGTATAATGGGAACAAGGTGTCAGCTAGAGGCTTGCAGGTTCTTCTTGTTTCTTAACTTTCTTTTTCTGTGTCTTGACATGTAGCAGCACAGTTGTTCTACTACTAGGCTGACTAAAATTCTGGTTTCCAAACAGATGCAGTGAGACCTAGATCTATATCAGACAGAGGCATAAGGTCCAAGGAAGGGCCCAGGCGCAGATCATTACTGATCTGGTGATTACCAGTTTCTTTGTAGAATTGAGCTTCCACAATTGTAATTTCTGTTCATACAGAATGACAGGACAACCTTCACTGCCTCACTTATGGATAACTATTGCTAGAACAACTCCAGAGAATAATTATACCTCTGGAAAGAACCTAAAGTGTCTAACAAGGATTGTGTCCCAAGTGGACTGAAGCTGGGATTTTTTCTCCCTATGCATTGGTTTAATTATTTCAGATACTTGTAATTAAAGAATCATTTGGATCATTGGTCAATAATTTGATGACACCCATTATTTGATTCATGATTTAAGCCACATTTCATAAATTGATAGATATGGAACAGAGTCTGTATAATTAACTATAAACTCCAATATCCACCTATTTTCTGAAGGCTGGGGGTTTGCACCAATTCTCCCAGCATGTGTTGCACTCTGGAAACTAAACTAAAGTCACAACATGAGAACATAACTGGGCATGAAAAACCTGTATTCAGGCATTTCAGTGCAGATGTACAGTGAAGAAATCATCTTGCCACAGAGAACAATGAAATGCTTTCACAGAACAGTTGAAATAACTTTCCTCTGTGGGACCAGTCAGCACGGCATGGATTCAATTCCCTGCTCTTTGAGACTGTATAAATGCGCTGGACCCAGAGTTTTAATTGTTCTTGACATTTATCAGTAAAATATCTTCTTTTTATTTGTTAAAGGGCATTTTCTTTTTCTCACTTTCATGTGGGTAAGAATCTCGAACACTTTGGGGTCCTCTGATGCCATTTCCAGAATTACAGAGTACTCTCTGCTTCAGAGTTTTCCTATCTTTCTATCCAGCAGGATTACTAGATAGCACTCCTATAAAACTGGTATGAACACCAGATCCAATGAAAGTAACACTTTCAGTTCCTTCCTTTTGCCTCTAAGAGTTCAAGTCATTAATGAAAAAAGACAGATCAGAAGTTGTCTCATATTTCCTGTTCACTGAGTGTGATTCTGACCACTTTATAATTTTTGAGTAAAGAATGGCCTGAATGATGAGCGACCCATGTCTCTGCTGAGCTGATTTCACAGAAGTCAACAGTGAGCACATCAGCATGAATTAAGTGCTGTTGAGAGTGCTGCTAGCTAGCCCACTCTTCACGATCTCTCCTGATGATGGAAGATGAATCAGAATCTGCTAGAAACCATGGCAAAGGTTAATTTCTTTTCACATTCTCTGTTCATCCCCTCAATACTAAGGGGTAGGGAGGATAAGACCAGCCAGTTAAAAGTTCCCTCAACAGGTAGGTGGCCAAGAGGTATGGCGGCAACAACAGCACCTGTCAGAAACAGCACCCAACAGATATATCAGCAGCAGAACTTTGTGGACACTTCTCCACAAGTCCTGCATCTTTGCATTGTGGATCCTTGAACTACACTTTGGTTTTGTGGTGAAAGAGGCCTTGGGAAATGCCTTGGGAAAGATGCTAGTCCTGCGAGTAGGCAAATTGATTTCTCAGAAGTGTGACCTGTTCCTTGGCTGTTCAGGATCAGCCTCCCAGGAGGAATGCTTCTGATGAATTATGCTACATCAGCTGGGTTTGTCATTTGTGACTAGCCCAGTATACTTTTCTGAGCAAAGGCTGGGCACACTGGGCACATCTCCCCATAATCTTTTCTCCTCTTCTGTTTGGAGGCTTTATTCCACATTTGAATTTGTTCATCTGCTAGTGTCACTATTTATCCACATAGAAGCACCAGATAACAAATCCTACTAAATCATGAAAAGAAACAAGCAAATTCCCAGGTAGTGTAGAGCAGAGCAGATTCACTGGCTTCAAGAGAATTTTGCTATATGGTGCTCTGGGCTGAACTGTTTTGGGTGGGGTCAGAATGGAGAAAATTCTTACAGGTGACTCAGTAGAGACTCTTCTGCTTCTCTTTCACAGTCTCATCAATTTACCAAGCAGTCTGAATATACAGGTAGGCCAGGTGTTTTTCCCCTTCTGCTACTTCACTGTCTGACTATCCTGGTTATTAGAAATATTATTTACAGACTTAACAGATGGATATTATATCCATGCTATGTGCACAGTCTCTTGTGGCTAGTATTTTATCCTCATTAGTTTTTTTTCACTAGCTGGTGCAAATAAAGAAGTAATATAATTGATCCTCATACTTGAGTTACTGGATTGAATAAATCAGTGCCAGTAAGGTGACGTGTCCTCTAATCAGCAGAGCCACATCATGACACTGTTAGCTGAAGTCCTGGAAGAAATAAAGTTGTATTTGGCCCTGAAAATTTATTCCAGCAGCCTGGGCATGTTATTGATGTGACTGCACAGCTTTCAGTTCTCAAACTAGGTCACTCTAGTGACCTACTTTGCAGCAATTTTTCTTTGTGTCCAAACTCATCCTTTTGAAATAGGTACTCTAGCTTTTTGTCCATTTTCACAACCCTGTTCCTGATTAAATACTTTTTTTTCTTGAACGCAAGTAATCAAAATCATATATTGCATTTCACATGAAGCCTTAAAATTGTCTTACAACTGCCATATAAATATTTCACCTGCTACATTCTAAAATCATAATTACATCCAGCTTGGGGATCATAATCATTCTACATTTCAGAGGTATATCTAGGCACATGTCGCTCTTCCCCTTTGTATCCAACAGAAATTACTGTTATTCATCCTGAAGGGCTGAATATTCACTTTCATTCCATTTCTATTACTTCTGTCCTCATGCTCATCCAGCTCCCTCTGCATGGTATTCTAGTCCTCCTCTGAACTGACAGTGCCTTCCAACTTTGTGTCATCAACATATTTCATAAGCCCACTCCTACGTTTCTAGCCAAAACCACTCCTTGAGGAACTCCATTAATAGGCTATCTCCAGCCCAATGCTTTCTCTCTTGACACAGAGTGCTGTCATCTCTTTAACCGGTTTTTGAGCCATCTTACATTTTCTTTCCTAATCCCCCTTTTCCTTACCTATGCAGACGCTTTCTCACATGGCACCAAACCAACTGTTTTTTACTGAATTCAGAACACTGTATTTCCTTTGTCTAGGAAAAGCAGTCATTCTGAAGAAAGCTATTATGTTAGTCTGGCATGACCAGACTATGACCAAACCAGACTAAAAATGGTGTTTTCCATTTTCCGCCTTATCTTTCTTCTTTTCTACAGAATCTGTTCTACAGACTTGCATATGGTTGCAAACTAAATGATCCCATGATCATCACATGAGCTTGTCCTCTTCTTATTTAATTTTCACAGTTGAGTATGGTGTTCTCTAGTCATGTCATCCATCTCAAGTGTCCCAGAGAGAGAATTTCTAAGGAGTTGATGATGATTTCTTGTGCTGTTTCCTGAAAATTTCTGAAGTGGAGAGTAACCTGTCCCCTCCAAAGTAAGAGGCTTTTGATGTGGCACTTTGATTTCTATTTCTAACACCAAAAGACTAATTCTCTGTGGGCATACTGTGTCTCTCTCCATTGTCAGTGTCATTGTGCACAAAGGGAAACAAAAGGCCCCATGTGTCAGTTTTAGGAAAAATCATTATTAATCTCCACCCTGGCCTAGTGCATGGCTGTTCCCGTCCTTCTTTTGTACTTAATTCCCAGTTATATGGATGAAATTATTTTTCTATTTTTCTTTGATTTCCTCTGAAAGGTCTAATATAGTTTGACTTTTGGCAATTTGTACTTTATTTCTGCACTTTGACCTCTTAAAATGTTGCATTCTCCACTGATTAAACTTCTTCTCATTCTTTTTAGGCTCTCTGTCATTATCCATGTAATTTTTAAGGTGGATTTTATTTAGTTCCTTCCTACATGACCCCCTCCTACTTTTACCCTTACTTATGAAACAAGTTCCAGGTATTTTTTGAGATTCTGATTCAATGTAATCTCAATTTTAAGTAGCTGTTGCTTTTCAGACTCTATCAAGAAGTGAATGTCTCCTTCCTGCAGTAATTAATCTTCACATATTTAATGAACCAGTCATTATCACTCCCAGCCTCATTTTGTTTCCAGCTTCTTTTAATCAAAGCAGAGCTTGGAATACCTTTGGTCCAGACAAGTCTATGTTCTGTGCCTTGAAGAATAGGGGACTCCAGAGACACAGAATAATGCTGCAGGTGGTAAAAGCCAAAATAATAACATTAAGACTTTTTGTCCTGAGGTACATGTATTTGTATTTAGAGAAAGAGATGCAAGTCTTGATGCAAGTATTTTTGTCTTGATGCAAGACTAAAAGTCATCTATCAAGTTTATATTTAAATGACATTAACAGAATCCAAATTATGGCTATGTGTCTTAGCAATTCATTGCACCAATGAAAGGAAATTAATCCTCCTCTATCAAAGATCACAGGGAAAAAAAAGTGGTTTTTCTTAGCAGTACTAAGTTGGTCAGGGGGGACTGAAGATGTGCTTTGAGCAAACTACTGAGTAAGAAAGCACCATTTTTACAGAGCTCTATTTGAGGAAAAAAACATATTTAAAGAAAACCTAATATTCATATGTACTTAATACCCTTATAGAAATACCCCAACCCCATTCTCATTTTTTAGCTTCTACTATAGTTACTTAGCTGAAAAGTGAAAAACTTTTTGAAAGAGTTATTATTTCTGCTTGACTGGCTGCTACTCAGAAGTTGGTACAAAGGTATCGGACAGTGCCAACCATGGAAGTTTCTGAGCACTTAACAAGGGCCCCTGTTATGAGAGATAACTTTGATAGTAATATTAATATTTAATCTGTTTACATCTAGACCTGATCCTAACTGGAGCAATGGAGAAGGTCCGAACTGTTCTCCATCTGAAGAGAAATAGCATAGCCTAGCACAAAGAGTGCCAAAACCCTGGGAGGTGGGGGGTGTGTGTGTGTGTGTGTGTGCTATTTTAAGAAGAAATGTTTAAGTAGAAATGTCTGAGGTGCAACACTGAGCCTCGCCATAGAGTGCAGCCTTTGACCAGATGGAGTGAGGTAGAGGCAGACAGCCCTTGGTAGCTGATGTCAGAATGGGGCAGAACTGCATTTCTGCTGCTCATAAGAAAGCATGGGCTACACTCCTTGAGCTGGACAACAGAGAGGAAGGAGGAATACAGTCTTGCTTCCTTCCAGGAATGCTGTCAGCTGACCTGTTGGAGTCTTTTCCAAGGACTACACTCAAGGGAATGACACAAGACATCCTGCCTCCCTGAGGCATCACAACTGAAGTGGTTCACATGCACAGCATGAAACACAACATTCAGGGCAAAGTTGTGCATAAAATGAAATGCCTCACCCCAAAAGAATATCCCCTATCCCCTTGTACATTTGGTTAAATCATTGTTTCTTATCACACATGATGTCTTTGGGAAGTTCATAATGAGTCATTAGAAGATGTGTTCCAGACTCTTCTCAATAACTGCATTATGGCACTGCATGTCATCACGGCAATGTTATTTCACACAATTCCCCCTAGTTATGCAAAGCATTATCTTATCTAAGAAGATACCAAACAGTCCAGTCTCTACTAAAAAGAGATACTACAGGGCAGTGTTTTTTTCAGGCAATTTTTAAAACCAAAAATAGCAGTTTGGCTCTTAAACTTCAAGCAAACCAATGTTTCCATACCCTACAGCTTTTTCTCTTGAATGTGAGATTTTTTTTTTTCTTTCTCCAAATGTGGAAAGAGAACCAGCACAGAAAATATAGTACATTTACTGTACCATATTATATAGACACTAAGTTTTTTATTTGCACCCACAATATGCAGAGAAATATGTTAAAGCTCTGACACTGGCAGCCACATAAATTTCAAAGAGGCTCCTGCTCTGGCTCACTCGATAGAGAACTATGCTCGAGTGCATGCTATGAATTTTCTCTCCTTTTTTCTCCTCTCTGCCAGAGAAGACAGAAGCCAAAAGCAGGATACTACAATTTTTTTATTCATGTACCCACCACCCACTGAAATTAATGAGAGAAGTTTGAGTCACTCCCTGGTGAGAGAGAAATTAGGAGTCCTTTTAATTGTGCTTTTCTCTGAAGCGTGTTAATTCAGATTTATGGCGAGAAAGGCTGGATTCTGCTCTCAGGCAACCTCTTGCAAAAATGCAATCCAGCTACTTTGCCTGGATCCTAGAAGAATGATTTGGACTCTGGAAGCTGGTTATGTGGTAAAGGAAAACAGCAGGTTCTGCAGAGTTTGAAGCTGCCTGCATGTCTCCATCCAACCTGCATGTCACACATGTGTTTTCTGGCTCTGGGAAGCCAGTGCTGAGCTGCCACGCAGTACCTGTGGCACAGAGCACTGCAGTGACAGGTGCCTCCTATAAACACAAACACATTGCTCTGGTGTTACCTCACCCAAATGATGTCTGAGAGTAAGGCAGAGAAGCCTTACTGGCAGATGAACCACTGTTCATCTATCTGTAGTTCTGATTTTTATTCCTCTAAGCTTTTGATCACTTCAAACTCTGATGGCTTCAAAACAATGCCAGGCAGAATTCTTGCAATTTTAGGAAATTTTAGGAAACATGTCATGAGAAAGCAATGACTGCCAAATATTTTTAATTTGTCGGGGATTGTCCTTAATCCATGCCGTGAGCAGGAGCACAGTTGTTTTCATTCAGAATTTGATGCTGGCTGAACTGGAGCATGTGCTGATATGTCATATAATGCTTAACCTTAAGCCTTCTCCCAAATGCCTCAGAAACTTGAAAGGTTTAAGCACTCATTTTTTTCTCACCTAAGGGGTGGAATAAATTGTACATCTCATCTGGCTTTAATTTCAGGCAGTATTAGTAGAATCTCCAGCATTGTAGTGAGGAATTGACTGGAAACTTCTCTGCCGGAGTCAGGGACACTATCCTTCCAGAGACTGGTTTGCCACAGCACAGACGTTCTATGCAGCTGATGCAAAACAGTATTTGAAATATGGAAACATCCAGCATTTTTGCTCTGTGGCCAAGATAATCCCTCATTTCTGCCACTTTGCTGGACCCGCCCTGTGGAACTGATGTGAGAGTTTACACAAGTCATGGTGAGAGTCCAACAAGGCCAAATTCTCATCTGGGCTGTAGTCACGTAACTCTATAAGGCAGCACAGCTGAACAGGTGTAATTCAGAGAAGAATAAGAAACTAGCCTTAAGCCAGCACTGCAAATTCAAGGCTTCATTTTATCCTGTGTTTTCTTTTTGTAGTCCCATTTTTCAATGACTGCTGTTCTGCACAGGTTCAGCCATCGTGCACAGAGCTCATTGTAGCATGTTAACTGCTGTTTGGACCTCATGTACTTCTGGCCCTTAAGGCTGACCAAAAATATCCTCAGGGACAACTTTGTAAATGCTCAGTATTCAGCTCAGGTGCCAGAGTCTTACAAAGTTCTCATTATAAATCTTGTGGAAAATGTGACAGTGCAGTGAAATGTCTGAACTGGAGCAGTTCTTCTCTACAAGTTGGATTTTCAGTGTGCCATGCAGTGCTCTATTTTCAAATAATTACTTTAGGAGCACGAATTTTTATCAGGAAGTTGCTAAGTAATTATCAAGGTTTGGTTGTGGGACGGTGTTTTTTGTTTTGTTGGTTTTTTGGTTNTTTTTTTTTTTTTTTAACCAAAGATATAACGCCTACCCCATCTAAATAATTATCTTAGAGAGGAAAAGCATCAAATTAGTTTCCTTTATATGACATGTCAAGTGGACAGTATCTTGCAAGCCAAAGACATAAACACTAACTCACCCACATAATTTTATTACTGACTAAAATAAAACCATATGATGTTTCTGTATCAATGCCTGAAAAAATTAGTTCACTAGATTCTGGCACTATAAAGTGTCCCTAACACTTTTGTTCTTACACATATAAAGTCTGATGAAAAATGGTGATAGTTATTTTCAAGGAATAGAGGAATAGCTGGAAAGCAGTTTCCCCAGAAGAGAAGTTACTTCAGCTGTTTGCCATTACTGCCGTCAATGTTAACTCAGAAAACGTTAAAACTGTAGTGTATACAATAAACTGAATTTTATAGCTCTTATTTTATAGAAAGTGAGGAAAATGAAAGGAATCAGATTAAGTTCAATGGATTTTGGAGCTGTCTCTGTGCTTCACACCAAACATTACATGTTCAAATGCTCTGAACACTCTGTATTTCTCACAAAACTTAGAAACAGTGCTACCTAGTTGCAGGAATAACTGTACAGTCAATGTTGCATCTATCCAGAAGACAAATGCTTCCATCTGTTTAAAAGAAATTGTTTAGTTATACTTACATACCTTTTCAAGAAGAATGGCAGCAGAAATAGATGAATTATGGCTGCAGCACTGTTTTAAAAAACTACTGGTATTTAGCATAGTTATATTTTAATGGAGCAAAATAGAAGTTACCTACAAAATCTGCTATCTCAACTAACATATTCAAAATTAAAATTCCATTATTTATGCAATATCTTGTCATCCAGGGATCCTGAAATATTTTAAAAATAAGAATGACATTGAAGTATTCTCCCTTATTACCTCCGTTCCACAGAGTGAAAGCGAGGTACTTAACTCTGTTGAGCAACTTACCATATTTGTCAAGCAGAGCCAGGAATGGGATCTTTAAGGGTATTGCCTTATTGTTTTTTTCTTATGTGGTATTTTCTATTTCTTTTCACAGAATCAGTTACTACAGACCACATCTACTATAGCTAGAAACAGCTGCTTGTGCACAGCACCTTGAAATTACCAGACAAGTCCATGAGACTGACAGCTCTGGAACAAGAGCCTTCATTGTTCCAGCTTAGGAAATGAGATGTAACTGCCAGGTTATATATCTTGTGGGTGAGGCACTGTAGAGCAGCATCACAGAAAACTGCAGGGCGATGTGGCAAAGACAGGTTAAGGTTTCAAGCTACACTGCTCGGCACCTGAGGAAGGGGTTGAGATAAGCCCAGCCTGTAACACATGGCCCCATAGATATGGAAGTCGAGCAGTCCTGCTCTGATGCTCAGGTGGCTGCAGGATCTTTTTTATGTCCCCGCAGCACTGAGGTGTCTCCTCAGCTCTGCCTTTGGCAAACCAGGTGCTTCTCCTTCCCCAGCTCTCTGGTACCCCTCAAACCAACACCAGACTCGTACACACACATGCCCTTTGTTTGCTCATGTTTACAGAAGCATGAAACCAGCGTCAGGAAGCCAATCTGTGTTGAGTCCATGTACTACAGAAAATTGTCTCTCTTCAAATCTCTAGGACGTTTAGTCCTCTGAACCTAAGACCTATTGGGTGAACTCTTTTTTTTAGACACGAACAGGTGCTGCCTGTTATGGGATTTTGGCCCCTTCAGGGTGGAGTGTTCTTGGGATACTTCTTCATGGGGAGTTTCAATTATTTTAGTTTTGTGTCAGGAAGAAGACTCCAAAAGTTTGTTAGGTTTTTCTTTCTTGTGTTTCTTAATATATTATCAAGAGACTTCGTAGGTTTTTTAGACTTTTTTTTCAGGTTCAAATCACTAGTGAATGGCTCAAAAAATGTTTTTGAAAAAGCGCAGTTCTTTATACACAATTTTATTTAATTAGCAATAGAAACGTAAATTATTTTTGTATCTTTGCTGATTAGATTTTCATGTCTACTTGTGTAACAAAAACTGAAACTAACTTCTAATTAATCCCTTCTTGTGTTGCTTAAATCTGTAGAATCATGAAGAAAAGCAGGAAAAGGAAGTAAAAAGAACTGCACTCTTTTTCTTCTATCTTTACTCTACTTACAAAACATTTTAAAATCTATATTTTTCACTCTAGTGATACACTGCACTACTTTTTACTGACTATTTCACTCTTTTATAAATTTTGGTCTTCTTAGGGATATTTGGAAGTTTTTCTGTAAATGAGAAACAAGCTAGTGCTTTTCTGGAGTTTAGAACAGAGGAATGCCTCTTTTTTTTTTGGACTCCTACACTGCTCCCTGGCTCCTGTGATTATGGAGTTGTCCCTTGATGGCTGTGTAGTAGAGAGGATTAGAGATGTCCCATTCTCTACCCACACAGACACATGTGGCCATTGCATAAAGCACCAAATCCACATGTTTAAAGATAAGGTCTAACCACAGTTCTGTATACTGGCTCATCAAATGTCTGTGGGCATTTTTTAGAGAATCATTTTGGTTGTAGCATGTCAATTTGCTTGCCATTTGCAGTTGGGGAAATGGTGGTGTGATCTTCACTCACTGCTTCACACTGCCTCTGATGACTTCTGTGTGTGTCTCTTTTGCCTACTCATTCTGAGACATCACTGGCCTCCACTTGAAGTGAGACTTGTGATGTTTAGGTATGCATGAAAAAACTGTCAGACAGTTTTCAGAATGAAAATAAGATGTCCAAGAATTCAAGAGAATTTATAAGCTATGAAATAAACCAAATCTGGTCATTTTCTGAGCCAAAAAGATACAAGACAGGTCCTATTGACAAGACACAATTATTTAGAATTTTCATTCATAATAAAATGTTCAGTTATATAACCACAGGCAAAAGAAAACCACACAATTTTTTCATTGCAACTATTTTAAATAAAATGTGTCATTTTTTTTCTCTTGGTGCCTGATCTTTGGCAGCAAGATAGAATTGTACTTGAAATGGAGCAGTAAAACACAATTAGCCTTTTTATTTAGCAGTGGTAGTTTCAAATCCATTCAGCTCTAATAAAAAATTGCGGAGTTCTTGAACTGACAATAAATCACAGATTAAGATGCCTAACAGAAACAAATAGTAGTTCTATATTTTTACAAGAAACACTTGATATTACAACCTCTCTGCTTATTCTTTGTTCTCCTCCTTACCCCTTCACTCCCTCAAAAGATTTGATTTATGCCACCGTGGTCAAAATTTCATTACCTTTCATTTAACCCAGTGGAAAGAAAACCTGTCTTGAGAAATCTGGAGTATAATATATGAAAAATCAAAGTTTGCTTTTTGATCTTTTACTTTAGGATATTGAACAGAAACTCCTTTTCTTTTCTCTCAGAAGAAACGACCTTGATTTTCTTATTTATTTTAAAAATTTATTTCAGCAACAAAGAATGGAAGATTAAAGAAACTGGATATGGTTTATAAAACTTTTTTTTCCCGGGCGTGCCCTATATGACAGACTGTGTCCCTGAAACACCTTGGCTCAAATGTAGTAGCTATGGGTGTGGTGATTATTTCCTGGCACAAGGAGGGATTTCAGGAAAGCACTGACTCTGCCTTCTCCACCCAGGAAGGTTCCTGACCTCTACTTACAAGCGACAAGAGCCCCCATGTGCATAAATCCTACAGAATGCTTTAGGCAAAACCACTCACAGTGTTTGCATTGTGGGACTGTTCCCTTGAAAATATAAATGTATGCATAGCGTGCCTGAGGGTACCCAGTTTTGAATTATAGAGTGCCTTGTGAGCTGTCGTGGTCTTTGGTTTGAAGACACTCCCCCTGCCTCCCTCCCCACTTCCCACTTCTTATTTTAAATTCAGCTCTTCAAAAGCTTGTTACCAAAAATATTCTGATAGATCCATGGTGGTGCTGACTAGCAAGAGCTTTGCAATAGAGAGTGAAAGATCACTTTATAGACTTCAGCTCCTTCCTGGAATGGCTACTTTTTTCCTTTCACTTTTTCCCCCCCTCTCTTGGCAGATAAATT
>VWZN01011079.1:85372-105697 GCA_013396955.1 Regulus satrapa | reverse complement strand
AAAAAAAAAAAAAAAAGTGTATGGGTTTATTGCTCTGTGGAGCTGTTAGATGGGTAGCCACAGAGATCAAAGTGCTCTCTCTGCTGAACAGGTGAGACATGGAAAGTGTCGATTCTCTCCTTTCTAAGCCCTGCACTGAGGGAATATATTTTTTGGACAAGATTTTACACAACCAAACCTGGAGACAGTCTGAACTAAAAAAAAAGTTTCACTGAATAGGGGAAATGGACACATGAGGGGTGTATCCAGATGAGGTTTTAGGTAGGTGGTCTGACAGAGTATTTAAGTAACACTAAGCTAATTCTTGCCCCATTCCTTTCTACACAGCTAGCTTCCCCCAGAATTTTTACAAGGCAACTTTGATGGTCGTAAGTAGATCATTAGAGAAACTATTTACAAGAGCCAATGAGACTATTTACAAGAGTGTGTAGTGACAGGACAAGGAGGAATGGCTTCAAACTGAAAGAGAATATATTTAAGTTAGATATTGGAAAAAGCTTCTCAACTATGAGGAGGAGGCACTGGAACAGGCTGCCCAGAAAAGTTGCAGATGGCCCGTCCTTGGAAGTGTTCAAGGTGAAGTTGGAATGTGCTCTGAGAGATCTGGTCTAATGGAAGGTGTCCCTTTCCATGGCAGGGGTGTTGGAACCAGACAATCTTTAAGCTCCCTTTGAACCCAAAGCATTCTTATGATTTTATGATTCTATGGTCATTGGGATACTGATCTGATCTTTGTGTATGGTTAGATCTGTTTTCATCATACATGGAGCTCTTGGTTTCTTTTACTAAAAAAGAACAACAGAACACTAACTGTTGTTCTGTTGTACTTTTCTAGAAAAAGAAAACCGGTGCCAAAAAGGAAAACACTGTATCTGTTCAACAAATTATTCCTCCCTCTTCTTTACAGAAAAAGACCAAAGTATTCTGATTAATCTTGTCGAGGAGATTTTGGTGTGAAGAGAAGCCAAGGAGCAAGAGGAGTACAAACTGGAAAAGGACAGGTCACATCTTAGGTACAAACCAGAGCAAAACTGCCTGTATTTTCCCAGGGTCTGAAATTCTTGGGGTCTACCACTGCCAAGTGACACATGGTTTAACCAGCAGGTGTGGAGCTGTTGCTGAGAGCTTAGGAGGATCTTGTGAAATGTCTTTCCCAAGCAGAACAGTATTTAGGCCAGTTCAGGGGATTCATCAAGGGAAAAAGCAGTCAGTCAGTAAGTCTGGTGTTTGGAAGCCTGGAAGTTTAAATGAGCTTGAGTAGAGCCCTGCCTTTGTTTAAGCAGGTCCAGGAAGACGAACATCCTGGAAAGATCAGGCCAGAGGCAGTTTGGTTTAGAAAAGGAGTTTAGGGGAAACAAAGACAAGAATGAGGTGCTGAAATGGGCTGTGCCCTCCAAAGCATCCTATCTTTACATAATCTTGGCTGGAACCCAGGATTCCTGATCATTCCTCTGCTTGTCAGCTAATATCTGTGAAACCATCATGAAAAATCTGTTAGATTCTCCTTGAATCTGCAACACCATCCCTGCCATATATCACACAAGCTCACATCCCTTTATAGTGATTCTGTTCACCACTACCACAGTTTACTGTGTCCACAGCTTACCATTATGCATGGAGTCTATGCAACACACCATCATCAAAAAGGATGTGACTGACTTCTATAATGAGGTACTCAGAAGCAAGGAAATTTCTGTGCAGACTACACTCACACCCTAACTCACGTGAATGGATTATGACTGGACCTTTCATTGCACTGAACTCAATGACTTTGGAGATCTTTTTAAACCCTTAATGATTCTTTGACTCTTTGGTATAACCCCCCTATCTTATTCAGAAATTAAAGTTTCCATTCCAGCGCAGTAAGCATTTATTTGGGGGGATTTGTTACCCTGTGCAAAGAATTAGAGACAAATCTAATGAGGAAAAAAAAATCTCTGTGAGTGCCTCTTGTAAGACAACCTCTTAGCTGATGTATATGTGTGGTGTTTGAAAAAGATTATTCTGAAATAATTTATTGTGTTGTATAATGAAGTCACAAAATAAAGAACATGGACCAGGAAGGCAGGTTTTCTGAAATAGCACATCAGAGACAGCTGATTACACAAAATCTGAGCTCTGAGCTCCTTCACTAAAAGGGATTGGGAATTTATGTCAAGCAATCCTTTTTCCCATCTTTGTCTTGGTCTCCCAAATATTTTAGAAAATGTGTATATTTTTGTCAGACATTTTAGCATAGCATTTTTTTTTTCTGGATTTTTTTTTTTTGGTGTTATGGAGTATAAACAGAATGCACCTGACATAGCACCTAATCACATGCTTAACTCCAAGCTTCAGTGGAGTTATTAATGTGCTCGCAGTTAATGATACTTACATTACATGGGTTTGTCCTCCTGATGAAGAAGCCCAATGGAGAAGGGCTTCTTCTGAGAACTTCAGAGTATTCTTCTGAAAGCCAGCAGGAGCTGGACATCTGACCCCCAAACTCACTCCAAAACTCTTTTTAAAAGCCCTGCAATTCTGGGCTGAGGCCAAAGAGAGAATTTTGAATTCCAATTCCATGTCAGTACACTATGACCTAGTGCTCAGATCTGATGTAATTAAGTGAATGAGGCAGCTACGCTCATTCAATTATTTGCCATGACTTACAAAAAGAGAAGAAAATCCCCCTGTGTGAAAGTGCTTTGAGTATCCACTTGGCTGTAAAATGTTCATTAACTCGTTTGTGAACTGTTCATTAACTCTGTATCTGTGCTTGTTGCATGGTTGCTCCATTTGCACCCAGACTGCCATACTGGGTTTTACTATCACTTGTTCTCTTTTCTTGGAGACAGCACTGTCTTCACAAGGAATGAAGGTAATTTAAAACATGGAGAATACTACTAAATAGTGAAGAAATCAATGTAAGAAACATCAAGGGAAGATACAGGAAACTAGACTGAGTCACTCTCCCACATCTCAGTTTCTTGATTTGAGACAAGGGGAGTGATGATACCCATTGCCTTTGAATAATTATGTAAAAAACCCAACCAATATGTCTAGGTTAATATGCCAGCTGCATGTAAGTGGGAATCGACCTTTGGGCATGTATGATTTGGGTAAATCTGAATCTGTTTTCAAAAGGACTTTGGAAGATACCTGTCTATGCCATATCATTTTCAGACTTCTATCTGCCACATGCCAGCCTTTTATCTGAAAAGATCTGGCCATTATAGCCATTCCAAAGAAACTGCAAGATTAGGGAGAAATGGTGGGAAAAGTGTATTTCTTGTTAAGTTTTGGTTTTGTTTGATTCATGCTCAAACTTTCCTAAAATAGTCACTCTTGGAAAGAGGACAACTCTGGAAAAAGTTCAGCCAAGAAGGCTAAAGTTTATGAAAATAATAAATAACTGAAACTGGGCCTTCAGAATGGAAATGTTTAGATGAACTTAATATTAGTGCTTTTACATATTGGTGCTCCACTGGTATTTGAGTCAAAAATATAGAGTGCAGGAAATGAGTGGGAGAAAATCACAGAGTTGATTTTGGTTTGTTTTCTTTTTTTTTTTTTTCCTACTGGTGTACTTTTAATGAAAACAGGAAGAAAATAGAATATGACATGTACATTATGTGATACTGATACAGTTCGCTCAGACCAATGTCACATCCTTCAGCTACCAGTGAATCATTCTTGATGAGTAAAGTGAATTGTAACTGAAAGTGGAAAAGTTTGGTAAAATTTATACCAAGTGTTCACATCATGTTTAAGTACATTAACACATAGTAAGCCCACATTCAGCTACCTTCTGCTGTTGAGCAAACAGAGAGATGAAAAGAAAGAATGAAATCATATAAGTATTGTAATTTTCTGAGGTTTGTAAAATGATGCTATTGACAGCATAATTTGGAGAAGAGTTTGGGATAATAAAATTAGAGTTCATAAAATTTTTTGAGATACCATTTGATATGTTGCAGCTACATCTTAAAACATGTTTTGCTTAATTGTGATGAATGCTGCTCGGAAACATCTTTTTTTACAGCTTTGATGGTTACTTCATTTTCATGGAAATGCTCAGGTACTCAGTTATACACTTAACTCCTAAAACTAACACACAGAGCTTCCAAAAGCATTTGAAGCATATGTGTTAAGGTGCAGAAAACTCTTGTGAGATTCTTCCTCCTATGAATTTTCTGCTGACAAATATGTTCACAAACATTAATTGGAGAGCAAATAGAAAAGGAATATTATTTATCCTATTTTCCTGAGTTTAAGTGATGTGAATGCCTAAGCCTTTTATTTGGAGCTTTTCTTTCTCTCTGGCGACGCTGCTTGAGGTTTCACAGCTCAGCATGAATAACCTCCCCAGTAGAAAAGACTTTGAGGTTAACAATAGGTAAAAATGACTGACATCTCAGTTCCCCCATGTCTATATTAGTGTCTTGAAGTGAATAAAGTGTGGTCAAAACCTGAAGGATTGCACATATTTTTTGCTTTGTAGCCAGTGGCCAATGCTTCTAGTGCCTGAATGGAGGAGAGGAGAAGCCTGCATGACACTCCACAGAAGCTCAGGAGCTGCCCAGGCAGAGCAGAATATAAAATGAAATCTCAGTCTCTGATACACACTGCCTCACCTCCAGAGACATGATGGGTGAATGGAATAAGGTTGTGACAGTCACCAATCTTTCAGGTCAGGGCACACTGCTGCAAATGTAGCTCACATTGCTCTTTCATGGGATTTGAAAACAATTATCACCTGTCTCTACAGAAATCACATATTTCTCAGGAGTCACCCCTTCAGTTTCCATAGTGGTAATCTTCACAGGAATCAATACTTTTTGTGAATCAATCTTGTCTCTTCTAGCAATGAGTGAAACTCATGGAAATCATCTGGGCTTCCCTCAGTGGCCATCAAGCCAATGTTCCTTCTTCTCCTTTAGCATGAATTTCAGCAAAAAACTAATCTGACTTGCAAAATGTGTGGACAAAATCTGCTCTTACCATTAGCATATTCAGAGGTATAAACTGAGAATAACCTGCCAGACACATCTGAAGGCCTTTGAACCTGGGGCCAAAACGGCAGAGCCAGAGGTCTGGCAGAATGCATGCACCCATGTGTGAATAGGGAGTGGACTGTAAGCCCTGGCAGCAATCAGAAGTGCTCCCAGACTCCAAGAGTCATAAATGATGGATGAGTTAACTGGCATGAGGGTCCAATTAATATGCCCCATTACTGGACAGATTTTTCTAGCTCCACTCCCCGGGCTCTGGATTTTTTGAACACACTTCTGGCAAAAATTTTCAACATTTATGATACATTTCATCAGAAACTGAGATAATTGTTTCTATCAATTACTAAATTGGTTTCTATTAGTTACTTAGCTGACAGTGCAGTTCATAACTTGAGATGAATGTATGAAGTACTCAGGGAGCTCTTCCTCAACAAGGAGATGGAATCAAAGAAAGCAACAGTTAAAACACAGAAAGTACCATGGTGCTGGGAAGAGAATAAACCTCCAAGAGAGGGAAAGAAAAAGAAAAATAATTAAGAGAAATCAGAAAGTATAATTAGGAAATTTTGATGTAGTAAACTAAATCAGTGAGGCCAGGAGAGGGGAAAATTTGAATCCAGGTCCAGTACTGGCATAAATTCATCTAGTGTTTCTGTTGCAGAACATCGCATAAGAAAACTGATTTTCTTTAAAGCTTCTTAAGTGATGTGTGTGCACATTCCTATGACTTTTATTTGGAGTTGAATTTTGAATTTCCCTCAATGGAACTGAAAATCTTGCTTGAAGTACTGTGCTATCCAGATAGGCCAAACAGCTCATGTGGTAATGTAATTCTACATAGATGCAGTCAGTAAAAAGGAAGAGCAGCAGAAACATTCATTTAGGGTGGGGGGATAGAGAGTCCTTGTGAATTTAAAGGAAATTTTTTTTTCACCTCAAATACTATACTAGTATTTGAGGATCCAAACTTAGGATACTGATTTAGGCAATCAGATGTTAAATGTTGAGATATATAGACACAGACACAGAACTAGTACATGTATTTTTCTCCCATTTACCATTTCTTCTATTTTAGATAGACAAAGATGTCAATGAAAACATCACTTCCATCTAATTTTAAAGCACAGCAAGCTCCTGGAAAGAGTAAAATTTCCAGATACTTCTCTGACAAAAGTTTTAAGAAGTTATGTTGCAAGCTTTCTTCACACAGTCACACACTGTGCAGGCAATAGAAAGTTCTGTCACAAAGTTTTGTTCCTGTTGTAAGACTGCCCACATGAATGTGTTACCTAGTGGTCCTGACTTTTGCCCAGATTAATAGCATTTGTGTGTGAAAGTCCTTTGTGTACTATGCATATAGGTTGCAAATCACTGAATTTACTTGCACGTATGTGCCCAAATTGACACTTGTTTCTTGTTGTGGGTTGTGCACACACTGGCCCAGGAGAAGGAAGTAGCAACCAACTCTTACAAATGAATAGCAATATGCTCTTTTTCCTACTGCCTTTGAGACTTTTATTCCAAGAGATATAGCTCAGCAGGGACTGATTGCTTTCCCATTAACTTTTCTACATTGAGAAAACATCAATTAATAGAGACTACATTAACACACAGTTATACTGGATCCCTTACAAGGCCTGGAACTCCCTCCAAGACAAGCACTGATGCTTTATTTCAGACTACTATGATTATGTAAATCATAACTGGCCCNCTGGAACTCCCTCCAAGACAAGCATCAATGCTTTATTTCAGACTACTGTAAATTGTGACTGGCCTGTTTTGACTTTTGACTAATGGGATGCAGTACTGGAGATGACTTTTGACTGGACAGAGTCAGATGTTTAGATTGATTTCTGCTGCTGCTGGCTCTGTTTGCAGCAAGAACCAACACTGCTGCCAGCTTCTGAAGAACATACTTTCCTCTTTTATACTTCCATGGTCCTCAAATCTGTTTTTCCCAATGCCAAAAGGTAAGACCATGAAAAAGAGTATGATCTCAAATGATGAAAGTGCAACAAGTAGCTTTCAGAGAAGTGGCAATAAAAGTGATAAACAAGGCTCAACCCAACCATGTAAACATTTGATTTTCGACTATATTATTTCCAGGTTCCAGAAGCCCCACACAGTCTGCCAGCATTGTTTAGTGCTCAAGGTCTCTGGAAATAACTGCAGAATTTTAGTTTTCCTCTCTAGGGACATATTTTGTTTGCTATAATATAGTTTGTTACATATACTTAGTTTGCTATAGTATTCTTGCAAGTCCAAAGTAAGTTCCTAAAATCACAGAGTCTGTAGTCAGAGGTGGAGGTCTTAGCTAATCTTTAGAGTCTAAGGAGCACTGTAAGACTGAGCAGACAAGTCTTCATGTTCACTGTGTGATAAGGCCTCTAAGGATTGCTTTTTATTAATGAATGTCACAAGCAGAGACAGGATGAAAAAGAGACTGAATGTGTTCAAACTCTGAATTATCAAATGGATTGTGATAATGATAAAAACATAGGAGGCCTTTTAATTTATGCATGGATTAAACAGAATGAGTGCTTGGAGTGTAAGGTCCATGTTTACCCCAAAAGTGACTCATCACAGATAGATCGAGTGGAACACTGACCTTGTTCTGGTTTGGGGGTGTTTATTGGTTTTGTTGTTGGTGGTTGGTTGGTTGGTTTAGTTTTGTTTTTCATTTGTCTAATCATAACCTAATTAAATCTGTTTCAGAAAGTTACTTACAGTTTGTCTAACAAGTTCTCAGGCTCTGGAGACTGTTTCATAATGAGTGAGTTCCAGGGTATTTCATGTTCTGCATCAAATAGGGAAGGGCTTTTTGAATCTAACAACTATTTGTGTATTTCAAGCCATCTCTGAGTTCACATCCTGGGATTGCAGAGACCTGGCTCAAGTCTTTTCTGAAACTAAGCAAAACTCAGCTGTTCAAGACCTCAGGACTCATGTGAGACCAGGATGCTTCTTCCAATGGAAAATGAGAAAAGTAGGGCTGAGAAGGGGAGTTCTGGGAGACAGCTGTGTGGGAATGGATTTACCTTTCTTTCTGCCACCAAGGGGAGATTTGAGATCCCCAGTACCACATAAACCCAGCCTGTCCCACATCCATAAGCCTCACTGTCCAAAGCCCTGGCATGAGCAAACCACTGGAAACAGATGTTTTATTGCCTTGGCAGGGCACTGTGCTAGACAGCTGCCACCTTTGCAGATTTCTGCGGCTGGTATTGGGAATGTTAGATTTTTTTTGTGAAATTTACTTCCCAATACTTAATTTTCACATACAGAGACAAGATATCCAGTATCTTGGAAGGCAAGTCTCTTTCTGTTTGCCTTCTCAGTGTTTTTGAAGGTACAATGTACAAACAAGACACCAACTAGCAGACTGTTTCCTGGCAAGGGTCCTCTGCACCAGGACCAAATGCAGAAAAATAGGCCTAAAGTGAAAACTCATAATAAAAAATTTGGGGTTCTGTGCAAAAACCAATGTATGATTTTCAACAGAGGAAATAGTTTCCACTTGTTCAGTCTCTGCTGTACTTATGGCCATTAGGGACCTGGTATCATTTCTCAGATTTCTCTATGAGTGGATAGACCCAGTGCTCTAAAGGAATTCCAGTTAATGACTCCAAGGTCATTACCTTGTGTTCTCCTACGTAAGCTCTCAAGCGATTTTAGTTGGCTACATTACCCTTCGCTTCCCCTGCTAAAAACAATCTTGCTGGCAGTGCTGCTTTTCCTCAGTAGAAGTAGCCACATTTCAGTGATGGGTGACGTGAGCTCTGCAAATACAGAGCCAAATTCCACGGTAACACAAGAGCATGTATTTATGACAGCAATGGATCTGTGCCTGGTTGCACTGTGGCTGTAGGAGGCTGACAGATGATAAAATTATCTAGGGTGAAAAGCATGATGAAGTTTTGCTGATGTAGCTATGGTAGGTAATTCCTATCACAAATCTGTTTAAGGGTCTTGTGCTAAGTCTTTCAAAATACCAGGTATTTACACAAATGCATTTCAGAATTCATCCATAAGTTATTCACCTTTTGTCCTTCATTCAGTCCATTCTTTCCTCCAAAAAAAATGGATAGTTCATTTAAAGCACTGCTTGCTTCACTAAAAGCTATGGAAAATTGATCATCAATTATATACTGCAAAAGCTAGTATTTCTTTCGGAGATGAAAGGCGTATGCCTCCAGCATTATCAGCCCTGGTTTGGAGTGAGACTGCTATAAAATGGGTCCACAAAACNTTACTATAACCTTAACTTATATCTGAGTTTAATTTTTCCTGTCATTTCATGTAGTATGTATGTGTGTGTGTGTGTGTGTGTGTGTGTGTGTGTATGAGAAATTACTCAAGTGGAAAAGGAATTTTTGACATGTAAACAACTATTTGTCTCCTGCAGTCTTGAGCATAGACCCATTATCTTATCGTTCATTACCAGCCTATTGAATTCACATAATCAGTAATAGTTTCTGGAAGCTGTTTGGCAAGCAAGGATGGAAATTACTAACTCACAGCTGGGTAAGAAAAAATGGCAAATACACACGTTGTGCTTGCTCTCTTCCCCCCCTCTTCCTTGGACACTGTAGATTTATTGCCTTGCAGTATTCACAGATGATGTTTTCATAGTCACTAATGAGGTCCCAGCAGTTTTTTAACAATAACAGGACATTACTACTCCTAAGATATATTATGTGTTTTCCCCATTTTTCTCCATTTTCGTTGAATACTCAGAAGTGTGTTAGCTTAAAAATCTCCTGTTTTATTATTATTATGATTGATAGTCCAGTCATGTGACATAAACAACTGCTGAGGTGTAACTTTTCAATTTCTAATTTGTATAAAAATGTAAAATATAATATTTTAACATGCTGTTCATGGTTTTATACATAAAAGTGACAAAATTTTTTTCGGCTGTTTTTGTTCCTACAAGTGGAAAGGCAACACCTCAAAGATCAATTTACAACAGTGTTGTGCATTATTTTTTCTCCCTGCAAGAATTTGGCTTCAGTCCATCAAAGTTGACAGAGATACACAAGGTAAGATGAAAATATTTACCGGAAATATTTCAATTTAATTTGCTTGCTGGGTTATGGTCCCTCTATGCTTATTCAGCAAAACCAATTCATTCACATACCAATTCAGAAAAGTGCATAAATATTTGCTTATTTTATGCACCTGTTTTAGTTATACTAACCTTCAGATAAGCCTGAGGGTTTTCATTTTCATGAATTCAATGCATAACTCTTCTACATTAAAAAGTAGATTTAATTTAGAATAGCTGGTAGTATGCTGCCTTTTGATATTAAATATAGAAGTCACTGTAATTTAAGACCAATACTTAGAGGCTGTTAAAGATTAAATCACATTTAATGTGTGAGTATTTAATAAGCTATAACATGTAAACCTGAGCAAAGCTGAGTTTAGAAGATCAGCCTCTCATGTACCTAGTTCCCTGAGGTATGAATTTTGTTGTGTTCTTTGCCTGTGATTTGAAATCTTTGCTCCGAAGTGTGAACTTAAAGAGCCTTCTGCTAGACAGACACTTGCAGCAAGCACCACTCATAATACCAAAAATGTCCAAGGTCCCAACTACTCCCATATCTCCATGCCTAGTGACTTCATGGATATAGGACTATGCACACACACACCTAAATTTAACCTTGAGTGTAGCCTTTCACAGGTTTGGAACCAAAGAATGTGTTTGGCAGGAATGAGTAAAGCTGTGGTCAGGAAAATTCCTAGAGCTGCTATTTTCACAATTAGCTCATGTACAATGGGCTTCATAACACCTCCCAAGCCCCTTAGATCTGCACACAGACCTTCTGGGCTCTTCAGAGAGTACCTGAAAGAGAGAATGAAGCCCACACCCAGCTGCAACAGCTCAACAGGAGCTTTGCCAAACCATTTTTTTATTTTCTTTTTTTTTCTTTTTTTTTTTTTTTTTTTAAGAAATTATACTTAGTCTACCTTCCTCTCCCCTTCTCTCTTCCCTGTGCAGATGATTTGGCAGGCAAGGCAGTAGGCCTTGATGAAAAAGGTCATGGGATAGAGGGTAAATTTCCATAACCTGGGATGCAAAGCAAAGATTTTGTTTGATCTAATTTCTGTCTCTTTTGGTGCAAACTAGATTTTTTCAGGAATTTTAGTTATTTCAAAATACTCTGTTATATAATTTTGTTTCTGAGAAATACGGGGATGAGGAGCTGCAGCTCTGGTTTTACAAACTTTGATCCTGAGTCTGTAAGGAGATCCTCATGGTCAGGCATTTTTTTCTATTGCAGTTTTGTTAGATGACAGTTAGTTGGATTTTAATGCTGTAATTGGCAAGCAAGGAGTCTTCAGTCCCATGCTCCTTTTCTACCAGTTGCTATATTCAGTCAACAAATGGTTCAAATTTTTCCCCACCTCAAATTCTTATGACGTAAATTTTAGTGGAAAACTGTCACTTTGAAAACCCCAAAACTCTGTCAAGGAGCTTAACATTTCATTAACAGATATATTTGCAGCCATTATCAGCAACTTGCGCCTGGCAACAACCCAGGGCCCTCTCCTAGATACAGTGGAAGTCTGCCCTTTGTAGCTGTTAAAGCTGTAATATTTTCCTTGAAAGTTATTTGTAAGAGTCTTATCCCCCAACCCTGAGTATCTCCCCCTCTCTTTGAACTGCTTATACTATTTCTAGTCACTGAAAAAGAGCCAGTCCTTTAGAGCAAATAACTGAAAAGAACAGAGATGGGGAGGAAAATCATAGAAACCTAAGGGAAAATAATTTTCTTTTTATTTGGAATCAAAATGCCTCTATCAAAGTTCTTCTGTTTTCCCTAGACATTACATTCCACAGCTCTTAATTACCTCACCTGTTTGACAGTGTTCAGACACCACATTTCCATTCCCATTTTGGAATAATTTTTCTTCTCCATTAGACTCTTTTACAAAGGGGAAGAGAAGCATTATGAGCATTTAAGGATGCTCAAAATTAAGAAAATACAAAGTTGTTTAATGAGTGGCAGAACTAGTGAAGCCTTGTCTTCTAGAGAATTGTCTTTGTTCTTCTGCCTATCACCCCAAAAATGTGCTCAACTTCCTATGACAGGGAAGATTTATTGGAGATAAACAGCATTTACTGTGGGTAATTCATGTTAATGTGTGGGCTGACTGACCAGCTCTCTTCAACCAAGGAAAATGTACAAAGAATAGCAAATTTTTTCCTCTCTGTGGTGTGAGGGCTGGGAGCAGACAGAGTTCTTCTCCATCCAGCCATCAGTTTTCTTGAGGTTTATGAGCTTCTCACCCCTCTTCTACACAGCCTAGGAAATTTACAGTGGATTCAAACCATGCTGATAATCAGTAAAAACTGGCAAATACCATGATTACAAAATCTTCATCTTTGTACACATTAACAAAAAAAAGGGAATAAAGTTCTAAGTGCCTCAGATGGCTCTGTCCTTTGCAGACATTTGAAGTTATCCTGTTGGCAGGAGAGGCAGAGAACTTCTGATTCCTGCTGAAATCTCATCTTTGAGGTGAAGAGGAGGTGCTGCTTCTGACTCCTTCCAAAACTGATTGCCACACAGGGGCTGGGGCTTGGGCTACCTCTAGTTATGAGATTGTCAGAGGGAAGTGGTGGCATGCTGAAGGTTCAAGCACAAAGCAGTGGTGTGGAGTCATCTCACATAGGATCTGACTTGTAGTGCAGAACAAAGCACCAGGAAAAGCAGTGCAATTCAAAAATGTGACTCCATTTCCCTGCCCCTTATTCATATATTCCATAAAAGAAAAATGTTTTTTCTCTCATATGGCAAGTTCCAAATCTCTTCTCTCAGGGAAGAATTTGGAGGGGCTTCTTTGAGAGGGAAGGTAAATCATAGCAGGCTGGTCACTTGCAGAAGTTATTGTAAGGGAAATGTGAGGGCGTGAGGTAAATGTCTTGCTGGAAATAAGTGCCTCTAGACCAAGGTGTCTGGGAAGTCTTTGCCACAGAAGGATGCAGTGATGGACAGAAGTTGCCTAGACTAGACCAGGAGGAAAGATGCTTGCACCATTATTTGCATTTTAAATATGAAGGGTATATGGGGTGTACGTCTTACCCTGCATGCTATGGGGAAGCTGTTCCAGGATGGAGCTGTTACTGGTAAGGATGTCTCTGTTTCTGGGTGCTGCATCATCTTTCGGGTGCTTTGTGAGTTACAGGAGCAGAAATGATACTGTGCATGAGGGAAACCAGATGTGACACCATCCCTCCTTGATGAGCTCTGCTCCTGCACAGCCTGGTGCATTGGCTGCCTTGTGTGTCTCATTTTCATTGTGAAGGCAGAGGTTGCCATCCATTTTAAAGAGAATGCTTTGTTTCTCTTCATCATACTAAGGAGGAGCTGCCACAGCCTGATAGTGGGGTAGCTGTGAATGTGGAGGTTCATCCTGTCCCTGTGTTTTCCTCCATTCCATTCTATCTCCAGCCTTTGCCAAAGGTGGGGCATCATGAGAGCCCCAGGTTTGCTGCAGTACCTCTATGCCTTTACCTATACCCCGTGTTCAGCTGCTTCTATTGGTTTCTCTATGCAGTCACAAATGCTGCCTGCTCCAAAATCTTGCTATAAAATCTGCCACTGACTTCTGAGAAAATTTCTTTTACCTGGAGATGTGTCATGCAGGAAAGTGGTGTCTCACTAGGCAGAAGTAATATTTCAACAGAAGTCAGTCAGGCTTTTCCCTAAGTGCAAAGCAATTATATTTTTCAGGTAAGTGCCTAAAAATGTGTTTCTCTGGGGTAGATGTCCATGTCTGTTTCTGGAAGATGACTCAGCCATTCTTCATAGATGCCCATTGCTCTTGGCAGAGGCATGGGAGCCGCCAATGAGAAGAACCCAGTGAAGAACTGGGACACAGCTTTGGTGGAGAGAACTTACTCCCCAAGGGACCCTGTGCAAGCAAATGTCCCTCATCAGCTCTGTGGGTATACCTCTCCTGTGGGGAAAGTGAAGTCAAGAAGTAAATGCTGGATGTATTTTAAAGTGTATTTTAAACTTAAATGCCCTGATTTGGAAAGGCCCTAGGCATCAGCATGTCCCATTGACTGTGGTTGGTAGAATAAGGCCCCTCATATGTCCAATCCCTTATTTAGGGTCCTAAATGTAGAAGTTGAACTCCCAGCAAGATAGAAATACGAACAACATTTGTTGTTACTGCTATGTGTACAGAAAAAAGTTCAGCTGTGTTGCTGGTCACCTTTCAGGCTATTCATCCTATTTGGTCCTTTCAATCAAACTTGATTCTGCCAGAATCTTTGTTGTCCTGAATTAGTAACATCAGATTACTATAATACAATTCCTGCTGTTAGTTACCATCTCTGCTGTCAGACAATGAGGTGTTATAAAAACATCCTAAACAAAACTTCCTTTTTCATTTCAGAACCATGTTTTAATCTTCAGGGTACAACATCATTCTACTGAGAGCTAGGAAATCTGCTTTGATTTTAGAGCTGCAGGACAGGGAGAGCATAGTCTTAGACTGAAATTTTCTCCAAACTATGCCTTTTCTATTGCAGAGTCAATCTGTCTCCAAAGCTCTTTCTTTTGTTTTAACTGGAAC
Organism: Regulus satrapa; assembly: GCA_013396955.1. Taxonomy (NCBI): domain Eukaryota; kingdom Metazoa; phylum Chordata; class Aves; order Passeriformes; family Regulidae; genus Regulus; species Regulus satrapa. The sequence continues at coordinate 91,112 of VWZN01011079.1, read as the reverse complement.
AGAGAAGAAAAGATTAATAAGATTAAAATAGAAGAATAATTTTCTCAGGTCATTTACTTCCTCTCTTTAGTTTCTGTAATAATGGAGAACAAGAGAGTTAACGTGTTCTTACTATGAGTATTCAGTATAATATAGTATTACCCAAGGAAAAATCTTTCATTTCAACTACTCAATTATTTTCCTAGTTATGTCCAGTTTAAAAGAAAAGGCGAGACTGATTTGGCTCGGTTTGAAGAACTGAACGTGAATTGACAATTTTCAGATTTGGACAGCCCCTGGCCTCCCCCACACAAATTCATAAATATAGGGATATTATGATAAATATATCCACTGATCATTTGAAATCCAGATAATTTAAAACTGGTAGACCTCTGCTTGGAGACTTTCTTTCCCCTGCTGATTCAATATGTGCTGTTACCTAAGGTCCAAATCAGCCTCACACCAAGTCGCTGAAAGCTTTATGTGCTCTAAGAACACACCACACCTAATTGCAGTAGGACATGGTTTCCTCACCCTAAAGAGAGATTGCAGAGAGTGACAAATAATAGTTCAATTGCCCAACATATTTTTAATGGATTAGCAAAATTAACAAATTATATTTTATTTCTGGCTCCTTCTGGTGTAATGCAATTCTTTCAAAAGAATACTAGATGTTCCTGTTTAGTGATCCTTCATCTTCGCATGGAACAGATATGCATGTTTTTGTTGCTCAAGTCCTTCACACTAACCTTCCCAGAATAGTTGAAGACAGTGCAACTTATGTCTTCGATGTATTACCTTTGTCCTATCTGCAATATCTAGATTCACTTTTGATGAGAGGAGTTTTGACAGATGGGGGGGTACAATTTAAAGAGAACTGAATTAAGTGGGGAAGATGTCAGACCACCCTCCCAGAGCAAGCCAAAAGTCTGTCAGGGACTACAGCTTCACTCACAATGAAATCAGCTTTTCATTGCTGTCATCTGTGCCTTTGGCCAGGGTCGCTGCTGTCTGTGTGTGGTTACACCCAGCAGCAGTGATCCCAACAGTGGGAGGGAACACCTTTTGTCTTCTTTTTTTTTTTTCCCCTCCTCCTTTTAAACCTGACCTTCTTCCATTGGAGTGACCACTTCAGGCTGCTGCTTCTGGTTGGAAGGGTGGGGTGAATGGCTTCCTCTTCCTCCTCCCTTCCCGTCCCGTCCCTTCCCTGCTCCCAGCTCTGCTGCACAGATCACTTGGCTGGGAGAGGCAGAGGGGAAGGGTGTTTCTAATGCCAAATGCTTGGAAAGGACTGTGAATATAGTTTGTATGATTCCTCTTTCAGGCAGAAGCAAAGCTCAAGGCAGGGAAGAATGAAAAATCCCCAACCTCCAGGGAGGTGCTGATGCCACAAACAAGCCCAGCAAATGGCAAAGACACCTATCTATCCTGAAAAATCTAGGAAGCTGTAGGGCTCCCACCAGCTGCCCTGAGGTGAAATCTAGAGACCATTTACCAGTTAGAGGGCTGCCAAATCCTTTTCAGACTCACGGCTATGATGTCCTCACCACGTTTCAAACTAGGCAGAACCATTTTCCTCAGAACTCACAATCAAAAAGGAATCAGAGCTGAGATGCAAGCACTGAGGTCTGCACTGTGTAGTGTGAAGTATTTTGAGGCCAAAGGGTGGTAAAAGAGCACCCTCACTAGGAGAAGAGAGCCCTCATTTTTTCATCAAACGTAAATGAAGGTAGGGGACTCAGCTGATCACTTTTTCTGGTGCTTTGAATGCTGTGCAGCAGTAGAAAGTACAGGTGAATCTCACTCTCACCATTCCTGGGTAGCTGAGGTAGTGACTTCCCTGCACAGTCAAATAAAAACAGTTTTGTCTAAGACTTACATCACAGTTCTCCACTCACTTTCAGATTAGCCTTTTGCAGTCTGATGCAATCGAGGCAAAACTTACTGGCTGCTCCAGTAAAAAGCAGGCTGGTTTGAATCTCCTAGACCAAAAAAAAGATGTTTTTTGAACAAGTACTACCTGTTCGCTTCCAAGAACACCACCAAATCCTATGCACCATGAGGGATGATACAATCACCTCTGACATGACAAATGAGGAATGGTAAATAACTAGAGACTACTCTGATAATTCTAAATTGCCCACATGGCATGATTCTCCCTTTGGGTCCCTTTCAGGAATGCTGCCATGCATGAAAAATGTGGTCCTTGTCTCTGTCCTGCTCCTGCATGCTGGCAGAAGATGGTGCCAAGGGGAAATGTGCTCTCACAGTGAAGCCAGCACAGCCTGCTCTCTTTCAGAACATGATGGAAATTGTACTTCTTTGTTCAGCATTTTTACTGAGTGTAAAAGTGTAAAACCCTTGATGGTTTGCCATCTGGATGGAAACTGCTGCCTGTTCAGGGGAAGACAGGTAAAATGTAGAGCATGTGTGTTCTGAGTTTCCTGAGTTTTTGATGTGGAAAATATTCAGTCTCTTGGGTGATTACTGCCATATTTATGTGCAGTAATGGTAAATAATATCAAAAGAACAATAATAACCTGACAAGCATCACCAGTGACGTTTTGAAACCAAAGTGAGTCAACAGCTCTCTGAAAGAGGAGACTGAAAATGCACCATGGTGCAAAGAAACTTTAGAAATGCATGTTTCCAGTAGGGAAAAAAAAAGGGGAAAAAAGAGGGCAGGAAAAAAAGGGTATGTGTTTGTAGGAGGCAGAACAGCAAGGTGGTGTGGAAGACTTTGTGGAGAGTACGGCAAGGAAAAGGGAGGATGTAAAAAAGAGCAAAGGACTTTTGTGAGCTTTCTGGCAGATTTTGGAGCAGGTGGAATGCAGAGTGTTTACACAGTTCATATTTCAATATACTAAGAAAACACAGAGAGTCAGGCTCTAAGCTGCTATTAAGCTCCCCTGCCCTCCTGCTCCAACCACTTCTTTAAAGTCTGCCTTCAGATCTCAAATGGAACTGCTCTCTGCTGGGCTGGTGGCGCTGGGGCAGCGACTGTGCCACCAGCTGAGAAAACAAATTTGAGAAAGAGAGTGTGTGCTCAGGTTAACAAGCCTTGGGTGAGCGAGGTGTCCCCCCTGCCCCACTTTCCCTGTTCTCACCTCCTATTCCCCAAAGCCCCTGGAAACAGCGCACTTTGGTAGGAGAAGCCGTGAGGCATTGAATGGCGGACGGGCTTCAGAGCAGCGAGTGTGGAGGAGAGGGGAGATTTACAATGTTCTAGTTTTGTCTTTTTGCATAATGAGAACCAGAAGTCTAATAAAATACAGCAGCAGTGATACTGCAATGGGAGAGGGGAAAAGGAAAACAAACTTTTGGGATAAAATAAACATTGTGTACTCAAGAAAGGGTCTATCTCTATTTCCATCTATCAGTACAGGCATAGACATATTCTCCTTTATTAATTCAAATTAAGAAGATTAAAACCAGGTAAACAGAGCACAAGATAGGTAGAAACATTTCCTGTTAGCAAATCAGTCCTCAGAAAACTAACCAGAAAGGAACATGGCCACAGACTTTGTGAGTGGCAAAAATACTTTTTTGCACTCAACCATGTTCTGATCCTGGTTATTCATAAAAGGGCCAGTTTCTGGAAAAGTTCTTGATTCATTCAGAATTGTATTGGCCAGGGTGTTATTGCAGTCATACTTTTACTAGTTTTTAGGGAGAAATTTCTTCTCGAGGTTGGAACAGAAGAAATTATAGAACACATGTGACTTCCTCAGCGAGCTGGTTTACATCCTGTGGGATAAAAATAACCTTGAACAATTTTTTCTATCATTGATATACGTACTGCTTTTCATCTTAAAGCAATGTGGAAACGTTATGATCAGGATATGTTGGCTAGTTAGAGGAGCTGGAAGACCTGTGCAGCACGAAGAGCAACATGCACCCTTCAGTGTTCCTGCTTAGTGCATTCATTTCAGGATGCAAAACTAATATTTCTCCTTGGTCATGAGTGTGGGGAAAAGCTGAGCATGGAAAGAAAGGGGTCATGAGGTACAACCTCTGCCCCTTTCAGCTGATACTGACGTTCAGTTTCTGAATTTAATTCACAAGTTTGTTTCAATCTCAATTCTGGGATCCTGGGAAAATAATTTGATGTCTTTAACTTCTCCAGTTACTCACCCATAAACCAGATAGTTTTATTTGAGCTGGGAAGCTGAAGTAGAATTTCTACTTGAAATTTTTACAGGAGAACTAATATAAAGAGAAAACAGTTGCCAGAACAGCAGTAGCATCAAGTCATACTTACAAATCACAGAGGGCTTCTTTGATGTGTGTTTGGTAACTCTATGCTATTTACTTGGATTTTGAGATGACACATTCTTTGACCACATGACATATAATAAGTGATATATTCACTAATAAAGTCACAGTGTCCTGAAGAGAGTGAAATACAGCACTGGAAATTCAATAGCTGTATCCTGCATCCTGTTCAAGACTGTGAGCAGGCAGGCTGACTGACTTGCTGTGCTCCTGCTCTTAGATCATGCTTGGCTAATGCAAACTCTGCTGAAGAGCACCAGTGCTGATTTTGGGTGTCCTAATACATCACTCAAATTTGAGAGTAAGGCTTGCCATCCATGGATTTATCATAGCTTCATGACTTCTGGCCAGTACATTGAAGAAGACATACTGTGCTCTGCCTAATTCAGAACATATTTTGGAAAAGAAACAAGTGCTTAATGGGCAGCGCCTGAACTCCTCTGGCCAAAAATCCAGATTTTCCTGATTCTTTTCTTTCTCCTCCCCCTTCTCTCCTCGAGGAATTTAGTACGAGATATCATCTGTGGACAAGAGACAGTAAAACTCCTAGGGAGCACACAGCCGTGGAGTCAAAATCCAAACCTGTGTTATTACATATCGTTCTTCATTCAGTGCCCAAACAACAAACTGAGCCGATGTCTCCTTGTCCTGAGCTCTGTGCGTGCTCCCTCACAGGGACGCCCTGTCACCCCAGGAAAGACAGGACTGGAAGTTTGTACCTACGAGCTCTCTTAAGGAGCTGGGAAAGGAGCCGAGTGAGCTGGTCCCTCCCTGTAAGCACCTCCAATACAACAGCACCCTCCACTGCCTGCTCGGGGCAGAGAGAAGCCTGCCCGGATAATTCCCTCTGACAAGATGATAAAACCCAGCCAGCGGAAATCATTCTAATTACCACAGATTATCCAGCTGTTTGAAGAACTCAAATTAATATAGATGATGGTAAGTAAGTGATTGGAGTGCTGCCATTCCTTTGAAATAAAAAAAAAAAAAAAATTTAAAAAAAAAATATATACATATATATAAAAGGGAATGACATTTCAGAAAATGCAACCCACTTTGGAATAAAATTAAAGATGAAACTGTAATTAGTCTACTGTGTATATTCTACTATGATATCATTCCAAAGAATGTAAAATTCTTTATGGTCAGAATTTTTTTCCCTTATACTGTTATTTGACGATACTTTTTCAGTCTTAAGAAAATATAAGTCAGATGTGCTTTCTCACAGTAGACCTCCGCCATTTTAAGTTAGAGTGGCTTATATCCAGGGAGCTATACAAACCTATGAGTCACAGCTCCTTTCAGTCAAAAATGCACGACACTAAACATGTCCAACAACTACTATTTCTAGGCTGGGAGGCTTTTCTGGAACAACAGTCACAGGAGTCACAGAAATATTTGATGAAAAAGTACTGTAAAAGTAGACTAGTTCATTCTTCTTTCTTTCTTTCCCCTTTCCCCCACATACTTCCACACCTCCCCCCCC
>VWZN01011079.1:48438-80550 GCA_013396955.1 Regulus satrapa | reverse complement strand
AAAAAAAAAAGAAACAAAAACCCTGAAAACAAAGCAACCAATCCCCAAAATGTATGGAGCTTGTGTAAAGGAGCCACAGCTTTAACTGGTCATATTGAAAAGGCCTTCCTTCACAGTCCACTTACTGAACACATATAGTTTATGCATGCTGCTTTCCTGGGATAAGTAGATTTGGCCCACCTACCTAAGTCAAGACAGGTGATATTTATTTAATTGGTGTCTTTAATGTTGTGTAGTCATTCTGAGCCCATTGGAATCCCTACATGTTACCTATTTGAAGTATCAGTCCTGCTGCAGTGAAGATTGTTGAATCAGGTGAGGTTTTAAAATGCAACTCATCTGGGCCCTGAGGCATGTCTCTTCATTGTGTTTCAAAGGCAAGATGAAGTGTCCCATCCTTCCAAAGGATTTGACCTACTGCCAAGTGATCAGATATGCACATGGGACCATTGATTAAGCAGCCTTATCTGATACCCTACGCACAGCCAATGGACTTGAAGAGCTCACATTTGTTTTAGTGTTGTCCTTTCCAACTCCCCTTTACCAGGTACCTTCTCACCTGCCAAAATAATGCAGGCATTCAGCAGTAAAACAAATTCTCACTTTTCAGTCTTGAGGAATATTCCATACGTCCACCATTCACCTGGAAAAATGTAACAAAAGAAAAGTTTGCTACTGGGGAAAAAAAAATCAAATGGTAAAATGTAAACTATGTATGAAGTTTTACACACACAGAGATTTGATTTACTCAACTGAATGTCAGCCTTGTTTAAGATAATGAAACTCCATTTTCATGTGGGAGAAAAAATTGTCTGGCAAGTTTCTGCTAAAACTGACTTTTAGTGCTCTCAATATAGTAGTTCAAACCAGATCAAGACACAAAACAGGGTAGTCAGCAACCAAGACTATACTCCAGATACAGTTCTCTTTACCTTTTTTGCCCAACAGTGAACTTTTCCTTTCTTTAGGCTCAAGGCATCTCAGAGTTAGCAGGAAAAGGAGGTGAGATAGTGTTCTCTGTTGTTTATAAGCCCAATGCTAGGCATCAACTCCATTTCTTCACATTTCACTGATTTCTTTCCTTGATTATGGCTCAAATAAGATTCACAATAAACACAGGTTTAAAAATGAGTAGTAAAAAAGGAGCATTTTGATTTCAGCTTACCTCCAGGTGCAGATATGTGGAATTAAAGTACCCATGGATTCCTATAGTGCAAGACCCAATGCCATCTTTATTTTATGATGATGACTTTTGTTCCTTCACTTTAACAAAGGTTATTGACTCAACAACGGTCATAATCCTCAGCTTGTGCAATCTGAAGAAGAGTAAGTTCTTTACAATCTCTAATGTGGAAAATGCAGGATCACAGAGTATTGGGGTTTTTTACAAACCCATTTCTTTCTTTCTGTCCCCTATGCCCTTTTATTACCCTTTCAGCTGGCCACATATAGACAAGATGATGTGGCAGAATTCTCAGTGTTTTAAAGTGCTGTGGAAAAGATTTAGAACTGGCTTGGTGATAAAGGGCATAGCCTCAACTGTAAGCCAGCTTCAGAGGCTGTGTTGGCACAGGGGTTTGCACTGACCTCTTTAGAGCCATGTTCACCTCCTGAATTTGACCCTTTTTTTGGCTAGGAAGTCAAACAATGAGCAAAAAATAGTGGTTATGAAACTGCACAGTTATTGCAGCCACTGAGAACTCAGCTTGTAACACATTGTAGTTGTAACAAAAGGAAAAAAATCATAATCTTTGAGTAAATTACTTCACTTGTTTGACAGCTGATTCCCATTAAGCTTTTGTATGGATCATACCAGTAATCTTGATAAACCTCTGATAAGGTGTCCAGATGTCCTAGGTTTGCCAGTTTCTAATTAGCAGTCCTGGGGTCCTGTCAATTAAAGTTGGTGTTTTGTGCCCAGGGCCATAAAGTGAAAAGTTCTCTGCATCTGATGTCAATTCTTCAAAGAAGGACCCCCTCCTTACCATTGGATATTGAGTCCCAGTTGGAGAGACTGCAAATTTGATCAGCCTAACAGAAATTACAGGCAAACCTGGAAACAATATTCTCTTGTGTATGTCCTCAAAAGTGCCATTCTTCCTCCACGCTTCAACTTTGCCTATGGACAGATGTGCCCCATCCTTCATGGGGAGAGACAGGGATTCACCTCAAGATGGCACACTCTAAAAAGTGGAGCCATGTAAATTTAAAGTCCCAAGCCAAATAGTTACAGTTTAAAAACTGAAATCAGAAGGGCAAGTTGGCTGCAACCCTTCAGACATGTGCTGGGGGGTGGAATTACACGTGACAATAGTGGCAGTGAAATTGACCAGTCCTTTCTTTTCTCTAAATACCCTTAGATCCTGTAGACCACTCATCCTTTCCTCTCATAGCTCTACAGGATAATATTACAAGAACAAGCTGACTTGATGAAATGGAGGGCAATCTAACTCTTGCCATAGTGTTTAGAAATTACAGTTTGACTTAAGAGGTTGAGGTTTCTCAGTTTCTGCAATGAGACAGGCAGAAAGCAGTAGATAAAAGAATTTTCATGATGCACAAGATTGTAACACTTCTGTTTTCATGGCATCATTTGCTTATCCTTTACTGCCTTTAGTTTTAAAAAAAAAAATCTAAAATTTAATTTTTAAAAAAAAATCAAAGTGCTGTGAGAAACTTCAGAAAATAAAAAAAAAACCCTTGTAGAATCCTAAAATTAGCAGCTCAAGCACTGCCTTTTTATCTTTTTTCATAAGGAAATGGCTTTTGCTGACAATCCCCCTGCGTTTTCCGTGTTGGGGAAGGTGAGGCTCCATGAACTTGCCAGGATGGCTCCACTGCCACCTTCTCCAACCCTTTCCCATTCTCCTCACAGCTGCAGAAGAAAAGCAGAGATACTACAGAGCACAAAGCCACCAGAGCTGTTGCTGAGATTATCAAGCTCAGCTCACAAAAGATTTCTCAACTGAGGCTTTAACAAGGGCACTAAATTGTCACAATGAGAGGTAAATTTGAGCAACGAAAGCTGTGCTCAGAGCCTGGGTGCCCCATGAGAGGAGAGGAGCAGAGCTGCAGTGACATTCTGCAGGGCACCATCTGCTGCCAGGAGCATAGGCACAGCACTGGATAGAGACACACTCAGCTTAGGGGTTTAGTGTGACTCCTCAGCAGACCTGGCTTGTTCCTGTTTAGTTTCAGCAAAAACTTGCCTGGCCAACTCCACAGAGGAGAGCCTTCAATAGGAAATGTAGCTTGCCAGGAAAGTTAGCTGGTCTTGTGAAATCTCAGAAGGAAAATGAAGAGCCCCATTTGTCAGAGTTATAAACTGATAAAATTGGAACCTTGCCTCTAAAATAATATTAATGGTAAATAAAATGCAGCCTTTTACCAAGCAGGGAAGCTAAGCAAAAAATAAAACAATAACAGTAAAACTTCTGAATGTCTGTGCCATCATTGGTGCTATGAAGTCTGCTGATGTGGGAAGCAGAAGCCCTGCTTTGTAGAGATGCAGTTTTTCACTTAGTGTCAACCAGACTGTATTATGTCCTTCATGTACACATTATGCTGTGCAAGGATCTCACTGAGCAATTTCCACTCACACTGCTGTTGCCTGGTATCAAGCTTGCCAAAGTTTTGCATTCTTTTTTCTCTAAGTACAGTGAACTACAATAGTTCAGACCACAAAAAAAGTACTGTTGAATATGTTAGAAAAAGAAAGATTTATAAGCCTTGCTTTTTTTCTTCTTTCAACAGATAAACACAAACACAAAAATTACAGCAAATGCTCCTAAGGTCTGATAATTAAAAAGAAAGGTTATTTCCCGTGGCAAGAGGTACTAAGGTCTACAAATTGAAACTGACTGTGAAACTTGAAAATAATAGGGATACAAACTAGCTATATGCAATCATCCCCCCTTTTTTTTAATCCAAGACATATTATTTTCTTGCTGTTTTTGCATACATTGTGCTTACAGTGTCAACGAGCCACACATTCCTAGTGTTTACCATTCAGTGTTTCACACTGGGAAGGTGGCAGTTAATGCTCAGTGCCTGATTTGGCTCTTAGGACAACTTAACTGCTTATCTCAGGGCAAAACAGAAAGAAGCAGTTATAAACCACATATTTCTCTCCAAAAATACAATATCCACCAAAGAGATGTTGAAAACCTTCCCCAGTATTCAGTGCCATAAAAGATTAAGCAACAAGACTAAAACTCATATTTCACAATTTGTTCAGTGAACTAACTCATTTTTGTGTACAAATTAGGTTGCACAGAAAACAAGCTCCTGTGAAAATTTCTTGTCCTTCCTGATTTCAATGACGTGAAATAAAAATTTTTCTAGTCTTTTCCAAAGACTTGATTTGTAATTTTAACTAACAAAAGGCTAAAAACCAGCCCATCCGCTGGATAGATTTACTACGTTCTTGACTCAATAAAACAAAAGACAAATTTCTCTCATGGTATGTTAGCATTTTTCATCAGACCCTTGATGGAGTCAGGGATTAGAGAGTAACAGGAATTACTGAGAAAAACTAAACAAAATCCAAGCAGGATCAACAGGTCTTTAGCAGCACTCATGAGTTTGGATTCAGTTGTGTTTGTGGAGAGGATTCTTGTTGATTTTTAGCTTGGTTGATTGCCCTCCCTGGCACCTCCAGTCTCCAGCACAGCATGGACACACACCTACCAGGATAGTCCAGTGTCTTGGCAGAGATTTCCACCACTAGCAGCCGTGGCTCAAACCATGGTCAAGGTCAAAAAAAGGAAGACTGACGGTGGGGGTCTAGAGCTATTCCCCAGAGGAATTCTTTCCACACCACTGGTATACACACAAATAAAGCCTCCACCACATGAGTTTGGAAGTCAGGGGTTCAGAGAGTTCCCAACCCTTCCCTGTGGCACTGAAGCAAAAGGTCTGCTGCTGGTCAGGATGGCCTTGTGTCAACAGAGCTGTGTGGGAGTCTGGCATGGTCCCAGGTGATGCTCTGCCTGGTTTTGAGCAAGCCTGCAAGCCACTCCCTTTCACTACAGTTACTCTGCCACAGAAAATTTCACCATAAACAAACATTTTGGCAAAGGCCTCCCAGAAAGGTCCTCAGTCCTTCAGCAAGGACAGGGAATTTGTAAAGAGGAAGTTCTGACCCCAGTGCTGGGAGCTGAATTGTGCAGTGCAAGATGATGGCCCCCAACTGAGAGCAATGGGCAGCAAATCCTTCCTCCCACATATAATCACTTCTGACTCACCCAATCCATGGCCAAGGAGACTTTCCTAGAGAAACACACTCCTACATACAGACAGTGGTGCTTCATTAATCTCTCTCTGCTAACAGCACTGCCCTGCAAGGCCAGTGGGGTGGGCTGAGAGCTGCAGTCACACAGCTCCTGCAGAAGTACACGTCCCACTCCTGAAGGAATCAGACACCCCAGTTAACATCCTTAACATCCCCTCACCCACATCTTCTGTAGCCCTTCCTCTTCCCCCTCCCCCATGTTTTATTTTTTAACTGACACTTTTTCTTAAATACCTGGGGCTCCTTCTTTAGTCTGACTTCCCTCAGGAATGCTACCATCTCCATCTCCTTTATGAACTACTGGACCTTGGCATCTCTCCAGCACTACAGAGTTAAGAAAGACATTTTCTATTCAGCAACTCTGACTCCATCACATATGTCTCTGTAGAGTAGGTCAGAAGGCAAAGCCTGCAGAGTGCAATAATATTTGTACTGCTGTCTAATCCTAGAGGGAAATTGGTAGGAGGGAAGCAGAACCAGTTAAGAGAATGCCAAGTACCTCCAAACCACAGGGCTCTGCAATAAAAAGGGGAACAAAGAGAGATGGCTCTAACAATACCCACAGTGTTTCTTAATCTAATTATATTTTTACTCTCATTTCTGTCATCATAATAAATGCTCCACATAGGCTTTTGTTATCTTTTCCTCTTCCATAGGTAAAGTTTCTCACCTGGTTAAATAAAAAGCTCCTAGTAAAACAGTCCAAATATATAGCAGATGCATAAGCATGCCTTGAGAAGTGATTGCTGGAGACATAAAATCTCATTTTTTTCCTCCCTATAGTTCTTTTCTTCTTCCTGTGGTGAAAATGTACCTCTCTCAGAAATATCCATGTTTTCTCTTGAACTGGTGGTCCTGCTTCAGGCTTGAATTATAGCATGTATGAAAGATGGAAGAAGGCTTACCCTTTCCTCTACTCAGTCTAGGGATACATAAAAGAGCTCACTTGTCTATTAGAAATACTTCTGTTGATAAATTTTATTATCTTAAAAGTTGAAAATAGAGGAATGGACTGTCTGTAGCTTATTTTTCCTGAATATGAAACCTAAAAACAAAACAAAACAAAATTCTTCCTAATTCTTTACAGAAGGACAGAAGTATCATCTCTAAGTCACAAAGATCTTCAGCTAAAAATATCACTTCACTTGTGTTGGTTTGTTGGTTTACAAGAAGAGAATTGTGCAAGAAAGAAATAAGACAATCTCTCCAGTGAGAAATTCTTGTAATCACTGTGAAAAGGCTTGCATTAGGACTTGGTATCCTAGAAAGTGTACATGACCTTGACTGTTTTCTTCCACTACCCTTCCTTGGAAGAAGCAGTCAGAAATTATGAAATGGCATCTCCTGAGTCTTCACATTTCCTCTACAGAGTAATTCTTTCAGTTGATTTCAGTAAATCTTCTCCATCTAGAAAGAGTCGTCCATCTAGAAAGAGCACTCAAAATCAGTGTGTGGTTTCCCATTTTCCCTGGTTCTGAGGAAGGGAAACACCTCAGGCTCAGCTCAGCTGCCCAGATGTTTGCCATTGGAGACAGCACTGAGCATCCTCCTTGGCCTCCTGCTGCTGGAAGTCTCAGCCACAATTCAGAGCTCTGTTGCATAACCTCTCTAACCCACTCAGCAGGATCAAAATCACTTGAAAGAGATTTCTGGTCCAGAACTATTGAAAAGAGATCCTGTCTATCCCAACTACTGCTAGCTTCAGAATCTCAAAAAAAATAAAAAATAAAAAATTTCAAGAAAGGACAGCTTTGCCATGGCTGCAGATCTCTCTTACAGACCAAATGGCCTACACAGGTATATACTCCATCTCTGCCTTTGCCAGTGACAGGAGAGTGAGCATTGTGTCACCTTTTGAGTCTTTGTTAAATGTACACAACATTATGAAACAAGACAAGAGGTTGGTTTTCAAGGTGGATACCCAGAAAATTTGCTGCAGAAGTGGCAACAATCACTCCAAATGATCAGAGCACGTTGTTTCTGAAATGCAGAGACATTAAAAATATTTTTCTCCTTATGTTTGGTTCACTTCAAATAAGTTTTGAAGCACACAGAGTAGGAGCAAGAGAAGAATGTTATATGAATAAAATATCTTCTCCCCTTTCCTTCTCACTTCATCTTTTACAAGATTCCTGATCTCAAAGTTTATCAGGAATATGCCACCATTCTCAGCCTATCATTAAAATATGTTTGCAGTTCTGCAGAGAAAAAATACCACGACATGACCTGCATTTTGCTTTTAAGTGAAAGAAAATGTGAGGCAATAGTGTCACAGTCTCTTAATCAAAGAAAAAAGAGATGGAAGAACTGACTTATCATCTCCCTACTGAGGATGGAAAGCTGGGTATGCTGATCTCAGACTGCATTACATTGGTGCCTGAGTTGATACGTACCAAGCTGTGTAGTCCATTAGGATGTAATGTAGAAAGAAACAATTTGGTCTAAAGATAATAAATGAAATAGAGCTGTGGTGAAATACATTAACTTTTTTTTTTTTTTTTTTTGAGAATGGGGGTGAACAGCAATCACATCATAGAAGAAATTAAACATTTGAAAGTAATTTTTCTTTCTTTTTCAAATTAATCCTTGAAAATAAGACATAAACTTTTTTCCCCTGCCAGTTCTGTGAAATTTTGGCTCCCAAATTATTTANCCAAGGAATGGCTAATGTTCTTTGGAAAAAAAGCCAAATTATTAAAAAAAAAAAAAAAAAAAGGAAAATAACACAATAAACGTCATTTTTTCAAAAGATGTGGATTAGGATGCCATGCCTTAACATCCATTTGTAATTATAAAAGCATGTAAGTTTAGGTTCCTTTTTTTAATAAATTCCTGTTCTACTCTCATTGGCAATGGCAGATTTCAAGATATGAGATGTGCTGTCCCAGCCTGACAGATGGACCTGAAATCTTTCTATTGTTTGAAAATAAATCAAACTAATAGTCATAAACCTTGGTGGAGGACAGGGGGAAAAAAAATAAAATATTTTCCTTTGGCTAGATACAGAATTGTACCGAATTATACTGTGCTGTAACCCAGGTAAAAGCCATAGCACTGCCTGTCTCTTCTGCCTCACATTGCACTGGGCTATGAAGGCTGCAGTCTCCTCTGTCATGACTGCAGAGAGAATTTTGACTGGAGCTTTGGCCTGGTTCCAGTCAAGATGAAAAGAAACTAATTATTGACGGTTTTTCAATATTTTTTACATTCAACTACACATTTATGTCACAAGTCACCTAGGTCTTCTCAGCTGGTTTGACTCTCATGATGTTCTGATTAAAATTTAAGAAGGTGTGGTAGATACATGTGGCTTGATTTTTCAAAGATCCTCTGTTTCTCACAAAGAGACAGCTTGCTCACAAAGCTAGAATAAACACAGGACCAATAGCAGGCAGGAGCAGAGACAGGAATTGCAGTGCACAGCAATCAAACCCAGCATGGAATGAAGTGATGAAGTTTCAGATATATTAGGGTGGTTTTAAAGTCCTCACTATTTTTAGTGACCTGCTAGAACACCCATATCACCACATAGTATAAAACACTTTTTTCTTCTAAGAATAAGCTTGTTTTCTCCAGGTCCCAGGGAGATCTCTTCCTCCTGAGTGCTGCATCACATGAGGGGTCACAGATATGCAATTGGACACCAAGTAATACTTCTTTGCTGAGTCACTTCACAGGGTCACACAAGAGCATTTTGCTCTGCTAATTATTGTGATCTCATCAGCTCTTCCCCTTCACAAGCATCTCATTCACCCACTAAAAAATGTATTCACAGTCTAGTCATTAACCCATTTCTGTTGCCTGGATTTTAAGCTCTACTCTGTTCCTAGCTGTTCTGTGATGGGATCAAGCATAAAACAAATCTGCTCCTGATTCTTCCTGTCAACAAATGAAATAAAGACTATAAACTATCCTCTTCCTAATCTACTATTTCAGCATATTTGCTAACATAAACCTGTTCCAGTGACCCATGTAATAGCCACACTGAAATTTTATGCTTGGTTTCTCAGTTCCATATGTACATGATTAAAAACTACAAGGTATTTCTTTATATAATTCTATTAATAGGTCAGGGAATTTTTTTCCTTAGTTTTTAGGATAATGTGCTTTGAGTTTGAAAGGCAGCTTGCATTCTGGCGTCAGAAGTCACTGCCATTTCACTTTCCTTCAGCCAGCCACAGCAAGAATATTGATGGCCTGTTCTCTGGGGCTCATGTGTTCCTCCTTGGCCGCTGTCTCCCACGCTGCTAGTGTATATCTGCTGTTTTCACTGGAAAAGAATGCGGGACATTCAAGCTATTCCAAGCAGCATCCTTGATGTCTGGACTTCATGGGAATGTTTCACACCGCAGTTATTGCTAACTGCTAACTTTCATACCTCGGACTGGTTCTCTTGGCAGCTCCCTGTGTTTTGCTCTCTGGGCAGACACAAGCCAAAGCAGCCTTTGCTGGAAATGCGAGGTGCATCACTATTTATCATGCTGTTGCCAAGAGGGAGACCCAGCTGATAGCATCCTGCTATGTGGAGAAAATAAAATAAAGGGAGAAAAAAAGGAATAGAGAAAAATTTTGAAAAAATAAAATCATTCTTTGTTGTAATCTCCAGGAAAGACTTTCAGCTCATTACAAGGAATAACTTGGAATTTCAGCACCTTAGTGCAGTTAACAGGTATTTAGGCAAATATCTGTGCATGTACAGGAGAAGTAAGGAGACAGCAGCTGTGTCTGAGAAATTCTGGCCCTCTCCATGATCTTCTCTGTGTTATCAAAAAGCTTTTTAAAGAAGTTGTTCTCTGAAGAATGACTGGAAAGGCTTGGACGAGGCAGGGGGCCATAAATGTACCCTGCCACCTCTAGCACTTGCACATCACCTCTGTGGCTTGTGCTGTCTGCTGTTAGAAGGTCAAAAGTCAGGCTGAGTTAACCATTCTTTATGGTCTTAAAGCTGGCAGCACATCAAAATATCCTTAACACTGCCTTGACATTGCAAGAATGAAGAAGGGGCATGGGAAGAGAGGGTTTATATTTGAAGCTGTTCCTGTAGTTGATTTGATTGATACCAGAGAGATAATACAAAGCTTGGATGCAGACTGAGTTTGTCAGAGTTCATGGGTCTTCAGATGGAGAGCTGGGTTCAGCTCCTCAAATCAGGGGCTAAAAAAGTTCAGATGCCGATCTGGTTTGTAATTTTCATATAGACTGTGAAAAATTAGGGCTTTGGACTGAGCTCACATACTGCACAGAGAACAAACTATTGTTTATGTTAAGTTATTTTTTAATGAAAAAAAACAAGATAATTATTATTAGGAAGCTGGGTCTGCGTTCCATTCAAAAACTGAAAATCCCACAGGCTGTGCTGAGAAGAAAAACAGAGCAAGACAGGAGTCTTTCAGCAGATTACTTAATAGGCTTTTAGTGATGTTTTTTCCTTTCACTTGGAGTGCTTCTCTATAGTGAGATAGTTGAAAGTGCCATAGAAAAATCTGCTGAGCACCAAGCCTTTCCTCAAAATATCTCAAACCCAACAGCAGCTCTCAGAGAGGGGAGCCTGCCTCCAGCCCTGGCAGGTCCACTGCAGCCTCAAGCCAGTTGCTTGCATTTTTCCCAGCAGGATTTTGAAAGCTGTCATCCTGATCTCCCTCTGCAGTCACCCGGAGGGAGAGGTGCACATTTCCAGAAGGCAAGACAGATACTCAGCTCTGATGCAGAGTGGTTCAACACACAGAGCTGAATTCAAAGGGTGTTTGAATTCCTCAGGAACTCAATAAAGACCCCCAAATCAAATGCCATAGCTGTTCTGTAGATACTGAATGGATTAGGCATCTTTGTCAGCCATGAATTGGTGTAAACCCAAAGAATATAAAACTATAAGGAAACTACAGATATGAGAAGGGGCCAAAAAAAAGGAAAAAGGATAGAACTGGGTTCAGTCCAGTTCAGATCTTTCCTGCTAGTATAATCATCATCTCACTGACAGAGAAGAAAAACACAAAGGCATTAATGGCTTGTTTGAGGCCACACAGGAAGCCTGAGAGAGGACTGAAAACTGAAACCATATCTTTAGGATCCAAATCCTTAACCACAAGGCCATCCTCCTTTTCATAGCTGTCTGTCTTGGGGAAGAGAAATAGAGTAATTCTGAATCCCAGGGGCCAATAAATTATGTTACCATGACATGCAGAATCAGTGCTTTGTGCTGGCTTATTTTTTCTTGCTTGCAATTACCTTAACAGGGATCACTGAGCTGCATTTATTGGAGGACCAGTACATAATTCAGTGGAGATAACATGTCTTACCATTTCATTCGACCTATAAATGAGCTCGGTGCTCTCTAAATCTATTGTCCAGTGAGTAATGGCCCATATTGTGAAACGCCTCCACAATTTATCATCATCTGCAATATATTTTGAATTGACTTCTGACAACAAAGGCTGCTGCAGATGAGGCTGAATGACACAGCTGGCTAGAGGAGGCTTGGACATACTGCCTCTATGTCTCTCTGGCAATAGTTCCTCATGTTTCTTATCACTCCTAGTGCTTTCAAAGATTGCGAAGGAGTGGAAAAAGGAATGAGTTTTCAGTTTTGTTTTTTTTTTAAACACAGCAGTCTTAGGATCAAAGGTGAGGTGAGACAAGGCCAGTAGGGAGAGATAATGCTTTATTTTAGGTGCATAAAATAAAAAACATCTGGCCTAATAAAAGATATGAGCTCTGGCCTGTAGTCTGGCTGCAGGTCAGTACCAAAATGCTGCTCTGGTGTGGTACACAACCTTGAGTACCTGGTGTTGCAGTCATGCACACACCACTTCTTCGCAACCCTCAGAAGAGTAGGAAGCCCTACACACTCCTTTCAATATGCAAATCAAGAGGTGGAATTTCATCAGCCCACACTGAAAACCAAGTATGTCAGCATGGCAAGAAAATGATCTATCTTCTTCCATATCCAACTGTATTATTAGAGGTTTTGTTGTCCCCCAGATATAGAAGAGACATGTTTTGATGAAGTCCTATCTATGTACCCATTCCTATTAGATCATGCCCTTGAGTAACGCATTTTAGGACCTTCTAAACATTGCAGAACTGCTGTGACTAAACCTCATACAAATACATATGTCTATTGGGGGCCATATTGGAGGGCTGGCTGATAGCTTACATCTGTGTCTGCTTACCCATGAGAGAGATTAAACAATTTAAACATAAACCATTTCTCTATGTTTGAAGTTCTAAGACAAACCACATGAAATGCAATGAGAGAGATGGTGTCAAACTTTACATGGAGGAAGCACCTTACACTCATTTGAGAATGAAATAGCTGACCTGCACGTTTTCTAAGGCATGCAGGAGGAGTATTCTACTTCTGTAACCTTCACTTCTCCAGTTTTGTGCCTGTTTCAGGCTCAGACCTCAAAGCTGCTCCAGAAGGACTTGGCCAGATGCAGAGATTATTTGCTAAGCATCCTGGAAATATGCAGTTTTGTGAAAGTTGTGCCTGGCAGCTACTTCCACACTTCCCCACCAATGGAAAACAAACCTGAGTGCCAGAAGCTGTTCAGTAAAAGTTCACTAATAAATTTTGAACTGTGTGTTATAGGTACCCTTGTTAGCCAGTGTGTGTTATGTTTGGCTGTTGAAGTACCTCAGCTTTCATTTTATGCAAATGAACCAGTCAGAGACATCTGACAAAATCTTGGATGGCCTGGCAGTATGGTTTCTGGACTCTGTTGCACATGAATATATACCCAAATTAAAGTCATCAGAGTTTGGTTTCTCTAATGACATATATTTCACAGAAATGAAAGGTCTCCAAATATAGGCTCACAGCAATGAGACACACTGACACCTGCTCTGGTTTCAGATTAAGAACTTTTAGTTTTGAAAAGGACGCACCTCACTACCAGACTGATGCAAGTTTAACACCATATTTCTGATTAACTGTGTCATATTGAGGAAAGCCTTATAAATCTGAAGAAATCTATAAAGGGACAGTGCCTTAAATAGTTGTAAAATTTACATCAACTTGAAAAAAACCTAATCCAGATGTTTGTGACTGGATTAATTACTTGTAAGTGTTCAGGTAGTGCAAGTCAACAATTTCTTGCTTGAAAGTTGTTCACAAGGGAGCTACTTTCTTCATGCACCATTTCTGCTGTGTAATTCATCACTTAGGCCCCATAATCATGTTTCTGATTCCTTGCTGAGTAACTAAACACATTCACTCCTGTGGACGTATTGAAATAGGAACATAGGGAAGAAACAAGTGAAAAAACTAGTGAACAGACAAAAAGTGATTTTCAAACACACCAACACTCTAAAGTAAAAGAGTAATGGCCCAAACATTTATGCAAATGAAATCTTTGTGCAGTCATTGAAATCTGTGTCATCAGTTAACCACAAGTTTGCTGGAGCTAGACAAGAACATGAAAAATTTGGTTACAAATGCCACTCTTACTAAAATCAAAGGTGTCAAGCCTGTTCTACTTCAGCAGAGCATGATCAGTATAGATATCTCTAGGCAATGAGAGAGAAGAAAATAATCACCCTTCACTCTCACATTAAGCTGAGGGATTTTTTGTTACATTGATTGAAAGGTATACTTGAGAAAGGTATAGCTTAGGTCTTGTTTCACTATAAAATGTCCCTGGCATAAGGCTAGCTATAACTCTTCTAAACCATCCATTTTGAATGACTGTCATTAGGAAAGAATTTAGTGGCTTTGCATTTCATATAAGGTAATAGTTTCTAGAGGATTTAGGGGCAGCAAATAATAACTTTAAATGGTCTCAGGAGAAGTCTGGATGACGCACATCGTTCAAAGCACCTGAGAGAGTCTGTCTTTAAAAGCATCTATTAAAGCATCTATTACTTACCTTATTCTTCCTGTCCAAGCCAGTTCCTCTAACAGAGACAGGGACAATTCACCCTGTACTGCCCTACCATTACCCTCTCAGCTACAGCTCATGCCAACCTTACCCAAGTTATGAGCAAAGGGAGATAGGAGCTGAAAAGCAATGCAGCGGACACTCCTGTCGATGTCCTGGGGCCATTTTGAAATAAAGCCAATTTTTATGATATTACTTCTTCAGCTGATGCTTTACAAATCAACATCTGGTGTGGTGATCAGAGGGAACACTCTCAGAAGATATGAACCCAGTTCTTGTGATGAAGTGAATCACGATGGATCCATCCACTGACAGTTACCACAGCTTTCCAACTTTCCATAGTCTCCTATTTAGGAGAAAAGGTATTTCATGCTGTGTGCTGCTAATGGAAATGCTGCACAGCTTTATTGTGCGCTACTGTTGAGCTTTCATGGAAATATTGCAGTTCTCTGCATGTGTGGGCATGTGTGATATTCTTTGAATCTTTGGAAATGGTATATATGTAAATGAAAATTCCTGAGAATAAAATGTTATCAAATCAAGGAGAGTCGAATTTTCCAGGCAAGTTCCGTTTTTTCCTTTAACTAAGAAGGAAAGGCAGGCAGAGGAAGCAGGCGGGTTTAAAGGGCCAAGTACTGTAGTATTCAATTCCAGTAAGTTTGCATGGGTTGAAAGTGAGGGCAGTGTTTGTCATGTGGATGGTAGAGCTTCAATCATCTCACAGCTCTGGCCACAATGAAAGCAGTGGGACACATTGAGGAACTTTCTTCACTTCTCATTGCTTAAATTCTTTTTAGTACGAAAAGCTCATGATAAAACAGCAGATTTTTAGTATTTCCAGGATGGCTGTCTACTCAAAACCACTTAATCTTAGTTGTACTTGGAAGATGGATAAAAATAAGGAAGAAAATAACTGGGTTTGGAAGTGCTAACATGTTATTTTACTAGTTTTCAAATACTTTAACTAACATAGCTTGATTCCAAGAGCACTCTAGCACAGGCCACAAAACCAGAGTAGGCTACACACAATTTCTAGGCAAAGACAGATAAATAAATCTTACTATAGTACACACTAGAATTTGGATGAAAAAAAAAAGTATCTCACCCTCACTCCATTTTGAGAGTCGTAGCCAGAATATATGTTCTCTGTTCTCATTCTGTCTTTTTATAATTCAGCTATCTAAATTCTCATATAATGTAGAGTAGCTACAAGAGGACAAGACAGGGAAAGGCAAACTGTAGTAAATGCAACATTCCTTAAGGAAGAATGTCTGCTCTGAATCAGGTAAAAAGATGATATAGTCTTTGCTTCTCTTGAATCTCTGATGAGTGACCATGGTCCATGCTGTAGGACATAGATTACCACTCAAAAGTCCACTATTTGTTTTGCCAAAAATTCTAAATATGCACATTCATTTTTAGGTCAGCCCAAGACAATTTATTTATTTCTTGCCAGTTGGCCAGGACACCAAACCCTCCAAACCTCAAATTATTTCTATTTTCTTTGTCTCCAATGCTGAGTCCCACCAGAGTGAGCAATACATCTCTCAGAATTACACTTTTGCCTTCATCCATGATCACATCGTGTACTGATCTTCACCCATGCTTTACAGGACAGAGTTCAGGACAACAACTTCTAGGAGAAATAAATTTCACGTCCTACCAAATTATTTCAAAAGAAAACTTGGATGTAAAATCAAGGTATTTACTGGACCAAAGAATCTCCAGAATGAGTGGAATCACTTTAAATATAGCTGTTTCCTCTACTGGGTCTTTATTAACCTGTATCATCAAGATGGGCAAAAAGAAATGAACAGTGAAGTGTGCACAGAGCATGGTAAGGAAGCTCTTCACTTCCTTGAAGTGAATGACAATATCTGTGTTTTAACTGCCTACAAAGAAGACTTTTAAAGAGAAGAAAGATGTGTAGGAGAAGAGAAGAGGTGCAGAGGATAAGAATAGGCAGTTGAGGATAGAACATTTTTTTTTTCATGTTTTTCTTCTCATACTTGGCCACAGAATTCTGAGGTGATTTAAGAAGGGTGTAGAGCTCCAAGAGGAAATACGCTCTTGTAAAAGGGATAGTACAGTTATGGTTGAACAAGTAGTTTTGCATCCTTGGAGACATTATACTTTATTATCCATGACTGAATTTTTCTTTATCTTGTTCTGAAACTCAGAATGGGCTTTAAAAATCTGATTAAATCTGGTTTTGATTTTGCTCTTGCTCCAAACTTTTCAGCTTGTTGCTTGTTTTGGGTCAGATTTTAACAAAGCACAGAAGCACATACTTCAGTACAGCTGATATGAAAAATAAAAGCTTTTACAATTCATTTAGCCACATGCATAGTTGATGAAAAGACAAGAAATATTGAGATAAAAAATGATTAAAATAAAAAAAGAAAAAAAAAACAGACTGAGGAAAAAAGAGAGGCAGTGTTTAACATAAATAACTGTAGGCCATGGGAAAAGGCTACACCTACAAAGGTGTAACAGGAGAGAGGTTTGCATACTGATACTGCTTGCCTGAAGCTCTCCATCAGGAGGTGAGCAGTCCACCTCCAGAGGAGATTCCTTTACAAGGCATCCCTCAGTTCCCACCTTGAAAACTGTTTCCCACTGCTGTCCTGTGCAAGAGAGCAGAAACACTTCAAATTCTTAACAGGACTTTTCATGTGTCAGGGTGTCTCCCCATAACTGCTGTCATGCTGCACTGTTCCTAGGTTAATGGACTAACCTTGTGCAAGTTTTCAACCAGATGGCTGTCCTCAAATATGGTTACTGAGCAGCACAGTTCACAACAGAACATGTACTGCACATATAAACATAACATGAAGAATGGATAGGGATGTAGCCAGAAGGAATAATACTGCAACTGAAGTGGATTTCCCACTCCAAAACCTCACTTTTTCCGCTTTCATTTCAAGGGGTGAGAAACAACCTTAAATACTAAGACAGAATGTTAATCTGTATGTGAAGCATTTATTCTTAATTTAAAGTTCAAACCTCTAGACTGTTGCCAAATTTCATCATTAATTTTTATTTGTAACAAAATTCATTTTTGATAAAGTAAATTAAAAAAAAAAAAGTTAAGCTATGAAGATCTGGATAATTACAACTGAGTCTTACTGACATCATAAAGCATGAAAAACCCTAGAAATACTTGTAACTATGTCACTCTAAATTTCCCTTTGGGTATTCTCTGCATTATTGCACACACTCTCTCTATAAATGCAGATTTAAAAACCCCATGAGCTTCAAATGGCACTTTATTAGGAAGCATCTAAATCATTTCTGAGAGTAAGATCAATTTAAGCATGCAGAATTTTTATTAGTAGCACAAAAGAGGAGTCCAGCTGTTCCTATGGAGCAAACGTATGTGAACCAGGCTTCAGAGCAATTTCTGCTGTGCCAGCCACAGTGTTAAATGTTGGCCAAGAGGGACTTTTGCAGAATGGAGCAAACCGAGTATGCAGCACAGCTGAGGAAACACTGCCTCACATTTTGCATTTCTTATTAGAGTGACCTAGTCCCTGAATCACCCAAACATGCCTGTCAGAGCTCTTGATCTCACAGCAGCAGGCACTGGGCAAAGCACAATATGAGAAGTTCCTCAGGCTCTGAGAACATGAGAGAAAGAAGGTGAGAGAGTGGGAGGTATTCAAGTCTAAAGTATGTGTCCATCAGAGAAGAGCATCTCTGTTCTGAGAGGCAAGGAGTTTAGCCATTGCAACAACGTCACATCCTGACTCNAGTTTAGCCATTACAACAACGTCACATCCTGACTCATCATCTGTTTTAGCCAAACACGTAAACACTGGGTTAGGCTGAATTCCACTGTTGGACTCATGAGCTCACTCCTAGCCACCAGGAATATGTCTCCTAATTTGGGAATCACTGTTACAGTGCAGGTAGCTAAGTCATCACAGGGTATCCCCTGGAGCTACTAGATTTTTCTACCAGTTATGAATTTAGCTAGCCCTGGAGCCATTTTTATTTCCAGCAAGGCATTCTTCTTTCAATGAAATACATGCCTTTTTAAACACATGAGGAACATTTACCAGAATAATTGATCTTTTACTCCAAATGTCAAAAAAAAAAAAAAAGTCAGACAGAAAAATGGGCTAGGTCTGCCCTAGTTGGGCCCTGATGGCAGTTCCAGAGAGAAATGTTTTAATTGCCAAAGAAAGTCCCTTTTGCCAAAAATCATGTCTTTATGGAGCTTGTCAGAAGTTTTCAGTTTCAGTCCAAAAAACTGCCGGAGTGAAATCCAATCACTGATGACAGCAAGATTAAAAGTGCACAGACTGGCTGCCTGAATAGCAGTTAATAATAGAACAAAAATGTGGATTTTACACAGTTGATTCATAGCAAATTTTTCATAGGACATAGATTTTAATACCAAATGCCCATCATTTTATCCCTCAGCATTTTTTGAATACATGGAAATACTGAAAAACAGAAAAATTACTTAGGGTACATTGCCTTTTCTCTAGCGACAATTGAACAGTTAATGAAATTAATTAGAAATGGGTACTATTGGTAACAAAACTATGTTTGAATCCTTCCCAGTCTCGAACTCTGACCTTGAGTCCATACCTTTACCAAGGCTTCTTTACACTTCAAAAGGTTAAAGAGCACTGTTTGGATAGACCAAGCAGTGGTTTTACCACAAAAGTATTAAAAATTAAGAAACAGAATGAAAAGTAGAGTAATTGTACATTTTGACTATATTATGTGCACATTTATTAAGCACTCTACTTTCAGTGAAACATTAACAGAGAACACTGGAAAGCTTTTCCCCTTGATGACAGGGATAGTTATATGATGGAGAACAGAAATAGGAACCAGTGAGTGCAGAACAGCAAGACACTAAACACAAGAATATTAGTAAAGATTTATCTGTATATCTTCAAAAC
Source organism: Regulus satrapa (assembly GCA_013396955.1). Classification (NCBI taxonomy): domain Eukaryota; kingdom Metazoa; phylum Chordata; class Aves; order Passeriformes; family Regulidae; genus Regulus; species Regulus satrapa. Next base: position 61,459 of record VWZN01011079.1, on the reverse strand, counting down.
CAAACACTTTCCCACAACCAAGTGATCCTTATCCTCAAAAGAAGATTTTTGAGAGACAACATTGATTATAGTGTTGCAAATAACTGCACAGGTTGATGAATGCCCTGTATAAACATGTAGGGTCCTTTGGGTTCCATTAAGAAGAATCTCAGCAGTTACAGAAAGCTGGAAAAAAAAAATAAATAAAGTTGATCCATTCAAGTCCATTGAATTGGAGTCATAGCATTGAAAGCTACAGTGTGCTATACTCTGGGGATACAAAAAGATTTGGGGTCTAGATTTAAAAATCACAAAAAAACCAGGGACATCTATTCTCCTAGAAGGCTGACAGAATCTATTCCTTAAAGCCATGTAGAGATGGAGAATAATTTTAAAGTTTCTCCAAGGAAGATTAAAAGGTATTAAACAACAGCAACCCTTTACAATATTTTAACTTTATTAATTCTTATTCAGCAGCTGAGCTATTTTCATCCCAACAGGTTGTTTCTCACTGTTTTTATTACTGTGATGACTATGACTGCAAAGAAAAAGACAGACGGTTGTTATTTATATATTTAAATGTGAAAAACGTCATCACAGAGACTTCATGTCTTGCAGTACCTCAAGAATTTAGGTGACTTTAAATAAATAATTTATATGAAATAGCAATATTTTACAAGTTAAAAGAAGTAAAAATCCCAAACATTTGCAGCATACACTAATTTCAATTTAGATGTGCCATCAAATCCTTATTTTAAATTCATCTGGTTGAAACTAGCAAGTTTCTGGTTGAAATTTTCAGCAAGTGACTTTGGTTTTTCCCTCGCAATTCTACATACTTTAATTATTTTAATGATGGTAGTACACTTTAGGCCTCAGTACAAACCTTGGTTAATGATGATTTTGCTTAGCATTATTTGCCATAATGCCATTCCACCATGCCATTTAAGTAATGGTTGCTATTATTTCTTGTTATTTTGTATTAAACTTCTCAAAATAATCTGGCCAGTCATACATCTTGTCGTTCAGGCTTCTTCAGTCTAATAATCCTAGGTGAATAATAGCTGTTGAGATTTTTTCTTTTTCTAGACCTGTCAAACTCATCACTTGATTTTTCTTGGGAGTTGCCAAACACATTGTTAATATTCTTGTGATCCAGATGCTTTGCTGTTGTAAAAGACCAGGTAATAATATTTTTTAACAGAACTTAATTCCAGCCCTCCTGTAAGCTAAATATTTTCCATTCATCTCCTCATTGCAATATCATGACAGAATAATGTGACTCATAAAAGCCACCATGGACAAAGAGTACTGCTCTTCTGCATCTCTTTTAGAATGTTGGAGCCTCAACAGTACTATGTTTTTCACTGAAAACACTTTCCTTATTCTGTATTCCAGTATCCATCCCTCAAGGGTGTATATTAGAAATGAAGACCCAGTTGTAACATTTGGGTTTAAAGTCAAGTGAAAGACCTATCAAGACAGTATTTTAAGCATTTTCCTGACTTTCTGTTTAAATCCAAATGTGTAGGGCAATGCAAAATACATTATTGCCTTGATTCAGTAAAAAATTTAATTATTTTCCAACATTTATGTGGCTGACTGCCATTATTAGATGCCATTATGTTAGACATTATTAGGTGATGAGCATCACGCAGCTTGTCTCTTTCAAAACTATTCAGAGACATTTAAGTAAAACATCTTGTTTTATACATCTGAACTGCCCTAAAATTACCCATGCACACAGGAAAAAAACCAACTGTCCCTGCAAGTGTTTAGCTGGAAATATATCACCTCCCCTGCCCCTTAATCCTACCTCCTTACCTTAAGGGATGAAATTTTCTTGGAGATTTGAATTCCACTTTTGTCAACACAAGTTTTGATATTCACCTTGGCAGAGCCAAAATTTTACGCCTAAAGGGTTAGAAAAGAAAGCTAAAGAAGAAATAAATTTTGAAAATTAAAAGGAAAATATGGAAATATAAATTATGAAAATAGGTTAATGTACCAAGATACTTGCAATGTACCAAGTATTAAGCAGCCTATTAAGCAGAAAGACAATTCTGTGCATAGTACTTCACACTACTAATCAAAAAATGAACCATTATGGGAAAATAAATGCATATTTCAATCAAATTAAATTTTACTTAAATAGAAAAGAAACAATATTAAATTCAACTGAGTTTTTCTCTTTTATCCATTGAGGAAAGGATTCATCAATATGTTACTTATTTCACTCTGGGCTATTCCTTGGCCTCTCAGGACTTTTTAACACAAGAGACATCCTTATATTTGTACTCATACATAAGACAGAAACAATTCATAGGGATCTTACTGAATCTTATTGCCTTAATTTTTCACTCATTCAGTATTTTCATTCAATTCTCTTGTCCCCTACTCACAATCTATATTATGTTTTTTCTTTCTGCACTTTTGAAGATGAAAGTAATTGAAAAGATGGCACTCCCATCTGTTTGCTGGAGCCTTTGGGAAACCAGCTTTGATAGCTGCAAATACAGTTATTTTCCAATCTAGGGAAAATCCCAAAGAAAAATCTCAGACTGCTTCTAAAAGGACTTAGAAGAAATTACTATGAAAATCCTGAATGACATTTCACCTGCAGAATTAGTAATGTGCATTTCAGTTGCAGAATTACTAATGTGCTATAGACTCAATTTTGCCAATTTCCTCCCCACTCGTAAAAACCATATTTCTTATTCAAACTTGAAAAGAAAGCTCCTGAAAGAGAGTGCCCTTTGCTAGTGCTTAAAAAACATCTTGTTAATTTTCAGACTGCCTTACTTAATGGCAATTAGAAAGATGAATCAGTCTTTCTTCGTTCAGTGATTGATCCTTTGTAGACACAAAGCATTTAGCTATTTGCAACATTTTCAAGGGACTCATCAAGATAAAGAGAGACAACTGTTTATAAAAGGCTTCCTTTCTGTAATACAGCTCTAGAAGATATACAAATCCACTAAAGAAACATGGTAGTAGGAACAATGGGCATTTCAGAAAGGGAATGCATCAGTCTCCACTTTTTTCCATGACAGTAGAAACATTCTCAGACAATCATGTCTGCCAAGATTAAAAAAAAAAATCTTATTTTCTAAGGGCATGAATCAAGTTCCTTCCAGTTAAGCACAAAACATGCAGTTCATCACAAGCTATTTCCCCTAATAGAGTCAGCACACAGCTTCTTTCAGCAGATTCAGACCACAGACGTATGGATTTACATGGATCTTTTTCCAGTGGCAGTGTAACTCAGCAGTGTAACTACACACACTTTCAGTCCCACCACATGAGTTCCTTCAGCTGAGGAACAGGTGGTTGCTCTACTGACTGATTTTAGGGATGTGATGTAACTCTTTGGAATTCAAGGCACTTCAAATGAAGGTTGTACTAATGCACAAGAGTTAACACCTTGATGAAGGCTTTTCAACATGAAGAATACAGACAACAGAGCCACAAGAGCACTTCATATAGGAAGTAAGTGCCTGTCTCAGATAAGCCAGCTCCTTTTTCCACACTCCACTGACTGCATTGATGAGCTTTCCACTAACTATGTCAGGATTTTAGATATTAGCCCACATTTACACAGCTACATGCAAAAACCCGAAGTTGTGTTTTTTTCATGGAGCTGAATCTCACATGCAGTTTCCATCCTGAGACAGCCAAGCACCATGTTAATTGTGCCCTGCAGTGACTGATTCCCTTTCTTGCCTCCTTACACAGCCTGGGTCCTCAGCACATCCTTCCTATGCCTTTCCAGGAAAGGGCTGGCACCAGGCCTGAGATTTATCGAACCCAGGTTCTTGTTGGGCAAGTGTCACATCTAAGCCTCGAGGACTCCTGGAGCACTGCAGCATTCCTTACAGTGGCAGCATTGTTGCACAAGGGCAAAGATGCTTACCTGCAGGCAGTCTGGTTGCGAGCCAGGCTTTCCTCCCTCCTGCAAACACTTGAGCAATCTCTGATGCCCTGAGCAGTGTTTCAGTAGGCCCTCAAAGTGACCCGGTGCTCAGGAAACATGTTGTCACCTCTTTCCCTGTGGTCCCTACACCTGACCTCTGGGGAGTCAGTTCTCTCTGTAATACTGGAGCAACATCCTCCCGGGCACTCATCACCACTCTATCCAAGAGCAAGATGTTTCAAGAGTCTTTTTGAGATGTCATTCCCTTTGGGCACTCTTACTATCATTTAGCATAACAGAACTGTTTAAGTGAGAGACAAGTCAGCACAGCCTGGAGACAGACACTGGGCTGCATGGTAAATGGCATCATCATGCCAAAAGAAATTAGATGACTGCTAAGTCTCAGTAGACCTAAAAACCAGTGTATAACAGCCTAAATGATTGATCATAACCCAAGCTTTACAATGAGCAAGGGCCTTCTCTCATGGCAGTGATGCAGCCCACATGGAGCAATGGATCTGAATTCACTGTTCATATATCACTGGTTTTGGTACAATATACATTGATCCAGCTTGCTCCATCACATCACTCATCACACCCTGAAATAGGGTACTTGTTTGACTTCTTTTGGTTTCAGCTGTTTCGCTGCATATGACCTTATGAGACATTTTTTAAAGTGTTCTCATATATGAACCATATTTTTCAATTTCTGCTTTCAGTCTCCAGACAAAGAATGGTTATTCTGTAATATAATAGGATCTATTTACTGGTATTGGAACCACAGGCTTACTGTAAGTTTCACAGTTTTTAAAATGCAATGTAAATCTTCTTTTTTTATTTTTTGTTTCAGCTCATAATAATTTATTGCCATAATCACATCAACACTGTCTCACTGTTTAAAAATATTGTTTAAAAGTTGGTTGAACAGCAAACTGTGAAATAATTGTTTTCAAATTTGTATTATAATAAATTTCTATTTAACAGAGCATCAAGAACTAATGGCTAAAAAGCAACTGAAGTCAGACTGGCAGTTGATTTCTCCTTTTCTTTTTTGTTGGTCTTTTTATGTTCTCTCTTCTGACTCAGGTTTTCTCAAACACACATACACAAATACAAACTTGTATTTACTGCTGAAGATCAAAATTCAGTCTCTGTAATGTTTGGGAAGTAAAAAAATCCCAGACAGCACAACAAAAGAGAAAAAACAAATCCCATACCTCAAAGAAACCCAAGAAACCCCAGGTCTCAAAACCCAAACCCTTCAATTCCTAAGCACACAGCAGGTATGCTTATTGTTTGGGCATGTTGGCCCATAGTTAGGACTAAATAACCAACTTTATTTGCAGGGCATACCTGGAGCTTGACCCAAAGCTCTTTAATATCTATTAGTTCATTCCCACTGACACTCTCAACAGGATTTGAATCAAAGCTTTGCTGTGCTTCTCAAGCTAATCTTGTGCAAGCCTTATCAGCTCCATCTGTCTTCAAACCTATGCAGATTAATCCACCCTCCTCAGCCCTGTACATACCACTGAGGAACCTGACTTCCCCAAATCAATTTGAAATACTCGTCTGGCTTTGTAATTCAGTGTGACTGACATATCTCCAAACTGGTGATCTTTTGTAGGTCTCAACATTTTTCCCTATGCCACTTATTTATGAGGGACAGAGGATTAAGGAGCCCTCTTCAAACCACTCAAATTACACAACATACTCAACCCAAAGCCCCTGAAATAAGCAGGAAGTGATATCCAGAGGTGTGTATTGGCATAAGAACCCTCTGTGTCTGTCACAAATTACTGCCCTTTAGTTATGGTGCAGGAGGTGGGCTGGTACTTCTCAATTTGCTCAACGCAGAAATCACCATTTGTCATAGAATTATTTAGCAATTTAAAAAAAATACAAATCAAAAACAAAGCCTGTTGTAATGCTGAACCAATGTGATAGAGAAATTAATACCAAATTGCATACAATATAATTTATTTTGTTTCAAACTTATCTGGCCTTATTGTTGAGATACTGGATTTTGCTCACTTTGGGTGACAGGATCAAAGTAAATAAGAGTATTTTTGTTTGTTTTACATGGCAGAGGATTGTTGTTTCATGTACTTGTCAGTCCAATTTCACTCTTCTTTTGCACAAGAGGACACTAAGGAGTTCTGAGTCAGGTCTTCTAAAACAGACTTACTGGAAAAAATATGTCAAGACAGTTGCTAATGCATTCTTTAGCTTCTTTTCTTCCAATCCTTTATTTCAGCTTCTTTTCTCTTCTTCCTTTTTATCTTACTCCTTTGCCCTCTCCCCCCAGAGCTTCCACCCTCTCAGCTGAAGCAAATGTTAAGTCAATTGCTTGAGTGACTGCATGCTCAGGAAGGAGAAAGTGTCTAGGGAAGGTTGATACAAGAGAAAAGGGATGCTAGCAGTGGGAAGGAAAAGAGAGAGAAACTTTTAAATGTGATTCTAAATAATTCTATTTATACTCTCTAAAATTAATCTATGGTGGGGTATTGGGTTTTTTGTTTGTTGGCTTGGTTTTGGGGTTTTTTTGTTTTTAAGATCCACATTAAAGTAGTTGTAACCAGTCAGCTGTTGTTCACTTTATGTGTCTTTTTCTTCTTAGGGCATGTACATAGAAGAGCACATATGCATTTTTCACACTTGTATTTTCAAGAAATGTCTTTGTTTGTTCTCTAAATTTCTATATTCTGGTGGCACAATAGGGACTCTTACAGTTTGCTACTGCACAATCAGAAAAGATTTGGCTATCCTTCAGCTTTGCACTGTAGAATATAAAGTCCCTTTATGATCCTTGATTTTTCCATCACCTAACTCCTTGGCAACTGCTCCACATTTTCTTGAAAGCTATTTCCTTTCTTAAGTAGTCAACCTAAATTTAGTAAAAGCTGGGGTGGTGATGACCTCTGCTCCTATTTATCCACAATTACTTAATTCCAGAGCCACTCTCTTCACCAAGTTATTTGTCTTTGTGTCACTGTGTTATACACTAGGAATGAACTGATGACTGGCTGACTAGCCAGATTCATTTGGAAGAACAGACCTATCAGACCTTTTAACAGCAACATTATTCAGTGCTGAATCACACAAGTTGGTTATCAAGAAGAAGCCTTACAACATTTTAACCTCATAACATATGAGCAGAGTCTGATTTTGAGGTGATACAACGTTTTTCCCACCCAACTCATTCCTCAGCTTATAAAACCAGATCTCAGAAATTGACACTGCAATGCTCAATCAAAAGATAGAAATAATTTGATATAACTATTGCTATAATTACATGATAGCAGACATATCAAGTGCAGGGTAGGGGAGTAAAAAAAATAAAATAAAACAAAAAAACAAACTACATCAAAATAGGAGCAAGTCCATTCTTTTATAATGTATATGGCTTTCTTATTTAATTCCTTCCCTCTCCTTAAACAATTTGGAATGGGAATTTTCACCATAATCCTTTATTTTCCTGATTTGGGGACTTATGGGAATAAGTGCTTTTTAAGAGTATGTCACCTTTCATTCTCTCTGTATGAGTCAGTCTGACAGACTTACCTGCTGTTTTGTGTTGGTGGCAAAGCCCAGTAACTCCATAGGGCAGAGAGGAGTGACTGAGAGGCAGAGACACTTATTCCAAAGCCTCAGCCCTATCCTAACCTGAATTCATAAACCTCAGTGGCTTCCCTTCAACCCACACATAGCCTGTCACATAACTCATACTAGTATTGCATATCTATTGCCACAGGACCTACACAAAAGGGTTTTTCTTCCTCAGACCTGAGACTCCTCTTTGGCTTATCCCTTAAGCCAGGATCACCAGGGTGGCAGCAGAAAAAGTCTCAAATGAAGAACTAGCTAAAAATAAGGGAAAACCACATGGAAGCACATAGACACACAGAAGAAACACTCATCCCCAGAACAGGATGGGCAGAGACACTGCAAATTCAGCCTTTCCTGAAGAGAAAGGTCACCAGGGAAAGCTGAAGGGAGAAAGAGATTAAGAAATAAAAAGGGACCTTTCTTTCCTGACTTTTCCTATGGGACTCAATCTTTCAGTGTGTGCAGGCTTAAAATGTTTTGACTCAAGTGCAGATTTGTCCAAGAGAACCTCAGGACTCAACTGTTCAGTCTGAGGGAAGTTTTTTAAGGGAGAACTTGTAAACTACCATTTGTGAAATACTACATTCAAATCCAGACACACAAGTATGATAAACACGCACATATTACCCTAACATTAAGGATTACAGCTGCCAAATCTGCATCTTGTAGTGTATTCTACACCTGTGATTTTCAGTGCTTTGGTAATGCAAGTTAGCTGAAATACAGCAATTATTTGACTGTTAATTCTCAGCAAGTATTTCTACCATCACTAAAGATTATACTCTTGGCAAGTTCTTTAGAGCAAGAAATAGATATTTGAATATGACAGAATTTCCAGGATTTTTCACTCCAATATCATCGTATAGGGTGTATCAAATAGCATGGCAAACAATTGTTTTGGGATTTATATGATAGGAGTCTGCAGAAAATTGATCTTGATGCCTAGGAAGACCACAGAAATGTGTAGGAGCTTCATCCTGTGAGGAACAGAGAGAAGAGCTTTAGGTTTTATGGCTTAAAATACAGCAAGAAAAAAAAAATAGTCATATTTATTGTAGTGATGTTTTAGGGGAGTTACTATGTTTTCTCTTCAGCTGAGAAATAGCTTTTAGTCCACCTACACGCACACGCAATGCTTTCCTTTTGGGAAGAAATCCAGATTCTGAATTAATTAAAATGTAACTTTTATTTACCCTGCAAGACATGTAAGCAGTAAAATAAGTTACATTTGTCCTTAACTTAGAAAGCCAAATAAAGCCAGGGAAGCCTTTAATTCCTATCAGCAACCTTTGCTCTTCTTTCCCCTGATATTTTCTGGTCAACAGGGCCTATCCTCAAAAAGGCCTTCAGGAATGATGGCTTCAGGGGAAAAAAAAAAAAGGCGGGGGGAGGAAATCATTTCAATGGCAGAAGGTGGCTGGCTGATGAAAATGAAAAGCCTCAGAGAGAAGCCAAGGTGGGGGAAAACCCCCAAACACTGAGATTTTCTTCTGAGACAGTCATATTCACAAGCAACAATTGCCGACACTAACCACTCAGAGTGTGAAATATTTAAATCTGAGTTAACCTTCACTCAGCTGGAGCAGAGGGACAAGCAGATCAACAGCAGCAGCTGCTGCCCAGTGCCTCGTTGTAATTACCCCAGGAAAACTGCAAATGCCTCTCTCCCAAGACCCCAGCAGCCAAAGTTGGACAAAAAGCTGGTCAGGGCAACCATGGGCCCCTGAAACCACCCATCCCAAACACTGCTCAGCTCCCCCTTCCCCTCAGCTGCTGTTTGAAGGGCTCCAGTTCCCCAGGAGGCCCTAAGACTCTTATGTTAGGTCAGGAAAAAAGCCAAAATAAAACAGACTCTGATTGCCAGCTGAAACAAGGGCTTACTGCTGGAGGAATGGAAATAATTCCCTGTAAAGTGGTGTCTCTAATAGGGAGGTTGCTGAGAAATAACACTTCTGGGTGTATTTTTATTTGATTCCTGGAGCTGGGCTCCCTGTGGAAGCTATAACTATTGCCCCCACACTTGGGCCATCCAACTTTGAATCTCTTACTAGTGTCAGCTAGTGTAAAGCTTACTTGTGTGAGCTAGTGCAAAGCTCACCGTAAGTTGTTTAAGCACAGCAGATATCTTGAGAGTTCTGCACTGCTTTATGCACTTGTTTGAGCTGCATTTCCAAATGTAGTCAATACCCGAGCCTTCATGCAATCCCACCTTACTAAAGTAAGTAAGTGAACCTTTATGAACCTTGAAAAGAGAAACATTCACAGAAAACTCCCACATGCCATTGCTGAGTAGCATAGAGAAACACAGAGAGATTAAGGACAAAATCCAGAGAGAATAGTGGAGGCAAGTTTCACCTCATAAGAGCATGAAATAGCAACCTCGCTCAGGAAGAAATGTTGATGGTGCCTACCTTAGGAGAACACTCCAAACTGAAGCACCAAAGAAAGTTAAGGCACCTCGAGCACTCAAGAGAAAGGAGCAGGGCTGTTTCCCATTCCATCTCAAGCTGATCCCATTCCATCTCAGATGCTGCTAGCCAGGGATAGACATTGCTCTGCTTGTCAAGGGGCAGGAGGAAAGGGCAATGAACTTCATTTGAAAGGCCCATGCTGTTCCCACACGTTGGATTGGGAGCATTGGTTCTTAATATACTGTTCTGGACTTAATTTCTGCCAAAAACCTGAGCTTTTCACAGCTGACTTTCAGGCACTTAGGTAGTCTTTTGGATCTATCATTATAAGGTTTGCCAAAGATTGCATAGGAAGGCTACAGCAGTCCAAAGTCTTGAACCTTGGGTCTCCTATAGTCCATGTGGAGGTGTTAATCACCATGTCTTTCTTCCTCCCCAAAAGGTTCTTTTTAAGAGTTACCATCATTAAAAGAGAGAACAGTTATGTCCCATTATAAAGCACATGACCAATCTTACAGCCCAAATTTAATGCATAGCAGCCACTTGCATCAGCCTGCCAGCAAGCTTGTGTGACAAAGAATTATTCACAAGATGGCAATGGCCTGAACTGGCAAATGCCTTTGAAATCAGAAGCCATAATTACATGTGGCTTGGATTGGGATAATTAGCTAAATATGGGTCTCTTCTTGAAGGAGGTTCTTTCCAGCCAACAGTGTATTTGACTTCAACAACAACTACGAAACACAGTATAGCCCAGGAAAATTATGGTCTCTCCCTCTTCCCAGGTCTAGCTTTTCCAGCTTTGTCCCTCATCCTGAACCTCACAGCAGGATAGCAGTACGTCTGTCTGACTCCATACACACATTGCCATCCCGTGGCCAAGTCCAGCCAGCACAAGCCACTGTCAGAAGGCAACAGAAACTCCTGGGAACTCATGTCTGCTACTTTCAGACATGGCACGAGCAACATAGGTCTTTACAGTAGTCACAGACTTGAGACGGAAGAAGAAAATCCAGTCACCTTTTTTAAACATTGTAGTTCAAGGTGCAATTGGATTTATTATTTGGGGGACTACTGAAAAACACCTGGATAACCACAGAATCATTTAGGCTGGAAAAGACCTCCAAGATCATTGAGTCCAATTCCAGCTCACACCCCTGTGAGTGAGACAGAACTAAGTGCCACGTCCTGTCATTTCTTGGGCACCTCCTAGGATGCTGACTCCACCACCTTCTTGGGCAGTCCATTCTGATGCTTAAGAAGCCTTTGCATGAAAGAATTCCTCCTGATGTCCAGTCTGAACCTCCTTTGGTACAGCTTGAGTCTCTGTCCTCTCACCCTGTCACTAGCTGAATGGGAGAGGAGACCAGCTCCTCCATGCTACAACCTTCTTTCAGGTAGCTGTTGACACAATATAATACTACTAGTAACAATAAAAACAACAATAACAATAATAGTAATGATGATGTTGAGATGCAGGCAATGAGAATATGAGCTTGAAGGAGAGGGAATATCAGGGTCCAAAACCTTCAACATAAACAGAGGTAGACAATACTGAATTGAGCCCACATGGAACATCGGGGAACAAAAACCAACCGGCAAATGTAAACACAAAGGAAAAGCCTCGACATGACAGATGACCCAAAAGCCTCTGGAAATGTGACACCCCCTGCCCCCCCTTACCAACAGGCAGTTGGAAGGAGGGCATAACTTGATTAGGGTGAGTGATAGGAGAAAGAAAGCAGAAGCTGGGTAGGAGGCTGAGAGATGCTGGTCCTTTTCAGAAAGTTACCCTGGGTGTTGCATCCAGCCTGCCATGGCCAGGGCAAGGGAGATGTGCAATTTTAGTTAGGCTGTGTTTTGGTTGCCTAATTCTTTTGGCCTGCATGGAGGAGGCAATATTCCCCTTGCAACTCCTAAGGAAGGCAAAAGGAAAATGTTGATTAGCACTTAGCAGAGGAAGTGGCTTATTTGGCCTGATTATAGTCATGGGAACTTTGTTGCCTCTGCTCCAGTGACCACATTGGTAGCGTTAACTGGAAAGCTAAGAAGCTGGTAAGGAAACTGCTGAACTGAGCTTAGTCTGATACTGCTTGTGTAATTTGCCTTGAAAGTACATTCAAGGAACATCTACTTGCCTTATACATCACACCCTTCATGGCTTTCCCCTGGAAAAAAAGCCATTTTATAGCTTCTTATTGGGTCAAAATGTGCCTCTCTTTCCTCTGGATGGCTTGTTGGACAGTGATAAGGGCTCAGCAGGGTTGTCTGACAGCAAAATGTGGTCCTGGGATGTGCTATAGTTATCAGTCTATCATCACTAAATATGCTGAACTAGAGAATTTTATATACAGAGACATTTCTGGGCAAGGGCTTGGGGGTGAGTGGGTATGTGCTTAAAAAACATTTACAGTGCTATTGACATTCATTTCAGTGCAGGGTCCCATAGGCCAGGAGAAAATTATGAAATGGTATTTTCATAATTGACATATTTTATGGTTGTACTATTAAGTGGTGGAATGCCAAAGTGAGATTTTTCTGTCAAATTAACAGCTCCAGTCAATGTACTTATCAATTAATAGCATTCCATAGGGCTGGGAACCCTTCAGCACAGGCAGCTAGAGCTTTTTCAGGGTCTGCTGACATGCCAGTGTAGAGCAGCCCAAGGCCTGGTTTAGGTCATGCTTTACACTTCTTTTCAGTGGCGCATTATAGTGGAGACTACCAAAGCTCATTAAAGGACCATGTGGGAAAATGATTTTGTTTGGAAGATGCAAATAGAAAAGAATAATTAAAAGGTAACAGAATACTGGTCCACTTAGTGCTGAAACAGACACCCTGGGCTTAGGAGCACCAAATAAAATTAACCTGAAAAATATCCACATAATCCTCCCATCTTCTCTTTCTCTTTAGATAAGAGTGGGGCAAAATATTCCAGGGATTTAAGGCATCATTTGTTTACATGGTCATATTTTAATCATCTGCAAGAAGCTAAGGTTACATTACCCCAGCATTCAAACAATCCCCTACCTTGCTGTTTATAGGAAGTGGGGCCTGACATTCATAACGTTCCCAGGCTGCTCCAAGGGGACAGGAGAAGAGGATGGAG
>VWZN01011079.1:1366-48004 GCA_013396955.1 Regulus satrapa | reverse complement strand
AGCGATGTTCTTCAGAATTTATTAAAGGAGGGGGGGGAGGGGGGAAGGAGCTGAGGAGACTTGACTCCAGATCTGGTGAGCATTAATATGCATCGTGCTAGAATTTCATGAGGCAAGCGAGTTTTGTAGCCCTTGCTCCGGTGGTCCTCTGCTGACAGGATCTCAAGCCGCTATTTGTTATCTTTAGGCCTGATAAGTACATCTGGTTTTGATTCAGGTGGCCGCGAGCTTGTCTCAGAGTTGAAAAGGGTGCTTTGCTCAAATTGAATTTTCTCACAAATTTCAAACTGGGATGAGAACCAGAAGAAGCTGGGCCTTGTCACACAAAACTCCCGTTTTGCTTGCTTGGCCCTTGGGCTCGTAAAAACCTGGCACAAATCAGTTTCACCTGTTTGGCTAAGTGAGTACATGCTAAAAGTAATAAAACTATTAGTGCAATCAGATATTTCTCTGCATGTGTTCTGATGTAAAAAGAAAAAGAAAAAAAAAAAAAGAAAAAAGAGAAAGAAAGTGGGGAGATGAACTCTTCTCAACCCTGCCTGTCACATATCTCCTGTGTCCCTGCAAATTAGTTGCAGAGAGGCTGCTGTTGGTTCTCCACTCTTTTCTGCCTGGGCATAGTATGGCTGGCAAGGAGACCTGGCTGCAAAGAGCTGTTCAACTCCATCACCCTCCCTTGTAAAGCACTTGAAGTCACTGAGGTAAAAAGGAACCAGGCGACTTCTGTTCTTTTCATACTTTCCAGCTCTCTCTGTGGCAATACCAGACCTGCCCACTTCTAGGCAGTGAAACCCCAACTGGCTCTTCAGCTTCAGCACCTGAACATCCTGAGTCCTCCTTTCCCTCCTGTCACTTCCAGCAAGAGGACAGGACTTGGGTGATTAGCTCCTGGTATGTGTTTAAAACAGCACTCATTTCTGACACAATTTCCCAGTGCAGTGCAGGGTATCACCATATCCTCACAGCCAATGTCTTCTGTGACTCACAGGAAAGACTCCAGTAAACCTAGAGGTGAAAAAATTTCAGAGGCTTCTGGCCCAGTGACATTTTTAATTAACTATGCTCTGGCATCACATTTTATTACCCATAAATTTGTGGCATTCCAGTGCTGTCTCCTGCTCACCTGAGATGCTCTGTAAAACACTCTGGAAACCTGCTGAGCAAAAGACACCATAAAACCATACTCTGTGACTCTTCACCTTGTCACTGTCTATGCTCCAAAGCATAAAGCAGGGATTTTTTTTATTCTATTATCTATTTTCCAGGTCCCCTTTTTCCATTTTTTTGTTGTACTTTGCTTTGCCAATCATTTTTTTCCTTGCAGTGGTATCTCTTATGTCTCATTTTTAAAGAAGTTTCACCTGCCATGAAGATTAACAAATTACATTCATGTCTCATATTTCCATGCCATCTAACTGTAAATAGCCTTAACATAATTAATCAAAAAAGTACCTTTGTATAAAATAATAATCTTTACACACATATCTTTAAATAACATCAAAGCAACTCCCTAACCTAGGTCTGAAAAAAGGAATAGAAGAATGACACTGTTGGCATTTTTCATAAGTATTTGTCTATATTTTCTAATACTATAATGATATAAAAGTATAAAACATCTGTATATTTTCTTGCAGAGAAGGATCTTACTTGAGGAAAAAAAAATACTGAATTTCCCTTAGAATATTTTATATGTTGCATGTTAAAAAAAAGGAAAAGTTTTCCCCCTCCTAAGCCTATAACACAAGAGAACTGTCTGCTTTCTGATATGAAAGATCAGGAAAATGTTAATAGCTATGACTACCCATTTTCTCCAACATTCCATAGCTAATATTTAACACACTAATTCATGTATTTTTGGGGGGTTCTCAAAGGAGACAGCCTATTTTCATGCTCCATCTGTGTACTCAGGGTGTGAGAGGAACTCACTTTTGAAGTGCTATGTAATGAAGGTATCACACCTTGCTATTCTGACTGCTCCCATGGAGCAAGAAGTTCTGCACAGTTCCCAACTGCATGAGTGACCTCCCAACACAGGATGCTGGCATGAACACTGGCCACAAATCAGAGGGGCTGAATGCTAGAGCCAAAGTCTTTCTGTCCTTCCAAACCAATTATTTTTGGGAACTGTTTCTGTGAGTGTCACAATCTCAAGCAAGTCAAGGGAGATGGAAAGCCGTGGAGTATTTCAGTGTCTCCTTCGGTCGCTTCTCGGCCCTTGGGTGCTTTAGAGTATCTGAATAACCTCTTCTCATGGTTTTCATGGATTTATGGGGTTCCCTACAGCAGCTTTTGACAAATGGAGACCCTGACATCTTTGTGGGATCCTCAGCCTCCTAAATGCAATTTCCTACAGATAGGAGTAAGGCATGGGCCTTACGCCCATCTGAAGGATGGCAAGAATCATGATAGCATTCTTTGTGACTGGGAAGTACAAAATTGATTGGTGATCTCCACACTTGCTGCCCTGAACACCTCCTCCCAATTGTTCCTCAAACTTCCAGTCCAACTTTCTCAAACTCTAAGCAAATGCAGCTTCTTATCTTTCACTCACTTCTGACATCCTGCCTTGCCTTTGCACCCGACCTACCAAAATTCTCCTCATTCTTGTGGTGTTTCTCTAGGCTGCGAATCACAGAAAAGAATGGGAAAAATCAAAAAAGAAAACAGTCCTAATTTCTACTGGTGGGATGCTCCTCTCCACCCACACTAGCCTTGTTTAGGTGGCTTTGCACACAGCGTGGCCCTTTCTAAGCTGACAAAGCTCACACAGGGTAGCAAAGCCAGCTCACCACAAGGTCACCATCAAATTAGCATTGGCAGTGTTTCTTGGCCCCTCCTTCTTGGCATGATCTTTAGGGAATAGACAGAACAGAGGGAAAGTCATCAGGTTTGGGGATTTTTGCCCTCCAAGTCATGGGTACAAGTGTCCCCAGCCAAAGAGAAACAGGGGGAAGATCAGAGCATGGGTCACCATGGGCAGGTTGAGAAGGAAAGGACAAAGCCCTGCAAGCAAGTGGGTGCCCCTGCACCTGCGGGATATGGGGATCACAGCAGCAGAGTAGCATGGGGTGGTCCATTCAGCCTTTGTGCTGCAGCTGACACAACTCCACCAACCACAATTTGTCACCTGCCTTCTCTCAAAATCCATTATAATGCTCACATCAGTTCAGAACAATTTTTCCTAGCTCCTTTCTGTTTTCTCAGCTAATGTATAAGAAGGCAGAATTCATGTAAAAACCAAAATCTCAGTACTTCACTGTTTTTTCAGTAAGCTGTTTAACAGTGATGCATGCTTTTCCTCTTTACCTTTCTCATCTTTCTTTCCACCAGATTTTTCCAAAAGCCACAGCCTAACAATAAAAGCAAAATATTTCAACTACCAAGGAAAAATCCCCAATTCAAGTTATTTAAACTGGTTGAAATAGATCACATCCACAAGTAGAATCTATAAGCAGTAAGAACATAAAACCTACAGAAGGAACACATTTTAAAAATTAAAGAATTGAATAAAACAGGTTGGAATTAAGTCTTTATTTAGAGGTTCTGTTTTCTAGGTTTGCTCTCTACAAAATATTGTGCTGTTAATCTTTTGCTCTTTATATATCACACAAGCTTTTGCGTGCAATTCTGTAAATTTCTAATATATACATATTTTATATATTAATTTTTATTTTGTGCACATTTTTATTCAATAAAATAAAATAAAAAGCAGAAAAAGAAAAAGATCTGGTTTGATACATCAGAAAGATGGAAATGGCAGGATACATGATAAGTGCGAAAAGAGTGAAAAATATATTTGCTTATTCTGTGGAGGAATACATGACAGTAGTATCACACAGATGTTTCTTGAGGAGTTTTTAGTTTCAGGAAGTGCTTAGAAAATTTCTTTTTTATTTCCCTTCACCCCTCAATCCCTCCCACCCCCCAGAAATCCACAGAATTTAAAGATTTAAAGTACCACAGATATTACTCTTTTCTCCATTTTTAAAATAGATCTTTAAGGATTGGTGTTCAAGAGATTTATAATATTTAAAAGGTGAGAAATAAATCAGAAGTGAGTTTTGGGAAGAAATTACCTATTTGTACCACACTAGATAGCCAGAAAGTCAGAATATGATCAGTTTTTTACGCTACATCTCTTTCTGTAGAAAAATGGTGGTGAATAATTTAATATTTCTAAGTTAGATAACAGTGCTACAACAAAAAACACATTGAAAAGTCAGCAAATTTAAGGTATGAGAGAAAGGAAAAGGTAGAAGGAAATTGATTTTAGGATGTATTTTATTTGGTTTCTTTAAGAATGGTGCAATCTTGTGGGCTAAGGAATTTCGTGATATTTCAGCTAATTTCATTTCCTATTTCATTTTCTTAGACCTCAAATAATCACAGGCCATGGTTCGGTCTGTATTTTGTTTGTGGATTATGGTAGAAAATATAATCCCATCACTTCAAGGGACTTTTATTAGTATATATATCTTTTTCCTCCGAACCAGCTGATCTTCATAAATATTTGATTTTTGGCACTGACCTGGATAAGATGCACAGCCAATTAGCAACCTTGGTCCCCTAGTTTTGTGCTCAGAAACAGCTAACCTTGCTGGAGAGCTCTGTGAAAAATTTGTTCAGACTATTCAGGTATTTGATAAAGCCATATGAACTAAATCAGAAGCACTAAATCAGAAATGTTTGTGTGAAATACTGGGCTATTTATCACCATTTCTCACAAAGGAGAGCAACCTTATAAACCTGAGAAGAACAGGTGAGAGTGAAACCTGGATATCCCAACCTCACCTTATGATCTTTGTGAAAGACAGGGAAAAGATGTGCTACAGATACACAAATTTTATCCAGTTCCAAACACTGACCCCTGCTTTAGTCCATTCTTGCTGTTGGTTTGACTTGAAAAATATATATGAGTGTATTTTTCTCCCTATCATGTCCATTGCATGCCCTCTATTCTAGCTGTGCTGAAGTCTTCCATGAAACAACAACCAAAGCCAGGCTTTCTCTTTGAGGACTCCCAGCTTACCTGGAGTAAGCTCCTGGGTATTGATAAGAGTTTTTTTTTCCCACACTTGGAATTGTGTCATTCAGAGAAATCATCAAGGAACACCTGCATATTTACCCTACAAGCTACACCTGAAGGTTTCCCTGGTCAGCCTTGGGACACTAATTCATGTAGGGTTGGCATGCCTGCTGCAGCTGAGAAGAAAACAATCTCAGAACGTTTTTGTCATCCTATGTGTTGGGTGGGTTCATCTTTGCATAAGCAAACCTCTCCCTTGGTGCAGTTTCTAGAGGGGCACTGAAAGGCAAAGTGGGATTGGTGAGGGTTTACCTTAAAATACCATGCTATACTTAGCAGCTGTTCAGCAGTTCCTCTGTCTGCCAGGCAGAGGGTGAATGGAGGATTCAGCCTCTCCCAGTCCAAAAACCCCCTCTCCACTTTGTGAATGAGGGCACAGGAAAATTTATAAATCCCAGATTTAAAGTAAAGCGGGAACACCACTGCCATTTTAGCCTGACCTTGTATGTATTTTACAAGACAACCTGACTCAGCAGTATTATTACAATTAAACAACTACATTTTTCATTATACCTTGGACACTCCTCCCTCACCTCCAGAAGAAAGTTAAGCATATTTTAAAGGCTTCTGTTCTCACAAGTCCTTACACTGCGTGAACATAGTGAAGTGTAGTACAGGCTGGAGAGAGCTATAGATGGAGACATTTCTTACCATTCATGTGTTCTAACAAAGAACACTTGCTGATGCTTTTTTTAATGGCACTTTACACTACTATTTTTACAATTTCAAAATGCTACAAAAATTAAGCATAGAGAGACCAATAGTGAAAATAGTCTGTGATGTGTAAACTTTGAAGCACTAAAGACCCCCCTAAAGTTAGTGGCCTGAGTATGCCCAGAAAAAAAAAAAAAAAAAAGCAAGTGGGGGTTTAAAGTTGAAAACTCGGGTCCTAAGACAGTTTGGTAGATTTTAAATCCAAACCAGTTCCAACCAGATTCCAACTAACCAGTATACAAAAATCTGACTCTCATAGGGGGGAAGCCAGAAGAGGAGTAGTGGAATAGTATAATTTGTGCAGTATAAACCTGCCTGGGTATTTATGGCACTATTGTTAAATTAAAGTTATAATAAAATAAAACACTTCACCATTTAGCTTTCTGTCTGCCTGGCAGGTTTTGCACAATAAATCCAGTTGGAGAAAACTGCCCCATTTAAATTAGTAATTGGATATGGCATGTCTGCACCATCAAGAAAATGGGTGCACATTTTTTTAATTGTTTCCCTTGCATATAATTTTTAAGCAGTCTTATAAAAATGTTTTCCTTGTTTCACTCCCCACTGAATTAAGAATGCAGATGAATAGTTGCCAATTGGCCGATGTGATAGTCATTCCACCAGGCAGCAGTGAGAAAGTATGAAGTGGTTTTTGGAAGAACAACTTTTCTTTACAAAATGCACTAGACTTCACATAGCTTGAAAGAGATACCTTTTATTTCCTGCAGACCACTTTCTCCAACTTGGGAAGAAAGAAGAATTTCCTAACTGGTGAGCATGAAAGATGAACAATACGACATCTTACATGTTCTGCTTGTGATCTACTTTGAAAGTAAACAAAATGTCGCTATTTCATTGAAATTTAGGTGACTTATGTTGTCCAAAAATCCCAGCTGTGTGTTAAGAGAGAAATCTCTTGCTGTAGGCATGTATGGTATTTAATCCTCTCCCCATCCCCTCCAAACTCTGCCTGTCTCACCAGCACACACTTGCGCGCACATACCCATTAACAAAATGATGATTGCCATGTCGTTCCTTGGTTTTAGTCCTTTCTTAGGGAACTGGGGGCAGTCACAGTTTCCTGGAAGACATCATCATGCTGACATACACAAAAAGGTATGGAAAGTAAGAACAACAACTGAAACACTTTGTGCTGCCAGTTTATCAGATAAAATCTGCATGAAAAGGTACCACTGCTTCTGTTCTGTTGCTGGAAGCGAAAGAAGGGAAAAAAATTCCCACTGGGGCTACACTCCCTGCTGATGTCTCTAGAGCTGTGGAAACTGAATAGATAAAGAGACAGCTATTTTATTGTATTTTATTAAAACATAATAGTTTTTAAAATGCAAACTTTAAAAAAAGTTTCATCAGATGAAACAGGAAAAAAACAAAAAGGATGAGCAGAAGTGAGTGGAAGCAGGACAGTGACACAATGTGACTGAAGGCACTGACTTTAGAAGGGGGGGGGGCTGTTAGGGGAGCCTCTTGCCCTGCTCCACCTCCCCGCCTGTGGGGCTCAGAAGCTCCCTGGGGCCCCCAGGGCCACCAAACAATTGCTGGTTTGTTGTAGGGAATGGCTGCTCAGGCTGCCAGGCCCAGCTGGATCAACACTCCCCGCTCCCAGACTGGCCTGGGGAGCTCCTCCACCGGGTAACGCCAGGCAAGCCTACAGGAAACATGAATAAATGAAGGTTTTTAGCAAAATGAAAAAAAAAAAAAAAATTTAAAGCCTCACAACTAGCTTTCCACTGTGGCACTTGCTTGATACTTTCAGGTCTCAGCCCAAACGGCATGCACACCTGCAGACCAAATCTCAATCCTGACCCCAGCAGAAAAGCAGGGGCCTCAAACTGATTTATAGGAGACACTACCACATAGGAATATCTCCCTGCTCTGCCCAGCTCCTTCCCCAGTGAAGCGGATGATTGGTGAGCAGTGCTGAACTCAGTGCCCACAGAGGACACCTCTGTCCCGGGACTCTGCCTTCAGCACATCAGGAAGCTCCCAGCCTGCGGAACAGGCACCATCGATTTGATCCACATTTCATGAACCCCCACATGGCAGTTGCAAGAGGTTCCACAGAAATACCAGAGAAACCTGGAAAAGACACCTTTTTATAACAATGTTCTCTTGCTTCTGCTTTTGAGGATTAAGTTTCTTTCAGTGTGCTCTGGACTGTGTCATCTGGCAAAAGCTGGCTTTATCTAGATCTAATTGTTTTCTCAATTAAGCCCAGAGAGGGGGATTTTGCCTCTTGGATTACCAAACTCATTTTAAGAAGATAATTTAGCGGCTTAATTTAGTGACATTAAAATTAAATTTTAACAGCAGTTTTTGCCCCCATGCTGAGTCATGTAATGAATAAGTTGCCTCCTGGGAGGAGTAAATTACTCTCCTCTTTTTCCTTAGTGGAGAAGACACTAGGGAGGAGGGAAGTAAGAGGTGAGTTGAAAAAAATATTCTTTTCATCTTTGGACTGCAATTCATAGAATTAAGACTAGGCTAAAAAAAATACAGGGTAATCTTGACACTTCAGCATATAATCAAGTGCAAGATCTTCCTGCTACCACCAGGCTAGATTCTAGTGCCCAGAGAAAGCTTTGAGGCATAAAAGCAAGTGGTGAAGATATTTTTTACCAGTTTGGGAAACACAGCAGCCTGTAACCCTTCTAGTGTTAAATTAGGTAGACGGATGCCTGGGCAGCACATTCCCCTCTTTTCCTGGCTCCACCTGTAAAGCTGATGGGGCTGTGCAGGTCCAAGTGGAGAGGCAGATCTGCTTGCTCCCTGTCACACCAATGGCCACCAAATGCAGAAAAATAACATCAGTTAGCTGCCTTGGGCTATTCAGCTTTACCTGTTTCTTCTTTAGGTCCTATCACCTGCTCTCCTTACACCACACCTCTCCCCCCATCCCTTTCAGTGTTCTCAGAGTTGACAGCTTCCCAGCAAGCTTCCACACAGCAGCCAAGAGAGAAGTCCCGTACCCAATATCCCTACCAACACAGAGAAAACCCATGGGCAGCTGGGCATCCTTGCACAAATCCTGCTCCTCCTGACAAGCCTGCTCAGTCATTTGAAGGTAATAATTTTACTTTGCACAACGTTCTGCAAGTCACCAGTCTCAAGATGCTGCTAAGCATCCAAATCTTGTGTTAATCTCTGCTGCGATGGATGGGTTTTCATGTTTCTGAAAATCAGGGTCTGGGTGACACAGGCAGAGGTCTGGGGGAGCAAGCCAAGAGAGCAGCAGAGCCATCTGCTTCTTCACAGAGTTTTAAGTGGACTTAAGTAACTTTTCTGGACCTAATTTAGATCCACTTTCTTGTGCTTTTCACAGAAAACTCTGTTGACTGCAGCTGAAGTCAGTATGAAATTTGTTTCACAAGAATGTTAGGAACATTCAATTTGGCCTTTTGTTCCCATATAAATTTTTATTTTTCAAGACATATCATGATGCTTTATAAGCAAATGACAATTCAGCTTTAGAAAAAGATGGTGAAGGATTTAAGTGCCAAAAAAATGTGTTAAAATCTCTTAAAGAATGGCAATTGCATTAACAAAACCAACACCTGAGAGCTGAAATTAAGGGATGGGTTCTATTAGCATTGCTACCAAGAGATTAGCAAACATGCAAGAGAAAACTATTCTACAAAGCACACATTGTTCTCAAGTTCATAAATAGAAGACTCGAGCAATTATGACAAATTGGGCAATGACAGTTTTTAAAATGCAATTCAGAAAATTTAGATTATATGCTTCCTTCCTTAGCTGAATCTTTACATATATCTTTAAAATATTAGGACACTCTAAATTCCTGTCTTACAGAGCTACTAGCAATTTTATCTTCCTAAAAATCTTTGCCTTTAAATATGTGCCTCATCACATACTCATTTATACCTCACTCTCAGTCATACGCGAAATTTCTTTTTCACACCTCATCTCTCCCACTAGCAAGCCCTCACTTGTAACTCAGACATTGATATAAAGAGCAACAGAGAAACAACAAAGCAAGTTTTTCTTGATGTCAAGAGCAAAAATAATTTTAAAATTCCAGCTGAGGAATATTATAAATTTGATCATTTATATGTTCTAATATTTTTAGAAATAAAGGCAGTTAATATAGTCAAATAAAGGCAGTTAATATAGTCACATTTAAACATAAAACTTATTTAACATCTGAGTACTAATGGAAATTATTAATATTTTCTAGAGAACACTTATTTAAAAGTTTAATAATTCAAAACGAAATCTTTCAGTATCAAATAATTTTTTAAACTAAGATGAAAAGGTAACTGTCTCAAGAAAAATCTTTAAAACTATTCCTTCATATTTCTGTTTCTCATCCTTGTCTAGTCCTACTTAAGACCAGTTGTACTTTTTCTCTAGGCTTCTAGAAATAATACCCATAAAAACAAAAGTTACACTTTAAAATTGAGAGTCTAATGCTCTTTGCTAATTTCAGACTTCACTGCATAGGCTGAGCCCTTTTCATGTTGAGTGCTGCACAGAAAAAACAGGCAAAAATTTCATCTCCGGTGTGAGTCTTCAAAGGAGCCCCAAAATTATTCTGTCCCACAAGTGCTGCTGTCGAATCAGTAGAGGTGGGTTGAGAGGCGCAGTGAGGCCTCTGAAATGCTTTTCAAATATTTTTACAAGAATTGAAGAGATTATGTCCTTGAGAATTCCATGTGCCTAGCGGAGGGCTCATAAATAAACAGCTTTCAGGATAATGTTTCACACTTCAGCAAACTCAAGAAAGGAGAATATGTTACTCCAATGATTTCTAAGGAAAAGTGTTTCTCACAGAGCGCCTTAAAAACTGCAGTGCTTTCTGTCAAGTTTTGCCTCCATATGACTGTATTTCCTTTGGTGTGGATTAATTATCTGTATTTTTCAGTCTCTTCAGCTGCCCTAGACACATATGTACCTATAACTTTATTACTGTGTTTTCAGTGTTGGCTGTTTTTATCCTCAATCTTCTCCCAAAGTGTTTCTCAAAACCCTCAACACTTATTTTCTCTTTTTTCTTGGTTTGGGGATTTTTTTGGCTTTTGGGGTTTGTGGGGTTTTTTTAAACATTTACTGTTTCTCTTGATTTTGAATTTGCAGCTCCATCAGAGTAGCAAAATATGCACCACAGTCACAGATCACACACATGTCGCTTCCCACGGGGTATGAACAAGAATATACTAATGAAAAAGGTGCCTTCTCATTTACTTACAGTTTAAGCAGAATTTACAGGGAACGCCACAGAAGATCCCTGCCACTGAATCTGCCAATTGCCTGCTTAGGTTTTGTCCCAATTTGATTTATCCAGCAACAAGATAAAAGGGGTTTAAGTCTCACCTTGCTCTATAATTTAAGAAACCTCTGTGCTGGGCATGATGATCCCTTTCAGTGCAGTGGGGACTTTTCCTAGGGCTCTGAGCTATGACGTCTGAGTGACTTCTATCAACTTTACCTGATTTAAATCAGGTTGAAGTTATGAGTCCTGTTTTTCTTCACTGCATACTGCTGCTCTGAAGTGGGGTTTCCTGACAGCTTCTCAGGTCTTAATTCAGGCTATCTGTGAAACACACAGAAGCACGCAGTAGGGATCAGCTCTCCTTTCATTTCCCTTAAGATGAAAATTACCAAAAAATATGAACAAATCTGACCAAAACCAAATGCTTTATTTATGAAGGAGAAAAGTCCACAGCAAATAAATCTGACAAAACATGTGACAGTATGCTGGTTTATCTTAGTCTTTCTCTTTTGATGCTTCTAGTTTATCTCCTGGAATTTAAAATCTATTCAAAACTATGCTGCCCCATTCCCAGGCCTGTGTCATAGGGTGATGAATGCATATTACAAGAAGCTGGTTATATCTTTTCATGAAGGTAAAAAATTTGGATTAATTTTCAGTCATTCATTCACTATGTTGGTGCAGATATAGCAATCCTAATTAACATGGAACCATAAAGCTATTTAGTTTTTCAGATCACTGGTTAAAAACACAATACTTTTTCATAATTTTCATCTTATCCTGAAAATAATTTTTTTAACCCCTATCATAAAAATAAAAGTTTATTGTGAAACAAATATTTTATTAATGGGATTTTGGTTTGTGGATAGCCTTGTGCCAATTGAAATTCAATTTCAGTAAAATGTATCTTGAAACAGTTTTATTTTCAGAAGAAAAACTGAGCTGTTTTAGTTCGAGAACACCAACTCAGTATTGTAAAGTTCACTCATATTTTATAAAGGTTTTTAGACTTTTTTCCCAGTCAAGATCCTTCACCAATATCAGGAAACAGACCAAACACCAAGGATGTGGAACTTGAAGACAGAAGTGCTTTTAAGTTGTGGTTAAACCATCCTGCAAGATGTTTTGCACTACCCCTGCCTCTATAATTTTTAGTGCATGTGAGCTGAAAGAGGGATATTAGAAGGAAGAAAAAACATTTTGAATTGAAGCACAAAATTACAAAACCACTGGCATCTCAGATGGACAGAGCAAGGTATTACAGGGATGACACCAATGACAGTGAATTTTAAAAGAGAAATGGTGATTTTAGTAACCTCTCAGGTTGCCTGTCTCTTTTCTAAATAATAGGTATATCCATAAGTCATTTCGCAGAGCTGATATTGTTGCTTGCAAGCACAAGCCTGCAGAAAAATTTGGAAAACCTTCCTGAAGTTCCGTTTCTCCCTTAACCTGAAGGCACAACACATGGGAAGGAGAGGGGCACCGGGGATTGCCGTGGTGGCAGATGTCGCTGTGATTTGTCCCAAGGTACAGAGAGAAAAGGCCTGCTGGAGCCTCGGTGGCCTTGGCTGGCTGGCTGACCTCCCCCTGACTCGGGGCAGGCAGAAACAGAAAGATTTTGTGCTCTAGCGGAGCTGGGCCTTCCCGTGACCCAGGCGAAACCCTCCAGCCGCTTTCCCACAACGCCGCGCCGAAGCCTGGCTGCAGCTCTCCGTTTATTTTTTCAGGTGAGTAGAGGCTGTATCAAGTACTGGTTTCTCAGTTGCTTTTAATTAGGCTTCTGGAAGCCGCTCTTTCATCTCAGGCGAAGCCTGCGTCACTTTGCTCCAGCTATTTTCGGTCCTAAAGCCACGGGTTCGCTTTCATGCGGCTAATTGAAGGCACACGGGAAAGCAGAAACGGGCTAATCCCAATGATTTGAGATATTTTATGGTTAGGGTGAAACCACACATTTTTTAGCTGCAGAGAACCACTTTCTAAATTTTAACCTCCCAACTACTTCCCTGAGGGCAAGGAGGTGGCTCCCAGAAGACACCGGCTGTAATGACACAAGATCCCCATGGGGTCCCACATACCGTAAAGGGAGGTTGAGCAGGTGATGGAGACCTGATGTGCCATGATAGACTGTTATTGATTTTAGACTCCTGCCCCTCCGGTCATCTCCTCATCTCCCAGGTACGAAGCTGAAGTCCAACAAATTGCCAAGTAAACCCCCAAGGCACGGAGGAGTTCAAAGCATGTGACTGCCATTAACATTGGCTGGATTCCTACAATGGGAGTGAGTTTGAAAATACAGCAATAAAAGGCATTTCATGAGCTCACAGGGGAGATTCATAATTACTGTCTAGGGTTGGCCACTACAACGGCTGTGCCTGGGCATTCATCACCCTGTCCTGCTCAAATCTTCTGCATGAGTACACCACCTTGGTGTGCAAGAGGACATCAGGACTCCATAGCTGCCCCGTGTTGTGGCATGCTGCTGTTTGTGTTGTGTGTTGATGGTACTCCCTCACATCTGCCCGCCTGCTCCCTCAGGCAGACACCTGCATCCCTACTGCAGCTGCCAGGGACTCCTCTGCTGCTGAAGTGCTTCATGTAGCCCATCTAATGGGCAAGATATGCTTCTCTATACATGAAGAAATCACTGCTGTGACTGCTTTGGAGCTATACTTGGAAACACATACGCTTCAGAGGCAACTGGTTAAAGGCTGGTGAAAATGGAGTGAAAATTCCTGTGCTGGTAAGTGATTTTAACTGTGCGAACCCAGCCCACCTCGTGATACACCTGAAACACCTTCTCACACAAACCACTGTTTGCAATAAGGATCTGTGACCCCATGATAAGGTCATTCCTTTTCTCAGTAGTGCCACTGAAGTGCATGAGAGATTTTTTCAAGTGTTTCCCATGTAATATCAGTGTCTGACATTTAACACCTTATTGAATTTTGAGGCAGATAACCCAGAGGAATCCTCTTGTACTGATTTTCAAACATACGTACACACACACACACACACACACACACACACATACACGTATAAATATATTGAATAGCACAATCAGAGTTAGGAGCAAAAATCCTTTCACCCCAAAATATGGCAGTGCAATTAATTGCCAGAGTGGACCCATAAAAGTTGAAGAAACAGCTGTTTTCTGCCCTGGTGATTCCAAGGTCTTTGATAGCTTTTGTCTTTCATATTCTTGAATTTTCTTTTCCTGGCTAGTCAATTTCGTACTCAATACATCAAGCATGTGAGCAGCAGTGAAGAAAGAGGACCAGAGAGAAGAAGAATACCAATGTTATGCTGGGCTGTCCAAAGGGCTTCAGGTCTGGCCAGTTCAGAAACCTGTAGGGTTTAATTTAAAAAGAATAATAGTTTATGTTCCTTGCACCCTGATTAAGTTATCCAGATGAATGTACAAAGCCTTGCTGCTTGTTTAATTTTTCCATGAATTCCCCACATAGCATAGGACAACTCTTCCTCTCCAGAACATGGGTGTAACCTCTTGACTCATGGTGCTCTGTGCCAATATCTGATGGAAGTACAACTGTTCTGCTCAGACATTGGTGGTGGCAATACCCATGGAGTGATAGGTGTACTCTGGGCTGACATAACCAGCACAACCCCAAAGGATACACATGGGTGGATGGTGCAGGGTAGAAAGACAGCAACAAGGCAGAGAGGTCAGAATAATAGATGGCAGCAAACACAGTGTTCTGTTTTGGGTCTTTTTTTTTTTTTTTTTTTTCCCCGAAATGCATTTTTTTACCCAATCTATAATTCAGAAGAAAAAAGAAAGTATTTATGGAAAGATTTTAAATTCTTGAAGGAGTTTGCCATGATAGTGTTATAAAGCACTAAGTTTGGGAAGCCAAACTTCTTGTTTGAAGGCTGAAGTGACACCATGACTTTTCACTCTGAAATGACATTTTTCACTTCACAGGCAATCTACAGCTTCTAAGGCATTTTAAAAGGATTAAGTAATTTGAAACAGAAAATAAATAATTCCTGTCTTACATTTCAAGAAAATCTGAAAAATTCTGCTTTGGTTTTAACCAAATGTTTTTCCTCTGATAATTCTCTTTAGCAACTGAACTGAAAACCCACTATTCATTCAGTCCCTACACAGGTAATTGCAGTTTGAAAATGTGAAAGGTTACATAAATTATGCTCAACAATCCTTCTACTTAATTATTTGCTGGCTATTTTCTCATAGCTTCAAAGCACAAGTGGCTCTCTAAGCAAGATTTGAACGATGTGAAGGTAGAGAGCTAGCTTACAGTGGTTATGGCTTCATATTTTGCATATGGAGCCATTATTCCAACTAATAGATCACCACTGAGAGAAGCCATTTAAAATATCTTTATGGCCTATATCCTGACAGGGAAGGAGTTGTAAAAAGGTCATAAACTGTGCCAAGAACCATAAAAAGAAGTTGGTGTTCTGCATTACAAGAAATGCAAGATAAGGTACTTGCACGTTCCAGGCATGGTGGGTGGGTGGGCAGGGGGCCTAACAATATCCAGATGGGCCCTGGAGCAGGGACTGCAGGAAAGCTCTGCAGAGCCGACCCTTCTCATCTGCCACTTCTTACCCATGTCACTCTCCTCTCCCCTGGGTTTCACCTTTGCCTTGTGTAGCCTGCATGCTCTTAGCCCCTGCTGGGTTTTCTGCCTTGTGTCCTTCGGCCTCCCCCTCTTGTGCCTGGGCTTCTCCTCTGCCATTCCCAGCTAGCCAGGAGGTAGGCTCCAGGGCCAGGGCCCTGGTCCTCTGGCTGTGCCATGTTGCAAAAGACATCACAATCTCAGTTAGGCTTGTCAGAGGAGGTGCCTGCTGTCTCAGGGATTCCTTCAGGGGTAGGATATGGGCAGAGGAAGATAAATGGATCATCTGTTTCTGCAGGAGTTTCCAGCGTCCAGTCTTGTCCTCTGAGAGCAGTGGGGTCAGGGATTCAGTAACTCTGTCTAAATCTCTTGCCCACATCCTCTCCCACTTTCCCCAGGGAGCCTTTAGTGAAGAGTGTGATGGCTCGGGGCTGAATGGGGTTTGCCTGCTGTCCACAGATTTCCAGGCAGAACACTCTTATGTCCCTGCAGGATTTAGCTCTTATGCCTGTTGTCTTGGGCATTCCTGCTTTGAATCTTTCTCTCTCTCTTTCAAACAGAAACTTTATTTTGAGTTTTTGAGCTGTCTAATATTTGGATGTTTTAAGAAAGCTTCGGTGCTCTTAAAATTATTTCTTATTTTCCTGAAGTAATATTATTTTTTCCTCT
Organism: Regulus satrapa; assembly: GCA_013396955.1. Taxonomy (NCBI): domain Eukaryota; kingdom Metazoa; phylum Chordata; class Aves; order Passeriformes; family Regulidae; genus Regulus; species Regulus satrapa. Next base: position 31,680 of record VWZN01011079.1, on the reverse strand, counting down.
CTTCTTAACTAAATCAATGAAAAAGAAAAAAAAATGCAAAGGAACAGATCCCCCATTTNATATATATATAAGAATGATATTTGTAGATCAACCATATGCAGAGTAAGTTGGGTCCCAGCTTCTTTTGAGTTATCACAACTGCATAAAAGACTATTAGTGCAAATAAGAAACAGGCTGTAACAACCAAAGGCTTGGGTACTAATTTATCTTTGGCAAAATCTCCCGTTACCTTCACTGTGAATTTCCATAGATGAGAACAGAGTGGATGCTATATTCCAGTGTTCATACCCTTTGTACATGCTCGTGGTCATTTATGGAGATGCTTAGTCACGCTGGGATGAATGTGATGAGTCACTGTTCACCTATCTTGCTGTAGGTTGCATAGTCCACTCCCGAGGAAAAGCCACAAAAACCTTTAACTCAGAAAGAACATTTCCATCACTGGGGACACTCAGGGCTTCCCTGAGAATTTTGGTCTTCTATAGATAGCTACAGCAGAGCTCTGATTATAGCTGTGTTTGCATAATTCCTGCAACAAAAATTCACTGAAACCAAAGTGTCAGCACTATGCCATGATTTGTTGGCATATCACATGTTAACCCTCTGCTGCAGACAGAGACTCACAAACCAACCAGTGCCAAATAATTGCTCCCTTTCAGTCTCTTCCCTTGCACCATTCCTTGCCAGACTCCAGTAGAGATGTCATAGCCAGCACCAAACTCTGCAGGAGAGCAGGAGCCTCAATACCAACATTTGTTTCTGACAAACCTCAGCCAATGCCCCTCTCTTTTTCCACCAGGAGGGAAAAACATCCCTTACCGTTCCTAGTTCTGCTTCCTGCTATGCTGCCTTATGAGCTCTTTGTCTGGACTGTATATTATGTAGCTATCATCCTTATGTCATGGCTCTAATGAAACCAGGGTCAGACAAAGCTAATCCAGGGATTTAGGTTCGTTATGGTACAGGATCGCCTGGAGCCTCTCCTTTCACTTGCAGCAGAGATGCCAGAAAATCCTCTCACTCCAGTGAAGGTGGCCATCATAACCAGAACAACACCCTTCTTCCAAATGCACAAATGCACCAAGCACAAAGAGCCTTGCCCTTCTCACTTGTGAAGTGTGTAGTGGTCAATCCAACTGGATTGGTGCCCACAGAAAGCACAGCCAGGGAAGATGACGCCCCTTCACCAACCTATCCCAGGGGCTGAAAGGTTAAAGCACTCACTGAGGAGACCTGGGAGACCCTGTTTCAGATCTTTCCTCTGTCTGCAGTAATTTGAACCTGCATAAATAGCCAGTGTGCCAGAAGGAAAGTGAATGATAGTGTCACAGGCCACACACAAAGCCTCCCCTTGGGATGAATGATGCAGATCTCTGTATTCCCACAAAAATGCTCTGACCTCTAGACTTCACCTTCTCCAGTCTGGTGAAGAGTTATTACCAACAAAGCAAAACAACTTCGCTGGTGGGAAAGGCTAGGCCTGGGACGTCGTGTACAGCCTGCTCATGACTCAAATACACCTTCATGGGAGGTACATTCAGATCCCCTCACACAGAAGCAGGAATTAAGCTAAGATTTGACACGCCCCGAGTACTCCTCAATGATGGTATCTGTACCTCCAGACCACGGCTGGGACACTCATCACAACTTCTGTTGTCAAGGATGCTCCTAGAAGTTCTGTAACAAATGTCCTGACTTACTTGACTGCACAACAATCAGGCAGGTACAGCCACCCTTAAAGCTGTAAGAAAATCCTGATTTAGGTAGCTGTGGTCAGACCTGCAAATCTCAAACTGAGAAACATGCTTTTCTACACTGCATGAAATGTAAATGTTACTGTCATGAACACTACAGCAAGGAAATACTTCCGAGGATTCTTTGGGTGTGCTGAGACCATGAAAGGAAACATGATTTTTGCAAGATCTTCTTATAGGAGATGGAGCCATTCACATCTCTGATCCTCTTCAAATTTTCCTCTTTTGTATGTGTGATCCCAGAGACCCCAGTCTGAGTCTTCTGTGCATGCCTATGCACAGGTGCTCACAAAGGTTCTTTGTGTCCCAAGGAGATACATCCAGCTATATCCATTTTGCGGGAACATCCAGAACCTCCTGGTGAGGGGCCGATATAAATACTGGTATAATCCATCTTGATTATGAGGAAAACCATGTAGTTCAAGGGTGTTTGTGCATAATTTCACAGATTAATGCAAAATAACAAACAAATTCCCACGTGAGAAAAGATAACATGAGCTAGCTTTTGAACTTCATGAACTTCAACAAACTGGAACCCAAAGGCTTGGGTTTTACTCGGAATGTTGCTGCTAAAATGCTTCTGTGTTAACTGTTCCTGGTAAGCAAGTTAGGTCTCAGCAAACAGAAAATGTTCATGGTATCCCTGAGTTAATAAGCATCTGTGAGTTCCAAGCTCAGAATCCTTAATTTTCTTCCAATTTAGCTACAATACCTTCAGAGCAAGAAGACTGCACCAGCAAGTGCAGTCATTTTTTAGCCCTCATCTACATAGTCAGCCTCTAAAGAACCAAATCTTAGGCCAAACTCCATGGAACGTGGTCCCAGAGACTGCNAAAAAAAAAAAAAAAGGATAAAGTAAATATGGAGAACAACCTCCAGGAGCAATCCATCAAGTCAGAAGTCACAGCTGTATCACTGACTGCATTTGCCCTTTCCAGATGGAAGCACATTCCTGTGTAGCAAGATGTGGGAGCAAGCAAAGGAACTGGGTCTCGTTCCTGGCTTCATACCAACACATGATCCTTGAAGAGAGGGTCTAAGTCAAATATATCAGTAAAACAGCACCCTAATATACAACATTGCTGAGGCAGCTCAGAGTCCTGGAAATTAGACTGTGGATGAGCAGTAACAGGGTGTTAAAATTCTTGGTCATGGAGAGTTAATCTTATGTCTCATCAATAATTCGTAACTACTTTCTCTTCCTGATAATATTCCTGAGACTTCATGTACCTCCAGAAGGATAACCTATGGTAGTGACCTGTGGAACCCTCTTCTGGTTCCTACATCTCCAACAGAACTTCTAGGTTCAGTCAAAAAGACCAAACTACTCCTTCAGTTATCTTTGGTATTGGAGGTTGTAACAGAAAACAGAGTGCAGAGCTTTATTTTCAGAATCTATTCTATTAATAGCATCTCTGAGACCAGCAAGAGCTTACTTTGATATTTTTAGATCTAAAGGTGAAGCTAGATCAAATCAACTTCCTATTTGTTCATCAATACACTTAATTCCACATTTATTTCAGCCTTCAGTGTAAAAAGTCACGTCTTACTTTTCAGAGTATAATTGTACTGTCAAAATCCTTAGAAACATGTCTTTTCTTTTACTGTCACCCCAGTGCATTAAGTAACAGTTTTCAGGCGAGAGTGTGCCATAAAATATAGCATTCTGTTCTGCTAAATATTTTGGTGATTATCTCAGATCTAAAAGCAGCTTTGGCTTCAACCTTTGGTAATAGACTGCTCTCTATTGCCTCTGTGTTGTGGAAACAACATTTGTTCTGTTCCTTTGATATACAGTTTTCTGTAGTTTTGTCCCATTTCTTTTTAATCTCTTGCTACAGAGTTAGCAGAAATTACTGAGAAAATAGCATTTCTTAAGAGCTTCTTAAGTGATAGACTTGGAAAACAAGTCTTCACACGCTGCCAAAATTGGAAGGTAAAGAGAAAAAGGGCATGTTTTGGGCAAGCTCCTTCAGCAGGATGGGAATATTTTGCGGTAAGCTGTCATTTTCATCCGAGGTATTTTAGGCCAGACAGCTACAGCTGCTGTCAAAGAGAAAAGCTCCTCATTTCTGCTGGTCTAGCAACTTTGGAAAACATGTACTTTCTGCTGCCAGTAAAGCCAAGGGTTCTTCCAGAGGGCACTGCTGATCTAGAGGGCAAAGCCATATATAATATTTTTTGGTATGTCATGATATGTTGGTCCTAAGGGAACACAAGCATCCAGGAAAGACTGAAGTTAAAAATGTGGGTGGAAGCTTTGCAGCCCACAGATATTTCCAAATCCAAATGACATCCTGAGGAAGTGAGTCTGGAAAGGGGCTTTCTCATGCTGTTCTCTTTCCCAGCTATTAACTGCATTATATCCTTTGCAGTTAGGACTCAAGCACCAGAAATGTAATCACTTATCAGAGATGAAGGCTATTTAATCTATTAAGGAACACAGCCTTTAGATTAATGCAGCATGCTGCTGATACTCCCTCTCTAAACATAATGTTTTGCTGCCATAAATGGTGAAATTGGATAAGACAGATTGAGACCTGCAGCGTAACTCCTGCCAGACGGGTTTGGGGTCTGTGTAGCCACCCACACTGAAAGGAACATCCTTGGCGCCTCAGATGTTTTAGGTACATTTGGAGCAGTCAAAACCTGAAAGAAATAGTCTGTTTGCAAGAGTTACTGATCAAATCCAGCACTTAGAATTAGATATGCAAATGTATAAGGAATATGCTTTTGTGGTGTCCTGTGTGTGCCATTTATGCACTTGTCTTCTCAATTTTGACCCAAGCCTATGCTACTAGAAAGTGGGCTGCCCAAAATACATGTGAATAAGCTGGTTGGAGCAGCAGTCATTTGATCCTTTGGCATAAATTTCTTTGGGACTCTCTTTCTTCAGTCAACCCCAGTCTTTCCAAATGACATCTCTGTCATTGTTCCAGATAACTTAAAAGTGGGGCCATTTACAGTTTTTGTATGTTAATGTTTCATCTCTCTGCCCGCTGGGAAAAGAATGAATAGTTAAAAGCAACAAAATGAGGGAAAAGGCAAAAATTGCATCTTCAGCAGAGCGAGTAGTGAAACACACTCATGTCCTTCTTTAAAGTCACTCTCTTTAGGGGTCTGCAGCTATGCAATTGGAGTCTGCAGAGGAGTGGACCTGCCAATATGAGAAAAACACTGCTAGCACACGTTCTACCCAGAAGACTTGGAATTATGTCAGATTAAGAGATTCAGAGCCAGTAAAACTGAACTGGGGACAGGTTACAAGAAAAGGGTTGGGTCTGAGTAGTAAGGTGTTCAGACTTCTACAAAGCTGAGACATTTTGGAGCCTATCATAACACACTGCCAACAGCCTCATTAGAAAGGGGAAGGACCTAAGAAAACTGGAAAATAAACTATCCCTCCTCCATCCTAGAGACTTCCAAAACTGGGATGAAGCCTCTCAGAAGGGCAGATGTTTAAAATGCAATATGTGTTTTATTAAGATTTTTTTCAGTACTTACATTTTTCACAGCAGGGATGTTTCTTCAAAGAAAGGACCACCAACTATCTGCAAATGACTTAGTAACCTGTAAAAAATTAGCACTTCAGAAACTCTTGCAGGAACAGCGCAGATTTTCTGATATCACAAAGACAAACTGCATCAGAACAGCGTATTGTCATTACAGATGCTGTGCAACCGGTAGCTCACTTGGCTGCTGCTACACTTCAAAATGTTCTGACCATTTATTTTGTATCTTTTCAAAGGTTATCCAGCTGGTGCATTAACCCTTTACATTCCCTGAGCTGCACTATTCTCCTGCCTATTGCGGTCATTCTCCATCCTCCAGTTATGCTATGGTAACATCTGCTGGTGGGAAAGTCTCCACTACAGTAAATGATTCTCTAACACCAAGCAACGACTAAGCGACTTCTAGAGTCAGTTTAGCAAGTTACTTTAAAAAATAGTTCTACTAAATGCTTTCAGGTGGTGTAGATTTCAAACAAAAAATTAGTTCAGATCATACAAATAAACAAGAGGGAAGGAAGGTCAGTATGTTCCAGCAGAGGAACAGAATTTATTTCCCCAGCCTCAGTGTAACAATAATATTCAGGGTTCCAAAGATTTTTTTCTTATCAATTATTAAAACTCTCCTCTCTGCAAAGCAGGGTAGGCCATTTTTTAAAGAATTTATGTACAGGAGCAGGGCCAGACACCTGAGAAAAAAGGAGAGTGGCACGTTAGTGCTGGAGTTGGGTGGCCAGGAAATTTTTACTGGGACACGTGATTTTTTATTTCTTAGAAATGAACTGTTCTAGAAGGCAATGCTCACAGAAAGGATTTTGTGGATATAAGTATGAAATCCAGATTTCTTACATCTAAAATTCAGATATATGTCTGAGTTAAGACATGAAGGGCTGTGTTCAGGTCAGGTATCCTTGCAATCATGAATACGCCAAACTGTGTAAAAACAGAGGGATGATGAATCTTCCTTTGCCAGACCTTATGCCAAGACAAGGAGTGCACTAAGGAACAAAACTGTACGGAGGAGAAATGATTTCTGGACATTTTTCAGACCCCCTCCATCAGGCATGGAGTGGCTGGGCTGCAGACCATTTTCTCAGCTTGTCTTTGCTCAGGCTTTTCAGGGAGCAAAACTGATGTGACATCAAAGGGCTCCTTCATACATCAGCACCTGCAGCTCTGAATGCAATGGGGACTATTTCTTTTCTTCCCCCGTGGATCAGACCCTCAGTGCCTCTGGTGCATCCCAAAGTCCCCAGAGGACTATTTCCCTTTGCCTCCTTCAAGTTTGGAATGCGGCGGAAGAAAGAAGGAAAACAGTTTCCTATGTTGCAGAAATGACACAGGGAGCAGCTCTCACACGCGTCCAAGGGCTCATACTGTAAAGACTGATCAGGTGCTATCTCCCAGACACAGGTGTGGGTGGTTTTTTAGCAGAGAGGTGAGGCAGGGAGAACTCAACAAACTCATCTGACTTCCTTTAGTTCAAACATTTCTTGTCAGGACATACTGAGGGAAACGAAGAATTAAAAGAGCAAAAGCAGGAAAGGGCTATTTGGCTTATCTTGTTCACTGCCTGAAATCCAAACAAACTTTCAAAAAAATCCATATCACACCCTATCCATTCTCCCTGTGCTGAGGATGGGAGAGTCTAGACAAATCTGAGCTTTGGAAAACCTTTGGAACTTTTTGGAAAATAGGTTCCAAATGTTTTGTTAAAGGCTGCAAACATGCTGGAAAACACTTGCTGGGGGGATGAGGTTGGTTTTTAAAAATTATTATTTGTTTGTTTTCACTCCAAGTACCATTGCCAAGAGCACAGGACAGAGAGGCTGGGAGGTCTGAGTCGTCAAGTGATTACTCACACGAGGCAGTCTCAGTGACTTCCCTGGGACACATTTGCCAGCAGTGACTCAGCCAGTACCACCAAAAGTCAGGAGCCAGCCCCAGTTGTTTGTGGTAACTCTGCTGGCCCTTCCATGTCAGGTGCTTTGCTAGAGCTTCTGCCTGTGTAACTCTACTCCAAGTTCAGGAGCATAGTGTTCCTGTGTTTATCCACCTGGCCGTGCCCTGTGGCTTCTCATTTATTGTGAAGTTCATCTCTGTGGCTTCATGTTTTGGCAGGAGATGTCTAGTCCCTCGGGTGAGAAGCAGCAGCTCCTGTGTCTGGCTTGCACTGCCTGGAAGCCAGGTCTGCAGGCATACACAGGTACTTCATTTCAAACGAGATTCCTCAAAGCCTGTGTGAACCTGGGATTTACTCTCTGGCGACCCAGGGTGCCTTTAATTAGTGGATAGCAGTTTTTATACCTGTAAAAGTCCAATTCTACTTTACAAGCCAGATTAAACAACAACAAGAACAACAACAAAACAAAATTCATTGAAAAAAAAAAGTGTCAGAGTAATCCACAGCAATATTGGAGAGGTAAATTTCCTCAGAGCATCTGCCAGTCTCCTCTCCCTGCTCCCTCCTCTGGCCTTCTGCTGTGGTTGCCAGCTAATAAATATATTTTCCTGTTCTTGTATCCCACCCTTCACAAAAATTCTGTTCTTTCTCATGTCCTGAGGGAAGAAATGCTCCAGAATGAGCCAGTCTTGTTGGATCTCCTGGAAAACTTGTGGCTGCTAACTTTATGTCATAAAATAGAAGCAATCAGGGGAATCTCTTCAGTCCATGGAGATTGAATTGACAGTTCATGTAGATAAGTGGTGAAAGTTGGGAGCGTTCACCACAGATTTGACTTCTTAATGACTTAAGCCTTTCTTGTAAGAACCAGGGAATGATCATGTTCAATCCTAGCTGGTTTAGGTACTCCATCTGATCAAAAAGTCTTTTTTCTTAAGCACAACAAAAATTAATTGGAGGATTTCAGAAAACTTACTCCTTGCGACAACTTTTTAGTTTTATTTTAAACACTTGCAAATCCTGATGCTGTAGAACATTTTTTGACCAGCTCTATAAGGTAATTCACAACTCAAGAAAAAACTGTCAGAAAAAACTCATGAGGCAATGTATCTGGGAGACCACCAGGATTTAAGTGAAAGTGTCCCCAAGAAGGAAATATGAGGGAAGCTCTGAGCAGTTTCCAGTTAATACAAAAATCAACAATCATAACACCACATTGTGAGACACTGAAGTAGTCCGACTCCTTCTTTTACATTATTTAGCAGAGGCTAGATGGCTTTGGGGAAAACTTAGCTCACACGTTCCCCTGGAATACAGGCTGGGCTTTGGGAAAGTGTGGGAAACACATGTAAATGTTTTTCACACACCAGCATATTTTACGTTTAGCAGTGGAAGAAGAGAGAATGAAACCACAGTGGGTGAATAGGTTTTGCTGGATCTGTGTTTCTCAAATATCCAAAGCCAAGACATCCTGGGGAACTTACAAGGAATCTCTTTCTCCAATGAAACAAGACCTAATATCTAGTTTGGCCATACAAAGTAACAAGTCTGGCTAATTGTCCAAAAGTTTTGATTAAACTGCTAATAAATTAAGCCTAAAGAGCAGCCAAAAATCACATCTCACTGCTGAAATTCATATTTGATTGAAAAATCCTGTTGTTTCAAAGAGAAAGCAATGTTGTGCCAATTTAATGTTGTTCTTTGGATTTACACTTGATTGTTGCTTCAGGTGAGGTTCTTCTGCCACCTGCCCCTCACTAGGGCAGAGTGGAAGGGGGCACAGACCTCCTTGTCCTCATCCCAGCCCCTCACCTGGCTCTTGCCCTGCCACTTCTTGCATTAGCAAGCTACAATCCTGAATGGACTATGCCTCATTTCAGACAGAGGAAGACAAATCCAAGGCTCTCAGCCAATTTCTAGGGATTAACAGGCATAAATAGCCCTGGAAATGCCTGAAGCTCAACTAAGTCCTAAAAAGGAATGAAAAAATGCAATCAAAGCCCCAACCCACCCTGTAAATGGCAGCACTAGCACAGAACTTACTTAAAGTTTCAAATTTGTGGTCCTCCTGTTTAAAAAGAGGTCTTCCACTGAGCAAAAAATATAGGAGATGTTTTCCACATCTTGTAATATATTCTTGACAGGAACAGAAATAGGATTATAGGACAGAGCAATCCAATACAAACTATGGTCTCTAAAAAATTGAATTCCCAAACCTTGCTGTGTGCCTTTCCTCTTTCCTGGCCCAAAATCCCTTCAGATGGATTAGCTTCTGAATGCCCTTCATCTGGTAACAGAGATTTGGTCAGGTAGAGCTTACTGAATACCAAAGAGACAGAGGTGCTTTTTGACAGTTTAAAAAAGAGAGGGCTGGGGGGAAAGGGAAAAACCCACTTTTTGAAAGTTGGAAAAGTTGGTCCTCTGTAGACCACCACTTTTTACCTCTGAGCCAATCCTCTTGCACAAATATGACCAACCAAAAAAAGGTCAGGCTGGCAGAGCTTTAACTTTGGGACAAAGGGACACACTGCCGTTATATTTTGCTGTTTTCTTTGGTTTCTTTGTTGAGAGGGTGGGTTATTTCGTTCCTCCTAGCCTGAGCTCCAGTGATTCATCCATCTCCAAATGTTGACATTTTAACCTGATACAAATCCCCCTGCCTAGCTTTCTGTCTTTTCCATTTTCAGTTCAGATTTCCCTTGTGGACTTGCAATTCACTCTCAGATCATTAATATCCTTTGCTGGCAAATCCCTCTCTATGTACAGAGCAGGAGTGCTTGCTGCCAACTGATCTTCCTTCACCTTTTACTTCCAATGAGGAATGTAACCTCAGCTGCCTTTCAACATTTCCGGCTTCTATTTTTCTACCTATCATTCCTAGTTGCATAATGGCCATAACTTTACCTCAGTTATCAAGGTTCTTTATTACTGCTCACTCATTGCTGATACTTGTCTGTAACCTCACTTTTCTAGAGGGTTGGCAGACAGGAGGCAAGACAGACTCAGGCCGCTGAGCACAGGCTTTTCTGAGGATCCAGGATGTGGCATAAGCCAAGAAAGCTCCCCCTCCTTCTGAAAAAATACGGACGGGGGGAAAAAGGAAAAAAAAATTAAGCAGCATGCAACTCCCAAGACCAATTTAAGCAGAATGAATGGGTCTTTGTTCTCCAGGGCAAGGTTTGCATTTATATTTGCTGTGTTAGCCACGGTTGTGATTTAATTGCACATCTTAATGACTTTTGGTGTTTCCCTTAAAGACCCAGAAGCTGGAATCAGGGGAGTCCATAAGGCCCTTTGCATTCATTCAGAGCAGAAGGTAAACCTTTCTTTTACAACAAAGAGGAAGAAAATTCTCCCCAAAAGATTCCAAAACCCAAAGGAAAATAAAAGGAAATTGACATTTGTTGTTTTTAAAAATCTCAGGATCTTTAAGCCACTCTCAGGATTTCGGAAGGTGTGATGCTTTGATGCTCAAAATTTACAATGTTGCCTTTATATTGAGCATGCCACCATGCACAAATTTGCTCAAGAAATTAGGAGGAAAGACTCATGCCATATGCTACACCAGCCCTTTCAACTTGTTCCTTGTTCTCTTGATGCAAGTGGCAGCAAGGAGAGAAGACACTGCCCATCTCACGTTTGCTGCCTTTGGCAACTTTGCTAGCCAGACTCTCGTGACCTCTCATCACATACAGGAGAGCTGGTGTAAGCACACGCTGTATGGTGTGGAGATGTTTTGGTGTTTAAATGGAAAGACATGAACACAGGGGTGGGGTCCACAGGAGAATGAGGTCAATGGATGATCTTTCACTGTCCCTGGGTAAGATCCTTCCCTGCAAACCAGTGCAGACATAGACCCTGACCCTGCTGAGCCAAACCACCAGTAATGCTGCTGTAACTTCTGTGGTGATCATTGTGACAGAAAGCAGAGTGTGAGTGGGTGACCTGTATCCTCCATTGTCTGCATCTAGTTTGGCACATTTGTAGCTTTCCTCATCCTTTTGCTGTCCTTTACCTATTAATCTTCAACCAGATTCATCCCTGAACCACTGGGTGGCTTTTTCACCTTTTTCAAGGGAGTTTCCTCATTCCCTGTCATTTCCTCCTTCCCTGTCCATGCCACAGATTTATGCTGGGATCTGTCAACGTGAGCTGGGTTGGCAATGACCTACTACTGCCCAAGATCATGTTCTGCTCAGAAAATGTTGTGAAATTCTCACAGTAGTGGTGAAGCAGCACATCTGAATGGCAGGGGTTTGTGTGACAGTATGTGTCACAGTATGTGTGACAGGGATGTGTTGTGGTCAGCATCAAGAAATGTAGCTTGTTGAGACAGGACTAGAGAGGAGATGTGTTCCCAAATCTGCAAGAGGAGTGGACTCAGGTCAACAGCTTTCAACATCTGCTCTCCTGCTGCCTTTGGCTTGTTTGTCTACTTGGATTGTAAACTGTATAGGCAAAGGATTCAGTCTTAGCTATGGCTTGGAAGACCAGAATGAATGACAGCAGATGAATTTTGTCTCAGTTATTTTTTGACCTTACTTTCAAAAATTCTGCTAAATCCTCAGGACAAATACAACAGCAACAGGGTTATTTTCTCATACCCCCATCAGCATTATATGCTTCCAGTAAGTCAGATTCCTGACTTTCCTTGAGGCTGAATTATTTCTACCTTGCTCCCATACTGCCTGTGGATGCCTATCATCCCATAACCCTCATAAACAGGGCTTTGCATGATTTATGCCATATTTCCATAACAAGTCTTTTTTCTTATTTGAACTTTGATTGAAAGAATATGTAGCTCCAGCTTTTTGGGGACTGAGGTGAAAACCTTTGGGTGACCTGAGACATTGTTGTCACACAGAATCTTCAGCAGGTATGTAGAGAGAAGGTAAGTGCAAAATGACATTATTTCTGGAGTCCGGTGACTGCTACCTGCATAGCAATGTTGTTCACCAGATACCAAAGGAACACATGGCCTGATTATGGGCTGGGAACTTCTGTCCTGGCTAGCAGGGAAAGCCAGGCACTGCTAACCTGCATGTTATAGCCAAAATTTAATGACCTAGCAACCAGTGAGGCTAATGGTGATCAAGCGTGTGGGAAGGGACAAGTGAGGAATTAATAGGAAGGACCCCATGCTCCTGTTATAGCTGACACTGAGGGGACAGTTCCTGGTTGGCTATGTTGCACTACAGTGTCTACAGAACAAAAATAATTTTGGAAAACCAGCATATACATAAAAAAGATACTTGTGAGAACATATTTCATGCTCTGAGACAAAAGATAGGAGGTGGAGTCAGGGCTTGGACAGTCAGTGTAGAGGTACATCAATGAGGAGGCATTTGCTAGCAGGAATTTGTTCAGTTTGGCAAATGTAAAGCAAGAACCAATGGCTAGACGGTGAAAAAATTCAGACAAGTAAGACTTTTCTTTTCCTTTTTTTTTTTTTAATGTGCCATAGTGCAAGAAGGAATTGATTGGGGTAGGTCTTATATCACTGAAGATCAGATGAAGTAATCACAAAGATCTCTGACCATGTCATTTCTGGTTCTAATTAATGAATAATCATTCAGCTTTCATATGAATAAAGAAATTATAGCATTATGGAACTTGGGACATCCATCTTGCTTTTCTAAAGCAGAAGCAGGACTTCTATACACAGCAAAGAAAGAGTGTTTTAGAACAAAAAGAACTAACCCTAGTAGTTGCCTAACCGTCCCACTCCCCATCCAAGCCAGCAGAGAAGTACCCATGGTCTCACTTCATGTGTTCAGCTTCTTACAGGACCTCGCTCTCAACACACAAACCGTATCCTATGTAGATTTCTATTTACAGCTGAAGTGGGCAAGCTCATGTTTTCTACTCCTGTCGGCTGATTTACGGGCAAATCCTAAACCACATCAATTTTCTGATTGTGTTCTGCAGGCGGCCTTGAAGCAGTGCTATTGCCAAAGGGAGAATGATGTAAAAGGGCAGTAAGTAAGGAGCACTCCCAGCTGCACTGTACATTTGCCCACAGCCGCCCTGGCCAGCCTCGCAGGGTGCAAACTCTCTAACCTTTTCCTGATATCACACCTCAGGAACTTGGCTGCCTCCTTCTGCTGGGTGCGCTAAGGACAACCTAAGGATGGGGAGAGGTTAAAAGCTGTGTTTAGTGCCGTTTCCCCCTGCAAATAAACAGTGTTTTATTAGTCAGAGGTATTCTAAAGGTCACCCGCCTCCGCACGCATTGGTTGGCACGGTGGTCCCTAAAGTGGGATTTGGGAGTGCCACTGCGCCACATGGCGCAGCCGGCGCCGGCAGCTCAGCGTGTAAGGAGCCTTCCGAAAGCATTCCCCCCGGAGACGAGGCGGGAGCCACTGTCGCAGCTCCCGAACAGCAAGGCTGGCCTCTGGTGGCCACGGTAGCCCTTTGCAGCGCGGTGTCACCAGCCCTGCAGGGCTCCCGGCCCCGGGCAGGGCTGCGAGGGGAGCGGGCGCCAGACCCACACACCACCCCTTGAAATCTCCCCGTTGTGGGACATCGCCTTCCCACTGCTACCAGCTCCCCCCTGGTGTATTGACTGACGGACTGACTGACTGACTGACTGACTGACTGACTGGACTTTGGCCCCAGCTCAGGAAGGTGCCCACGGTCAGGAGACACCTTGCTGCTGTTGCAGAATTCGCTATTGCTTTTTGCTCTGGCTACAAATGTCTGCGGGACTGAGTGTCTAACATTTCAGGCCGTCTGAATAGCCCTGGGACAGCGCTTTCGTTGGGGCAAAGAGGAAAAAAAATCGACAAGCTCCTACTATTAGAAAGCTTCTTCTGGTCCAAGGAACGTGGGCATCTGCAGAGATTAAGAGAGAGTAGATGAAAGCTCCTCGCAATGGATATTTCTTAAGTCTGCACAGGTGAACCATAACAAAAACTAAAGCTAAAAGCAAAATGAAGAAACTTAGCAAATGCCCGTGCCAGTTAAATATCTCCTTTCAGCAACCTGGTGGTTTGGCTTCTTCAGCATTACCCATGACATGAGCTTTGTCAATGAGGGATTAGAAACCCATTATGAACTGCCTGACAAAGCAGAGGGGTATAAGTAGCAGGTGACACGGTGAAGCAGCAGGAATGCTCAGCTGACACAATGAGGCCCTGCCACCTGTCTCTAAATTATCCCAGACCCCTGAGACCACACAGACTGAAATGGGGTGAACACATTCAAGGTTCAGAGCAGAGGTGTCCTGGCACCCACTCCGTGAAAGTATTCATGGTATTGGAGGACCGAGGTCATCCTGAAAATCGTTTGCCCTGATCTGTTTACAGTGGTCAGATGTCTCACCTACATAAGATATGCAGATAGACAAAGACCAGAGTTTATGAAACAGAGACTGGGTGCCTAAAGCAAAAAGAGGACGTGCGTGTAGACTAGCTGGTGAGCAGTGGACAGCTCTGGAAAAGAATGGTTTTCACCTCCCTTCCTCATCTCTGCCACAGTCACAGCTCTGTGTTCCCAGCAGTATGCTGAGCCCCGGGGACAGCCTCACATCGGCGGTGGCAGCGCAGATGTTCACTGTGCACCCACTGGAGATGGGCACAAGCTGGAAGCCTGGGGCTGGACAGAGCCCACCCAGCACACGAGAGGCACTGCTGGGGGTGGTGGCCCTGCTGCTGCACCCAGAAGAGCCTGCACTCCAAATACAAGATGGCTCAGCCCCTGGATGAATTCCTACTTGCATGCGAGAGATGTGAGTCACCAGATGAAGTGATTTCCCCCCACCCACTTCTTTTTGGATGAGGAGGCTTCAAGAGAGGAATTTTGAAATATCCAGTCCCTTTTCCAAAAGCTTTCATTAAAACAGCCCATAAAGTTTCTCTGGAAAGTTTAGGAGGCCTTTAAAGAAAAAAAAAATCAAAATTAAAATTCAGTTTTATTGAATGAATGGGCAGCACTGAAAATATTCAGAAAATTAAAATTAATTTGAAAATAATTAAAAATAAGAGAAGCTTAGTGTATGTTTCCAAGTTCTGGGTAATATTAAAATAGCATTAAAAAACTGCAAAGGAAATTTACTGTGAGCAGGTGTTTAAAATAATTGGGGGAGAAAAAGGGTTGGCTATTAATTAATGAAGAATTATGAATGTCCCTTGTTGGATTTTTTTTCCTGCAGTCAACATATTTTTAACCACATGAACTTAGAGAACACATTTTAAAAATGTGGAGTTGCTTTACAGACATATACAGAGAGGTGAGCATTATTTTAGCCCCATTTATTTTCTTTTTGCCAGCGGCATGCACTTAGCAGGAGCTGTTGAGAGAACCAAGGTACTACAGCAAAGTCTTCCTCATCAGTTATAAGGCACAGATGTTAATATTTTCTGGACAAAAACAACTACACCAGGGTTAAAAGCACTGAAAACTAAAACACTGTAATTTGGGTTTCGAGAAAACCAAATGAAGAGCAAATGTGTAAGGCCTGGTCATGCACAGGAACTCACCCCGGGCTGTCACCCTGAAAAACTTTCAGACACCTACTGAGCTCCCCAGAGTGCTTTGTGGACAGATGCTGGAGCAGAGGTTTTGCCTGGGTTCAGCAGCTAACCAGGCTCCTGCTGAAATGGGTCATGATCTTGGGGCTGCTTTGGGCAGCTGTAAAGGGGCAGCAGATGCATGTCCTGTGCTTGCCTACTGCAAAATTGTTCTCTTGTTGATCCCTTCAGCCCCCAAGCTCTGCCAGCCAGATTGTGATGGCTTTGTTCCATGTCAGCCAGGAGCACTGAGCTCTCTGGGGAATTAATGCAACCCTTTGGTTGATTTAACTTGCAGCTTAATCAGGAGGGTGTACACTTAGATCTTACACCTCAGGCAAACCTCAGGCTTATCAAATACCTGGCTGGTGTTAAATGAGAACCATCCAGTGTAAGAAGCCAAAGCTGTTTCTCAAGTCCCTTGTTGGATCTCAAGTGCTGCAACCAGGGCTGTGGTTAAACCAGTCAGAAAAAGTTCTACTTACTGAACATAGGCCAGTGTCCATCAGAGGTTGCTTCCTGATTTCTTACCCTGTAACCTTTTTCTCCATTTTTGCTCTTGCTCTTTATTTTTTTTCACTAGTCAGCCCACTTGAAGTTTGATTTAACTCTGCAGGAAACAATAATTCTGATTCCAGATTGTTTTGGTAGTCTATGAACTCCTAGGCAGCATAAGGTTAAGGTGCAGCCCCAAGACAGCAATACTGAATAGGCCAATGGTGCAAGCGTGACAAATTAGGGAGAAAAGTACACCAGGTCTCTTGAGTGACCCAACACGAGAAATTTCAGTAATTTCTAATTTCCTCCTTAGTAACCTGGTCTTAAGGACTTCCAGCAAGACTGCAGTAAAGAGCACCTCAAATCCCAGTTATTTGCAGAGAGTGCTGAGGCTTTCTTACAAGGAGTGAGTACAAATTGTGAGCCTGAGTCAACCTTTGATATAGGTATATATTTTACAATGAAAATTACTTTTCTCTTCATGTATCTAGAGACAGCAGTTGGGGAAAATTACCAATATAAATGACAGGCACATTAAATATAGCAAACAAAAACCCTGGAGTAAACAAAATCAGCATTTATTCCTCATTCATCTTTTTACAAGATTGCTTCATGGTTTTCACAAAAGAACACGTACCAGAGATACATGAGTTAATCTACAAAACCAGATATGCAAACAGAAGTGATAGGGTACATGAAAATCCACATGCTTCATGATCTAGTTGCCACATGCCTGTCTTCTAAATTCAAGCAAAGTTGCCATGGGGTACACAAACATTAGTTCTGCCACACCAAAATGAGATCACTAACTCTACAGACACAGCTAAACAACATATTTACAAAGCACTATCTATACCAGTCTTCATCTAAGTTTGAAACAGGTAGTTAGTTTTCAGCTACCAAGCCTTCATGGAAGGTGAAACAGTCTGACATTCCTAAAGGGATTCATGCAGTGTTTAGTTTTATTCACAGGAGACACAAGAACAAGTACGTATCAGTGAAAAAAAGCATTATGTGAAGATGCATCATCCTCCTGGAAGGAGTTTGGTGCACCAGTGCTCATTCATCCATTCATCACTACTCTGGGTGCAGAAAACTGCATCCGTTACCATGTATTAGAAGTCCAACATTGACTTTTAATCATTAAATTACTTTTAATTAATTACTTTTAATTTTAAGAATTGCCCTGCTTGCTGGATCCAGTGGAACGGAATCCAACCTTTCCAGGTCTCCATCAGTGGAGAAGGGCTGACAAACACCTTCTTTTCTCTCAGCTCCTGGTGGGGGGCCATTTTGCTGAAAGAGGCTGTCAGTGATTTATAGTGTCAGCATTATGCTGAAAATGCTAAAATAACTTGACTTTTACTGCAGCAATTTAACCACTGCAGAAAAACTGTTTCTTGATTGAGATTCCTTCACTACTAAAACAATTAAGGTTCTTTCTATTTTTACTGATCAGGACTGGTGCAAAGTAGATATTTTTGGCAGAAAGGTGGGGTGGTTAAACTTGGGTTAAACTCACATCACAAAAGGTGTATCTAACACTTCCTTATTTATTTCTGTGAACTACCTTGTTATTCCTGGTTGGAATAAAGAATTTAACTTGGCTTTAACTTTATTCACCTTCTGACATTTGAAAGAATATCAAAACAGAATTGAAAAGCAGCTGCTCTTGTAATCTCCAGAGTAGATTATCCAGGTTGCCAACTGCTTAAGCTCTGAGGGTACCCAGAGGAGCAACTGGCTGCAGGCATTCAAAAACATGGACATGATAGTGCCAGGTGATAGTTGTCACATTCCCAGGATTTAATTTTTTAATTTTTACATGTCAGGAAGAATGCACAAAACAAGCACTGCATCCGGGCACCTCACCCCTCCCACCACAACTGATGTTTCTATACCATTCTTGAGGTACCTGCAGTCATCCCTGCCTATCTATGAGTATACAGGCAAATGGAATAACAGCAGCTAGAACAGTGCCTTTCACACCCAAACCTGCTCACAAGCACAGCAATTCAGTTTTCAAATGCAATCACATAAGCCAATGTGTAGCAAAAATTGTAAGCAAACTCACACAGATGTAGGTGACTTATTAGAACCTAGTAGCCTTAGTATTATTATGACCTAGTAGAAAATAAATGATGTTATGCCAAAACAATAATTTAACACAGCAGACTTTAGCTATTATTAATTACAGAACATATTTAAGACATAAAATCATAGAACCATAGAATAGTTTGAGTTGGACGGGACCTTTAAAGGTCATCTAGTACAACCTTCCTGCAATGAGAAATGAAGTCTCCCACTTCATCAGGTTGCTTACAGCCCTGTCCAACTCACCCTAGAATGTTTCCAGAGGTAGGCCAAGGTAAAACAGACCCCAAACCAAACTTGCATATGGGAGCACACACACAAAAGAGCATGCTGCTCAAAGTGCAATGAAACACAATTAGGAAGCCACTAAAAATAATCTGTCTCGAGCCATTACTTACTAAAATTACAACGGCCAGAGAAGATCACAGAATCACAGAATTTTTAGGGTTGAAAGGGACCTCTGGAGATTATCCAGTCCAACCCCCCTCCCAAGGCAAGGTAATCTAAAGCAGGTGACACAGGAACACATCAAGGCGGTTTGGAATCTCTCCAGAGAGAGGTCAGACTCTCTAAGGAAGTCTCCATGACCTCCCTGGTCAGCCTCTTCCAGTGCTCTGCTACCCTGAATGTAAAGAAGCCCTTTCTCATGTTGAGGTGGATACAAGACTCAAATTAACATCTCTGGAGACATTTTTCTCGGGCCCATTGCTATACACAGCAGTGATGATTACACAGCACTGTAATTTTTCACGCTTGGTGACAGTAAGGCCCTAGGCAATGTACCTCCCCTTTGACTTGGTGCTGCAGATCCAGCACCTGTGGAGCAAAAAGCAGAAGTCTGGGATTCTTTTCTCCTCCGCTAGACACCTGCAGGCCAACTTGTGTTTAACCCTGGGCACCAAATGGCATCTTCAGTCACTGCAGAGGCTTGCTCTGTCTGACCTCCTCTGACTGTTCCTCCCTCAAATTCACCCCCCTAGTGCAGGAGCTGTTCTAAGAACAAAAAAGTTGGACAATTTACACACAAGGCTCTAGAGTTTGACCACCATTACCGACGTTATGAAGAATGGAAGTTAAATGCCTTGTGTTAGCACACTGTCTAGTATTACAAGTCAGAGGCTGCTCAGGGGTCCCCTCTTCAGTTCATGCCTAAAATTCTCAAGGTGGGGGAAATATGTCCAGCTCTTCTATCCTCCCATGTGTTTCTATTTCTGACAGAGCACTGTACAGGTGAACGTGGAGGACCGTGATGAACTTGAGGGAGGCCACATTTTCCTACAGCTCCTGGAGGATTTGTGGTTGACTCAGTGCAACACACTGACACTGGGCTGATCTTCATGGCACTAACCTCTTAATTACTACTCAGTTGTATATATCAACAAATAATAAATCCTCTTAATTCAACTGAGCAATAAAAGAGAAAGAACTGTAGTCACGCTATTATTTCAGTATAGTTAATAAGATTCAAAATCACAACAAATATATTCATGTAAAATCTACCAAAGGAAAAAAAAAAACCCTGATCCAATTCTACAATAATGACACCCAAGTCCTTAATGAGATCCTGTAATTCTGAAGTGGTTTGCTGCATTTTAGCCTGATCATAAAGTTACAATAGCTTGAAGACAGTCAGAACAGGAGTGGGAACTCCAGCCCTAACAGAAAGGCAGCTTTTCTATTTATTTTGACCAGGCAAACATAAATGGTGACTAAAAACAAACAGCTTCTACCTAAAAGTCATATGCTCATTTTCTTGCTTTGAGACTGCTCAGTCTTTTCCCAAAGAATCTTTCGTTTCTGCTTGTCAAAGTTTACCTTAGTTAAGACTACAGATGAGGACTTGAAGGTGGCAGTGTTCTATATCATATAAAAGTTACATGTGTCAGTGTGTGATAGCAGTACTTGCAACCTCTGGTGCAACACATTGGTATTACCAAGATGTCACAGCTCTAAGAAGCCAAATTCATTTACAGGAGCAGTTTTAAGGGATGCACTACAATGATTTTAAAACATTGGATCAAACTGGCTGTAGAGAGTGTGATTGCCATGATGTCTCATAAATGGGCCCCTTTTTATTTCAAAATGAATGCCACCCAGAAAGGACAAAGGTGTGAGAAGCAATTCATTGCATGGTGACGAATAATACTGTTTTGTCTTTATGTTGATCCCTTTTTTAAAAAGACAGAACTTAAATACATAAATATATGAAATGCATAGATAAATATATAGAGATAGCTATGTTAATATGTGCTTTGATCAGAAGTGGGTTAAGCAAAGACAGTGTAAAGACACCACAACAGCATGATTAAATAAAATACCCATTACAATTTGCATTTATGTAGTTCTGAAACCAAGCAGTAAAGAAGTCAGCAGGGAGAATATACAGCAATGAGTAAGTCTCATTAACTTTGGAGCCTTGGCAACTAAGATTCATTTAATGATGAGGCATAATCAAAAAATTTCAGGTGAAGAATTCAGCTTTCTGACACTCATTTTTTTACCTGGTTAAGAATCAGAAAAGCTTGGGAGCAAGATAAGAAAACTTTTGAAATAGAGAGGATTTTTACTTGAGCCTATATTCATAGGTTATAATGAGTAAAGCAGAGACTCACCTCTTTGCCAGTTAAATTAGCATTAAACAGATTAGCTGATATAAAATCACCCTCTGTTAAAATAACTCTGAATTATACTTGCATTTTGGAGAACAGGGTCTACACGGGTACAACTGAATAGTGCTTTGTTCTCTTTCTTGTTCAATTAATCTAAGTGTATTTACAGCAAGCAGTAATTCATCAGGCTAAAAAAATCCTGAAATGTACTGTATCACAGTTGCAGTAAATTCACCTCTACACAAGGAAAGCCTCATTTCTCCCTTCCACTGGTGTTACATTAACATGGCTTTAACTCTGGTTGAGCTAATCCTTAACTCATTTTAGTGTGACAGGAAAAACAAACTTCAAATCTTCTACAGAAGGCAGTTTTAAATTTTTAGGTTGCAATGTTTTTAGGTTTTTGTTTTCCCTTAAATTATTTGACTCTCATGTCAAATGAATGTTGGCTACAGATATAACATAGTGGCAGATTAACTTTTGGGCTCAGATGAGAAACAGTTAATTTTACTTAAAAATTTAAACTTTAAGGAGCCTTTGATAAGTAAAGGAGGATATAAGACTAGATAGAGAAAAGTTCATTATGAAACCAAGCTAATGTAGCACTTGCAGGCACAGAGAACGTGCTGCTCCAGAAGAAACACATTCCTGCATCCTGGAGAAACACTTTCCTTCTTTTAAAAGCTGAATAGAGAAGAAGCAGCTCCAAAATGCTGGGACTTGTCCTGCAACTAAAGTGCTGTTGGTCCATTTAGTAGAAGTCTCAGTCATGGCAGGGGGGTAAAGCACCGAGACTGCTGATATTTTCAAATCTCTTAGCAGCAGTAACCACACAGCAGCTTTTCTGTAAAATAAACAAAACAAGAATCCAGTTAATTCAGCAGTATGTTTTTTTCATTTGGTTAAGTGTTCTGAGATGACCACATGGTGGTTTTTTTGTGCATACAGAGAAGAAAGCAGCACTGAAGCTTTTGCTTACAAAGGATTCTCACAGCCACCTTTTCTGTGAAATGTTTTATACAATATTAAAAAGACAAGGCCTCTTTGTTAAGTGGAGAATTGATCCCGAGGTGTCTCTTTAAATGCAGCTACTCTGCTTTTTTTGCCTCTCTTTTCATACAGATCACAGTATGCAAAGGCATGCTGCAAACCTCTCTATTTATTTGTGTTACGACTGCAAGCATTTATAATGCCAGGTCTAAATCAACTGGCACTTAAGTGAATTATTTTGGGTTAAATGTTGTAACCATACTACTTGCCTGATAAAAATAACTAAAGGGATTCTTTAAAAATAAAGTACAGCAATGACTTTAGATCCACTCATTAAGTAAACTCAAATAAACTCCAAAAAGAAAAACACACATAGAGGAAATAACACTGCAAAAGCCAAAACCAGATATTTTCCTGCAAGTTAGATCATGGGTAGGTTACTATGTTACGAAGCTATTAAAAGTTTATTTAAAAATAATTTTGACTGCTGTTGAACAGTCAATTTATCTTAAAGTTGACTTTGGTTGTAACAGAAAATTATGTAATACAGTGGTTCCTGAATTGCAGAGGAGAATTTTTACCATTTTGTTGTTGTGTTTGTTGCCACAAGTTAGTGGCTTGAATTGGGAAATCCAGATACACTAATCTTGCAACAGGGCTGGAAAATCTGTTCAGAAAACTACTGTGTAGAAGCACACAGGTAAGTGGAACAAGGCTTTATGGAATCTGTCTCAGCACCAGTGAAGTGAGGGTGAATCCTAAGGATCATGAAGAGGCATAAATTTCCACTGTATTTCTACTCCAGAAGTTGACACTCAGATATTACTGTATAAGGAAGTTACATGGCTTGAGAGAGCAAGTGGGATGTAATAATAGTACCTTAGTCTTTACTGGCTTCCACTGTATCATGGAAAGACATCTTCATGTCTCTGAAACAGCTCGTGTAAAGATCATTACCTTCTGTGTTACTACACTACACAGTATAAAATCTGCTCTAATCTTACTTAGTCAGAACAAAAATTTCAACCTCTCACAATATTCTGTTTTCCACATGTTCCTGGAAAAAACTCGTTGCAAAAAAAGCCAACATATAGCACTTGTCCAACCAAGTGGATGATGGATGATGGCACCACTAAAAACTTGCCTTTTGGCAAGTGGTGAAAGGTAGACTACTTTTATTTTGGCATCCTGTTGTTACTCATGACGCACTACTAAAAGGAAGTGGTTTTACAGTGTATGTGTGTGTTCTCAGCTTAATTCACATCTTGACCTTCTGCTGAGTTTTGCCCAGAAATGGCCTTCAGAACCTTTGAGCAGTTGCTCTGATCCCTGAACAGAGCCATCAATTTTTGTGGTAGTTGGTGAAAGCAGCTGTGGGAATTGGAGCACTGGTCTATGGGGACACTGCACCACCCGAGGCAGCGCAATTTCAAAGTGGCTGAGTGAGTATGCATTGGTCAAAGACCAGGGACAAAAAAAGAGAGCAGACTTGAGCTCCCTGATCCCCAGGGGAGGCAACCAAGCCAGCCTGAGAACCACTGATGAGCTGCTTGTTAATGAAAGGGCAAAGACAAGAAGCCAGGGGAAAAGGACAAAGAAATGTTCTGTCAAACTTTTTTTGGTTGCTAAAAGGGACGGTAAGTGCCCTATTAGAACTGGGTCCTCAGACAAGTGGAGCAGCTTCTTTTAGGGGTCACCTTGCTTTGATATCGCTGCAGTTAGTCAAGCTGCCCTGAGGGTCTGGCCTGTGCCTCTGCTAAAAAGTTATTATTTTTCATATTTCTACTCTTTTTAAAACATACTTCTAACCACAGCATGAAAACTCGAAAGCTTTCAACACTGAAAAATTATTGGGTGAAATCCTGCCCCATGAGAGCCATGGGAGCATAACCATTCCCTCTAAAATGGCCAGGGTTTGCAGCACATATGGCTCCATACCCATTAATTATTTTGCACATTGCTGTTTCTTGGTACAAGTAATAGAGCCAGTTTACATTTTGAATGCTTTCCAGACAGCAGCAGGGATGGTGGTGGTGAATACAATTTGGACCATGCACTTTAGACTACACAAGGTTTTCAGCTGTCCACTGATCCCTTCCACAGGGGCTACAGCTTTTACATCTGAAGGAACATTTGCAAACTGAAACAAACCTGTTGGGCAGCTCTTTCAGAGAGGTTCTTGAGCAAGGGGTGCTCGAGACACACAGTCCCCTACAGCCTTTTTCTAAGAAAGAAAAAAAACAAAGAAAAAAACAACATTATTGGAGCCCTAATTGAAGATCAATCATATCTTATTTCTAGTTAAAGTAATAGCAGAAGAACACTGCAACATCAGCATGTTTAGTGAATCTATTTTGCAAAGCACAAGCATGAATAAAAAGTATTGGGGGAGAAGATGAAAAGGACAACATGACCTGTAAGGTTTGCATTAGGGTAGGGCTTCCTGAGGAAAAAAAAATTGTGACTGATGACACCAGTTTGTGTTCTTGCAGCATTTGGAAAAGACTATCTGTTCCCCAGATTGCAGAAATCAGAGCTTCACTAGAGCCCAACTAAAGGAGTCAGATTATATCCTATAAAACCCTCTGAAGATATATTAACATGACAAACTCTTCTGTGCACACACACTTACAAATCTTCTCATAATCTCATGGATATTGCTGTTCTGGGAGATTACAATGAAAACTAAATTTAAGTGAAAATTAGAGAAATTTATTTGATTTTTTAATATCCTATTTTATAGTAATTCTGGTTTTCCTTAGTCTATAACAGGAACATCTTGAAAGGACAGAGATATCAGGACACTATCCATCCCACTGCTTTATCAGTAGGCATGCCTCTGCTTGATTATCATCATAATCCTTGCTCTTATTTTAATAACATTATTGTCTTAATTAATAATATAATATATTAATTTTTAATGATGGCTGTATATGAAAATGCACCTTGACATAGACATTCTAGGCAATACAGTAGTAATTTTATTTAACACAGAAATGCTTTGCCTGCAAAGGAAGAAGTTAATATTGCACTTTAAATGCTGTAAAAATTCTGAAACCTGCTTGAAATCATCCCCTTGTGAACCACTGAGCCACAGAGTGACTCAAAAACAGTCAACAGAGATGTCACCAATAGCATGAATCTCCAAAAATTACTGACACAGGAAAAACCAAAGTGATCTGAAATCTTGTTACTCCTCCAGCTCAGCCCACCTCAATTGTTTGAGCAAACAACTTCTGTGTTGGCCACTAAGCTGCCTTCTATTGAAGGGCAAGAAGGTGTTTTAGTGCAAAGGTGTGCTCCAGGTGAAGTTCCAAGCTCTGTTGGGAAATGTATCTCTTTGGAAGAGGTAGGATGAAACAGCACTTGAGGGGGGAGGGGGGGCTTCAGGAGAGCCTGAAAGGGTTTTCAAAGCAGGAACAAGAATCATCCCCAGGTAGAAAATCCTTTTCATATGGTTATTCAGCACTCATTTAGTAAATACTTTTATTTTGCTAAGAAATTGATCCACTCGGCAGCACACAGCATTGCAGGATCCTATATTTCCTTCCAAACATGCAAGAACTGATGATCAAGTGTGAGCATGCAAATTCTAACAGCTAAAAAAAAAGCAACGCGACCCATAGGGCTCACAGTGGCAAAAAACGAATCAGCAACAAAGACTCGAAGCGAAGAAAAGTGTCAAAGCAAATTGATATGGCAGCACAACAGGGCAACAGCAGACGCACAAGAATATTTAAATGTAGGCACCTGGAGTCTGCAGTGAAGCTTGTGATCTGTTAACCACGGATGCTTTAAGGCAGCAGTTGCACTTAATCTCCAGCTAGAGAAAAAAGAGAATGCTATTAAGAGATTTTCCCAGAATCTTACAATTCAGCAATTATCTGCTACACTCATCTGTTTGGCCATAATGCAATGCTGTCATTTCAGAAAAGTATGACAGATGGCAGATTAATTAAGCTTCATTTCACAGCAAAAATGTATTCAGGTAATTTCAGAGCATTTGATGGATACAATGACAACAACAATGAAGTGTCACTATAATACTGTATGTGGGCATAAAAAACTTATAAGTCATATTAGTTCTGCAATGGAGCAGCACAAGTGACACAACTGTGTCATGATGGCATGGAATACATTTCAAAAATACAGGATTATATACCATTTTTCCTTGATGAGAAGCTTTGATATGAAATCTTTGGCCTCATCAGAAACATCTCGAAATTCCTCATCTTCAAAATCCCAGTTACAGGCCAGGATATTGTTGAGGGTCTCATTGTCATCATCACCCAAAAAAGGAGACAATCCAGTGAGGCTGAAGTAAAAAGGAATATGTTCAGTCCTCTTGTCTTTCCCTTTTCCTGTATATGGTCTCCAGTGTGCTAGCTAAGATTGTTTTGTCACCCTGGCTTATCTTACAAAATACTACTGTCTAAGAAGGTCTACAGACTAATCCCATTTTCTCATCTATTTACATGTTTAAATAATCACCCCTCTTCACTAACACACCAAGCATTACTGTCTTTCATGGTAAGTCATATTTTCTAGACTTCTGACCACTCTTGCTCTACCCACTGGGAATTTACCAAGCAGCTTACATTATTCTGGAAGCGTGATGCTCAAACACTCCTGAGAGATGTGCAAGAAAACAAAGGCAAAAAGTTCATGGCAATTGGAAAAGAGGAGAGTTTTCTCAATATGGAAATTTGAAAGAAGTTTATATTTCCTATTTTGCATACACAGTTTTTCACTCTTCTAGTATAACAGCAAACTTGGATGACGGACAGAGTTCAACCTGGAAACAGTTCACAAAGCAGATATTTAATTCCTACTTACAGCATATAAGCAATGACTCCTAAACTCCACATGTCTGTAGGAAAAGAGACAAACTCATAATTCACAACTTCAGGTGCAAGAAATTCTGGAGTCCCAAAGTTAACACGAAGTTTTTCCCTCGGTTTATATCTAGGAAACATTAACAAAGGACATTAATTACAGTTCTTAATAAAGTTGCATCATCAATTGCCTAGCGCTTAGAGGAATTCCAGAAGCATACAGAAAATTCAGTAGGAAAACAAGGACAGAGGCACAAACTAAAAAGAAATACAGCCATATAAAGAATAAAAAGTATTTTCAAGCTTTGTATCATACTAGGACAAAATGTAATTGCCACAAAAAGAAGAAATTCATAATTCAAGGATTTCTCAGAGAAGACCTTAACATCCTTTTGGGACTTCTCCATATCATAGGCATGAAATTTTAAATCAGTAAGTCCTTCACCAAGATTATAGCACCTAATTAAACTAGAAAGGGATATAGCATGGAATACACTGTAAGAGCCCTCAAAGGTATCTTACACTCTCTTTTAAAGAATCTCTTACTGGTGACAAGAGGCTAAACAAGATGTACCACTGATTTTGTCTGCTTTAACTGTTCCAAGATACTTATATGCATGTTTAGTGAGAATCAGCCCTTTTTCAACTTTCTACCTGAAAAGGTTTTAGGACAAATCATTTTTTCTCAGCTCCAAACATGCCATATTGAAAGATACCCCTGGTTAAAAGAAACAAATTTGTCCTAAGAACAGTAGAAGACCATTATGTATCAAATACATAATTGCAGGGATGCAATATTTTTTTCATCATTTCCTAATTAATTTATGATTAGTGAGAACACATGCATGTACCTTCTTGCTAATCCAAAATCAATAATTTTTATTTGATTTGCCTCTCGGTTCACACACAGGATATTCTCAGGCTGCCAAGAGAAACAAAACAAAACAAAACAAAAAGAAAAGAAAAGAAAAACACTTGAATGAGAAACAAATATTAAAATATTAAAAACTGGGCATTTAGTAAACTGTTGGGAGAAAAACATTAATAACAGTGCAAATACCTCATAAACACTTTTGCTTTCCTCCTTGTTCAGGTTTCTCTGCATGGATACCCCCCTTGCTGTCTCACAGCAATCAGAGCCATGCATTTTGTACCTTCCAACTGCTTTTTCTTATCCACAACTTTTCAATTTGACATAAGGCAGCAGTTTAGATAAAGAACTCATTAGGGCAAGGGGGGCAAGCAATGCAGACTTCCAAGGAGAGATTTCAGGATGCTTTCACTGTGATTTTAAATGCCTTAATAAGCCCACACTGATTGTTTTAAAAATTAAATGTTGGGGGCTCTGAAATTTATCTTAGAGCTTTAAATTTCTGAATTCTCAAATGTTCTGTCAGATTGAGCATTAATATATTAAGCCAGTCACATCAACTTTATGGTTTTTTTCAGGTGTTTTAGCAAACTATAGGATTCACAGGTTAAATAAATCCCTCTGGATTTTCATATGGCCAAATGCTACTCTTCACTTTCCTGGCAGGAATCCATTAACTTCCAAGAATTACTCCAGATTCCTACAGAAGGAACTGAGAGAAGAATTTGGCCAATTGTCTTTGAAATGTAAACACCTAAGGCACAGTCCCATATTCACTGCCAGCACTTTTATAGCTACGCTGTCTTATTGCTCAGTGAGTCCTCTTTGAAACAAAACAGCCCTCAACACTTAAAACATTAGTTAACCTTTGTCACCATTACTAATTCATTTTACATTTAGGACTTTTAAACACCATATGTCCATAGTTTCTGAGGTACTGGATGATTATGGTCAGGATGATTTTCTTTCAGTTTCAAGCTTTCTTTCCCAAACTCATTTGTTACTGACAGCAGTCTATGAAGAAGCAAAACAGAAGGGAGCAGCCATAGCTGGCAAGCACATGAAAAGAGGTCTCTGGGATTAATTTCTGGGATTGTATATGTATCTTTTTGTCAGCAGTTTGACCTCATATTAAAACTGTGCCATCTCAAGATCATAATTAATGTGTCCCAAAGAACTGTGTGAACTTCTGTTTGACAGGTTTCTAGGTAACTGGATGTTTATAGAGAAAGAGAAAAGTAAGTCTGGTCATCGATCGGCTACTGAAGCAGGTCCCAACAAGCATCTGCTCATTTCCTTAACCACTGCAATAATACGTGTGCTAACAACATTAAAGTTGTACTATATTAACTCAGGTATTACAAGCCAAAAACAGCAGCTGTTATAAAAATCTCACCAAAGAGAAAACCATCTTGTGCACTCCTAGTTTCTTTTTATTGTATTGTAAAGCTCAGGGATCACTAGGAAGCTTTCTGGTCTGTCATAAAACATCATCCCATTTTATTCCTGCACTAAATAGAGTTAAGAAACAAGTCCATTATTTAATAAAATAATTGGGCTAAGGGAATAATAGCTAGCTCAAGTTCACAGTTTAATGAAATATAATAACAAATGTTTTCTAAGGGGTGGCACAGTTGACCATTTGCAGTTGACCAGAGTAAGAATGTGTAAGTACATGGTAGCGTGCTTGTACCTGTGTAAGTACATGGTAGAGAGTCTGCAAGCTTTCTCTGGGCTTCAGCTACACTAGCTGTATTTGTTACATTACCCACTAACTATTTTTATTCCTTTCATTTTAGAAAGTACTTTTTAATGTACTTTCCTTTAATCTGGCTATCTATTAATGCCTTTTCATGACAACAGCAGTTTATTGTTGAAAATTATGTGGACTTACACTGATTCTGAATGACCCTTGAATTTAGTTCCACTCACTCATGCCTTTCTGCATAGTAAGAAACAGGGACAATTGCCACCCCATGGTTGATGCGTAAAACACTCACCTTGTGCAGTTGGATTAAATAATATTTGTGCAATATCTTGGGATCTAAGTATTGAAATCAAAAATAGCAATGTATTTATAGTCAACTGCTGGCTTTCTATGAAATCAGTCTGTGGAAAATTTAAGCACTATGAAGCATGATGACATATGACCACAATTTTCATCTAATGTACTTAATCCTGTAGTAATTTAACTGATCTCAATGTGGTTAAAGTAAATATCCATTGAAATAAGGAAAGCAGAATAAGGCTCTTTGTTGTTCCTGCCACAGGAATCTGCTAAGCTTTATGGCCTACCATTAAGACTAGGAATTTCCACATCTGTCATTGCACAAAACATACTCTACCTTGAGATCCAAATGAAGAATGTACATTTGGTGCATGTACTGAATTCCCTTGCAGATTTGTTTTATGAAAGATATAGTATCCATCTCCGTCAAATTGTAGTTTTCATCAATAATTCGGTCAAATAACTCTCCTCCTTCCACACTAAGGAGAAAAAGGCAATAAACAGTGACCAAGTTCAAATCCAATCCCATACAGGAGACTAATGCAGCAAATATTCTATTGACTATTTTTATCATTCACAGTCAAGTTCAGTAAGATCAGCTTGTACTCTGGTCTGAACTTCCTAAAAACTGAGGTGTGATTTATACTGGCCTGAGCCTCTTCAAGGAGTCCGGTCTCCCATCCATTGAAAACCATGAACACCTTGAAATGTAATATTATGCTGTCTTGAGTTC
>VWZN01011077.1:370136-381620 GCA_013396955.1 Regulus satrapa | reverse complement strand
GCTTTTGTGGAAAGTGGCAAGGAATTGGAGCACAGGACTGGCAGGTCCAGACTGCCTCTCTGACAGCCAGATGTGGGCATCCTAAAAATGAAAGAGAATGCTGCCAGCTCATGGTTGGAACTTAGTTTCTGTTCCCTTTGGCTTACTGCTCTTGAGTGCACGTTCATCCTTTTGTCAGGGGTGGGATTTGGACAGAACTGTGTGGGAGGTGGGTCCATGCGTTCAGCATGGCAGCATATACTGAGAGAGGTTCAGTTCATGGAAACCCTGTGCTGAAAGAAAATTAAATTGGGGCAGGGTCAGGTATGAATAAACATTGCCTGCTTTGTTTGCAAGATTTACTTTTGGTGGCCACAGTTAAATTTGTAAAAATCTTAAAACTGCTGGGCAGGGTGCATGGGGTAGGCATGGGAATTAAAGGAATTAAAAATCCTCATTTTGTTCCCTTTCGGTTTGCCTGCATTTAAGGAGTCTGAGCATTAAAAAACATAAAGAAGGTATGGTGTTTCAACAGCTTTGTGCTGAGCTCCGTTTCTTGATGCTCTTCCTTGCAGTTCTTATACAGACTGTGTAAATGGAAAGTGAATTGGACTGGGATGTCTTATCTGATGAAGGATAAGAGGAGGTGTCTTGTTCAAGATAATCTCCAGCCTAAAACTGTTGGCAAGTTTGAAAAGAGTTTTGGCTTCAAGCCTTAACCGTGCCCCTTTAAGGAATACTGGTTTTAACCTTATTACTTAAACCTCTTGTGGCTTAACTCTCTTAAATCTTTACAACCTACATGCTCTGCTAAACAGACTTCAGCATTTCCACCATGGAGACCTAATTATTAGGTATAAAATAAATGCAGAATTATGCTTCTGTGTACTGGCATACTTTTTTTTTTTTTAATTTTTTTTTAAATTTTTTTTTTGTCTGCTCAGGCCAATTTAGTAATTCTCAGCTTTAAAAACATAATTAAAAATATAATAACATGCTTGGTTCCTTCTATTTCGGGTTGCTGCTCTGTTCGGACAAAATCTGCACAATGTAACCAACGCTCTGTTGTCCATCTGCTGAAAGGATTTTGGATCTGGAGCTAAGTGTGGGGGTCCATGAAAGTTTTCACTTTTCTGAGCTATTGTGGCAGGGATTCAGGTGTGCTTGGAGAAGGTGAAGGGAACTGTGAAGGAACTTCATCACCTGGAGCCTGCTCTGAGGGGTATGTGGGGCTTTTGTTTGGGGTCATCACCAAACTCCATTTCTCCCAATCTTTAAGTGGGCAAGGGCAAGGAGTACAACTTTCTCCAGGCTAAGAAAAGGCACACCAATTTCTGCTGTTTTAATTCTAAATTTAGTGAACTACTTCAGCATAAAAAGCAGAAATTTGCCTCATGTGATAATTGACATAAAGCTGATGAATATGTAAATACTGAATTTCTAGACAGAAACCTATTAAAAACGTTTTCCTAAAGACTTGTATAAACTTCGGAGCAGTTATTGAGAAAAAATGTCCAGGAACTTCAGATTTTCAGTAAGTGTGATTATTCAATTGTAGCAATCACACACTCTTCTTGTGGAGTGTTGTGGCTGCAATTGTAGCTTTGCAGCCACACGCTGGAGGGCTACAAACCCTTGTTGTGGGAAATCTTCAGTAACCGTTCCTTCCTATAGGGCCAGGAGTATCCAACACACATTGCCAAGGTCGTTTGTGTAAGCTTTGTGTGAGGAAGAAATTTGACTGCTGAGTAAACTATTACACATACTGTAGAAAATTGTTGTTCCTCTTTTTGTCACCCTTCCAGATTAAAGGCATTATTCTTCATCATAAGATCTCTCTAAAGGCAAGCAGGTGTTGTTCTTCAGGAGATTGTTTGGCCTCTTCACGCTTCATATGGCTCCTCTTTGAGAGCCAGAGAGGTCACAAATTACTAGAAAACCAAGATTGCCTTTGGGATTTCTAACCTTACCCAAATCATAATGTCACTTTGTAGATTAATAGAGTCATGATTTTAAATGAAATTCTCAGTATTTTGTGGTTCAGACATCCCCCAACATTCAGCTCCTGATCTGAACCTAAACTTGTCATGTGTGACTTGGATTTGGCATGCAACATGGATTGGTAGGGAGGGAAAAGTGGACATGAAACAGTAGTTTTATTTCAGCCTTTCCTACCTGGTAGATTTTGCAGCATGTGCAGAATTTTATTAGATTTTGACCTATCAAATTAAGTAAGTGGAGTCTGTGTATGCTCCATTTTAGTAGGAGATTTTTTGAGGCGATTAACTGCTTAGAAACTCCATAGTTATAAGGCCAGAATGGATTGTTGTAATCATCTAATACAACCCTCTGTAGTACACAGTATTTTTAATATATAACAACCTAGAGTCTAACAGAAAAATATCAGATTCAGAACTAAAACTGATGAAGGATTTTCTATGGCAGCTTTATGTTGATTATTGTATGTGAGGAATTTTTGCTTTTTATGCTGGAGTTGTTTACTGGCTTCAGCATTAGAACAGCATAATCTGGTATGCCTTTCCTTGGGTTGAAGAAGTGTTATGAAAATTGTACTCCTCGCCCTTCCAAGACTTAAAGATGGGGAAAAAGGGAGTTTGGTACTGTCTGTTATTTGAGTAGAGGCAAGTGGATGTTATATTTAGAGTAATCTGACTATAATGACAAGTGTTTACATCTTTTTCCATGGTTAAAAAGAGATCAAGACATTCCATGACCTATTAGATCTCAGTGTTAAATCAGTATATTGTTACACTTTCGCTAGGTGGGAGGAATGTGGTTTTAAGAGCTTGACCAGCAGACGTTTTACTTGTTGTAAACTTGAGTTTGAAGTTACTGTTCTGTATAAACCTGACATTTCAGTCAAAGATGTAGAAACATGTTCAGGCGATATCGGAGGAGAGTAGCATGTGACAGAAGTTTGAATTTTTATGAGTTAACCTAACTGTGCAGGCTTCCTGGGAGCCTGCATTGTATTTCTTTTTGCTAACAGAATGTCAGGGAAAAGTGCTGCAGATGAAATTGGGGTTGCCTGCTCCTGAAATGATAGGTGCTACAGTTATATGAAGTAAACGTGTCAGACATTTCAATTAGTAGTGTCAACTTTATTTTCCCTAGAGGGTGCAAACACTTTTGTGTTATAAAGCAAAATGGGAAGCTTTTGTGGGAAGACTAAAGTGGTGGGAAAGGGGGCTGTTAGTTTAGGACTGAGAACTAGTCTCCAGAAGGTGATCAGGAATCACGAGCAGTGGGGGTTATGAGTGAAACAGAGCTGTTGGAACAACTGTCCTACTCTAGAAAGAGAGGAATAGAGGTGAGTGGGAAAATTCCACTGTGGTTTGGTGATGCAAAATTGTAAAGCAGCATTAGTGTGGATAAAAGAGAACCAGCTGGGCTGAAATTGCTTTGGGAAGAGCTGATAAGAGATTTTGCTGTGATAGCACAAGAGATCTACTGCACGTAGTCCAGGATTTAAATGTGGGTAAAAAAATCTCGTAACATGATATAGAGCAAAGTATTTCTGGGTATTCTCACTGTGAAAGACTGACTCCCCACACTAGAGAATACATGCTGTTGGTCGTGGCAGGGGTACGGGAAGCTGTGTTAACTGACAGTTTCACCATCAGACAGAGGCTAAAGCCATAAAATTGATGGAGTGAACTGTATATGTGGCTTTGAGACGCACAGAAGATTCTTCAGGGGAGTTGAACATAGAAGTGAACTTGGTTTGAATGATCACAACTGAAATTAACTTAAGGTAAACACATGAGCATGTAGATTAACAATTGTCAAGCCTCCAGGGAAGCTGAAGAAGCTTTTTGGTGAAGCGAGGA
This sequence comes from Regulus satrapa, assembly GCA_013396955.1. NCBI lineage: Eukaryota > Metazoa > Chordata > Aves > Passeriformes > Regulidae > Regulus > Regulus satrapa. The sequence continues at coordinate 377,790 of VWZN01011077.1, read as the reverse complement.
GGTTGCGTACAGAAGAGGGCATGAAATTCAGGGAGGCTACAGGGAGTAAATATTAGCATCTCAAATAACAGAAAAGGCTCCACCTAGGAAATTACCCCAGAGCTGATGATTCACCTGTTCTTTACGTCAGGATACGCTGAGCAAACAGAGAGCAAACTCTGAGAGGTGTGGGCAAAAAACAGTTCGTAAAGGAAGGTGTATGTTCAGGATCAGGAAGTCCAAGACTAAGGGAGGGGCTTTCACCCCAGCAGACAAGGTGGCATCCTGCAAATGGTGTTGAAACAGGTAACAGAAGGTGCTTTGGTCACACAAAAGGGGAAAACAGCCAGCCTCCACAGGGGGAGGAATCAGGCTTCTGTGCATGGGGACAGGGAGCTGTGTAAAGATGGGCTGGGGTATCCTGGGCTACAGGAATTGTTTCCTATGAAACTGAAAATTATGCACAAGAGTGGGAGGAAAAATTTTAGTATCCTGCATTTAAGTCTGCTAGTCTATATCCTAGAGTGCTGAAACGTGCAACACTTAAAATCTGAACTCTGCCAGCAGAGGTTCAAGTTCAGCTATAGCTGCAAACATGCAGTGGCATCGCCTAACTAGAGAGGAATAGACGTGGTTTCTGTGGATAGGCAGAAAGATAAAGGAAATGAGTGATAAATTTGGGTAAATACGGATCTTGACTTCAAAACCAGGCAGGACTTTGACAATATGGAAAGTTTAAAAGAAACTGTTAGAAGAGAATAATAAAAATTTTATAGACAGCTGGAAGCAACGTGGAAGGGTATCGTATGAAATGTGACATTTGCTTGTGAGAGGAAGATTGTTCTGGGCTAGCTTCTTGTTTCTAGATAAAAGCATATATCTATTTGTACTTCTGTAGCGTCTCACAAATCCTACTACAAAACATACTTCTTTTTAAATAAAATCGGAATTGGCAAGATATGTGTAACGAGTATGAGGAGTTGGCTGTGGCAGAAGCTAGTAATGTTGCTAAGGCCAGTGGGAGAAGCAGAGAGATGTCTTCCACTTGTGTCATGCATGGCAAGAAAGAATATGGAAATAGATATGTATGTCAAAGCCATTCTTAAGGAAAGTCCTAATTGCATAGTAAATTTTGAAGCAAATAAATGTAATGCAGGAAGGACTCAGTGACTCCAAGAGTGAAAATTAAAATGAGTTGATGTTTTGTAAAAAAAATACACACTTCGAGGCAAATGACAAACATTGCTGAGAAATGTGAGACTTAGTGAAAGGAGAGATGTTGGGAGTCCTTGTGTCTCTGCACCATGCTTGTAAACAGAAGCTGATGGATCCATGACTTGTGTCCATTAAAAACATCAGGAAATTAAACATGGAGTGAGGAAAAACATGGAGAGGGGGAATAGTGTTGACATTAGATACAGAAGGTATATGGGTGCCCTTAATTAAAGTGTTGAGTGGAAGGTAGGAGTGATTTTAAAGGGTGTAAGTGGTTCAGGTGCTGGGAGAAGCAGCATTAGAGTTGGTGATCCCAAAGGACCCTTCCAGTCTTGTGATCCTCACTGCACTAACTTCATTGTGATGTGAGTTACTATTCTCACAACTAATTGCTGTAGACAAACTGCATATTAAGGTAAAACTTTGATGTAGCATCTTCCTTTTTTATAAATGTTAATAATAAGGAAAAAAACCTATTTGTGAAGGAACTTGCTCATACTTGATTTTTACCTAAGGCTGTTTGTTTTGGTTAATGATTTTGATTCTTATTTAACCTGGGTAGATTTTCACCTTATTTTTGATGGAGGTCCAAATGCAAGCAAGCAGCGTGGCTTTCAAGAGAGCAGTCTTGGGCACACTCCTTGTCAGGAGTAAGACCTTCTTATGATTAATTTCTTTGTATACATCCTGTTTCAAAACAAAAGGATTGGCAGGTAAGTGCTGATGTGTTTGTGAGGTGCAACTCTTTTAGATGGCAATCTGACTGTCCTGTTTCTGCAATTTGTGGGTGTCCTGCAGGAGCCAGTATTGTTTGAGCAGTTTGTGAATTTGAAGATTAGAATCAGACAGCCGAAGGTATCGTTTGCCAACATTGTTTTGTTATTAGGTCTCCCGTTCCTGCCTGGAATTCTCATTCAGTTGCACCACTGTAACTCGTATCCTAGCAAGTTCTTCTACTCTTTCTTAATTCTCTTATTTCTGTCTCCTAGATATTAATATTTTCTCTTGTTTGTGAAGCCAAACAGGTAAATTTAAAGTAAAATAATAATAATATTTTATTAATATTTTAGTTAAAAACATTTTTCATGCTGGACCAATCCTCCTTCATTATTTGGTGGAAAACATAGGCGCTGTTTTTCCTGGAAGCTTATAATTTACTGTAGCAGGGTGGGCTTTTGCTTAAAAAAAGTATACATAAAAATTTACTGAATCCACCACAAGTGTTGTGGTGTTTGCTTTATTTAAATAAAGTGTTGTTTTATTTTTGAGTTTCTCTTTTGGTGAATATGCTAGACCTCTGAAGTTGAACAGTGGTATTTGTTAGTATAGTTCTGTTTTTTTTTTAATCTTGGTGACTTTCAGGACAAGCTTGTGCTCAGTCCTGCTTGACAAGCAGCTGTGTTCCAGTTGGCTGAGTGCTTGCAATCCTGTAACTTAAATCGAAACTACCAGAAAATAGACCAAGGCTGTGATTAGGTGGCAGTCACTACTGGTGTGGTTAGTCAGCAACTCCTTTTCCAGGGTGCATCTTGTTTACACTAAATCTGAGCGGGGAGGGTAGAAGCCTGAGTCACTGGGGAGACTGTTCAGGTGACTTTTGTTGACAGGAGAAAAGCACACGCCAAAGGACAAGCACACAAGTGATTTTGTTCTGTCATTTCTGCTCTTTCCTCTTTGGTACCACAGTACTTGTGTCTTCTAGCTGCTGTTTCATTTGCTGTGACCAGGCTGTGTGATTTGACCTAATAACTCCGGCAAGATTCTGGTAATTTAAGTGGCCTTTACCTCTGTGTACAGTGTCTGAGTAGGAGCTGCATGTGCTCTGTATCTTGGAAGAAATGATTCTGCAAAGAGGTGTATCTTTTTTTGAAATAAATACACCTACCCAGCCCTTCAAACCTGAAGAGAGCAATTTCTCCATTCATCTTGTTTCTGGATTACTATTAAGGGTTCTTTGTTACGTGTGGAGTTTTAAAATAATTTTTATACTTGCTCTTTAGGTTGTTTTTTTTTCCCCCCTGCTGACTCTTCTATTATAAACTAGTTGAGCTGTTGCTTTATCATCAAAGTCAGTTTACCAGCTCAGACTGGCTCCTAGCAGACTTGATACATTATCAGTCTGTCTCTTTTCCTGCCTTCTGGTGCAAGGATATGGCTTTCATTATGCATATTTCCTTAGTCTTTGGCAGCTGGAGACATATGTGAGTTACAGTCTGTTTTGTGTAAAATTAAGTAGTGTGGGTTTTGATCCTTTAATCAATTAAGGCATTTCCAGTACTAAAAAAATATATTTCCACCACTAACTTAAAATAATGTATTTCTGAACCCTGCAGAATTTGAAAGAAGGGCATATTATGCCTCTGAAAATTAGAATCCTCCTTTACTGCTCTATCCAGCAGTACTTACCTTATGCATTTAAAAATTCTTTAAGATTTAGTGGATGTTTTAGTTTTGTTTTGTTTTGGTTTTTTTTTCCACGATAAGGCACAGATTCAGATTCAGGAGGAGGATGCTGTCTTTTCTGATCATAAAACAGTTAAAAGTTCAGGAGAAATCTGTAACCTGTAGGGAACCCCTAAAGGCACAGTGACCAAAACATGATCTAACAGAATGCATCTTCTGAGAGAGTCAGACACACAATAATTCGCTCTTGTACACTGCACCCAAGCTGCTTTTTGACTAATAATATTACGGCTGCAGGAGAATATTGGAGAGGCGTGGCAGCCTGGATTACTGTTTAGTTCACCTCTTGTTTGGGGAACCAGGTCGCCTGACAGAGCTGTCTGTGTTGCCAGCGTCAGGAGGATTAACCTCTTATAATCTCTGTGATTTGAAGAAGAGATTTTGTTCCTGTCCTCACTGCTCAGTTCAAAGCATCTGCTGAGAAGAAACTTCGGCAGATCTTCCGAAATGTGTCTGTGTTGGTCAGCCAAAAAATGAAGAAATAGGTGTTGCAAGGATTTCTCCTAGCTGTGCTTGTTAGCAACTGATTTAAGTGTTTGTAAAGTGAATGTATATGGGTGGATTTAGCTGTTCTCAGGAATCAGGGAAGTTGGCTAAGTCCTTAGCTTCCTTTTTGTTTGCAAGGTATTCTGCTACACAAATGTTATCAAATACATTTCTCCATCACAACACTCTGCTTGCTCTGCTTCCCCAGACGCTTGGAGAGCAAACTTTGGACAAAAGCAGAGTCTTGTAAGCACATCATAACAAAACTTCAGTCTGTGTTTGTTTTTCCACTTCTCAAGAATAGTATAACTGATCCAGACCAATCAGTTGTAGGTGATGCTCACCTGCCTGTGCTAGGTCAGGACAAAGCTGTGAGGGATTACTCAGTCAGCTAAGGTGTATGTGTTTGCCCTTGAGGACTGGTTGTGGCAGTAATAAGGTGCTTAGCCCTCTGCTTAGAGCCCCACAAAATTTGAAGGATTTTCTTTTGTGTATTGTGCTTGGGGGGGGGGAGGCTCTTCAGTTTTAAAAAAAGCCATTCTCTTGTCTGTTGTGTCAAATCCTGCCTTGCTTTGATAGTCCCTTTCTTCTTGATGCAGAGAGATATGGGTTTGCTTGTGTTGTCTACTTTAAAACATCCGATACTGCTGTCAAGTGACAACAAATATGTATAGCAGAAAGGATAAACTATGAAATAAGGTGTCTGAAGCATGTGTTCCCCCTTGCTTTTGAAGAAATACTGAAGTGGAATTCACCTGAAATTGCTGGCACCCTTAAAGCATTGATTAGGTTGGTGATGAAGGAGGTTTGGTGGTAGAACAGATTGTATGAAACTACTTTCAAATATGTCACCTCTGGGTTCTAAGCCTGGGGGCATATTAATTTGTAGAGTAGGTACTGCTGTATCATGTCAGGCTCTTTCCTGGGAGTTGTCTAGATGTTTGTATGGATAAGAAGGCTAATGGGTTTGTTCTGCAGCCCTCACTCTCATTACATGGTTTCTCTTAGTACAAACTCCTGCTGAAGGTGTCGAAGGAACCCCGTGGTCTGCAGGGCAGAAGACATCCGGTTTGGGAGCTAAGTGCAAGATGTCATTGATGTCAAAGGGGTTTTTGGGAACTGTAGCATCTAATTTCAGCAGTGAGACTGTCAGACTTACTGAAGCAACTGATGGTTTGGGAGCAATGAATTACAAATCTGACTGATACTGTCATGGTGCTAGCAGGGAGAGAGGCAGTAACCAGAAGGCAAGCCTCTGTGAGACTGCAGAAAGGGTCTCTGTGGCACCTTGCTTGTGAATATTCTTGTGTTTCTTGGTTGTGATTCTTTGTGGAGAAATAGGACTGATGCTTCAGAACCTTTTCATGAAGAAAACCATCTGGAAATAGCCTGGATGCTCTGCTGTGTCTCAGAGCTTGGGCCTTTGGCTCAGGCAAGTGGCTGTTGAGGTAACAGCTAGGAGCAAAGTGAAATTTTAGGTAGATATTAATATGTCTGTGGGAATGCTATGAAGGAGCAAAGCACAATTCAGAATAAGCATCTGGGGATGCTGGCTCTTGCCTTGCTGGAGTTAACTTGTTGGTTTGCACTGAGATCGTGGCTGTTGCCAGATACTTTGAGAAGGTAACGAGGTAAATGGCTCTCTGCAGAGCAGCGTGCTGGCTAGAGGCTCCTTGTACTCCAGCACAGCTCTGGGGCTTTTGAGAGCTGGAGCAGACTCTTTCTGTCTCCCCTTAAGGACAATAATGAGATGCACTGTGTAGAGGAAAGATTTTTGTCTGGGCACTTGGGAGGGTGTCATTTCAGCAGGTCCCAAAGCAGACAGAAGATGGCTTTTAATTCTCAATTATTGCTGTAATTACCTGAAAGATGACTTGAACTCAGGGGGTTAGTCTGTTTTGTGCAGGCTGGAGTCCTGAGACTCCCTGCCTGCCAGCTGAACTGGGGGACTGTGGAAGCAGGAGACAGGGGGATAGATACACTCAGAACCTGGAAGAGCATCTTCAGTGATGGGAATTTCAGGAAGAGTGTTCAGGTGTTGGGAATTCCACTCCTCTGCTGCCACCTTCTCCTTCTCTCTCCTGCTCAGCGTTTCACCACACAAGCTGCCTGGACACAGAACCGTCTGCACTTTCTCTGGTTCCAAATATATTTCATGTAAAAGCTGGAAAATATTTAATGGGCTGTTGATGTTCTGGATTCACTGGCAGTGCAGATCTGTTTCAGAAGGTTGTAACGTTCAAGACCTGCATGTTCCTAGCTTATTTCTGCTTCCAGCATCTGATTCTAGCTTTCTTGGCTGCATGGTTCATGAATACACATTTTTTTTTTCCCTCCCGGATAGAAAAAAAAAAAAAGGTCAAGCTTATTTCAGCTGCTCTTTATCTGAAATCAATTGAATGCTTCCTCCTGCCTTTCAGGAAGCTTTTTCTGGGATCAGCTATAAGTAAACTTCTTGCAGCTTCTGTTGCAAAGCAGAAGTTCCACTAAGTGCTAATATTTAATGTAATAAAGATTTGAGCTGTGGTTTACCAAATAGCTTATCAATGTTTTAAGCATTTTATTGTTACGATCTCCTGAGGCTTTTTTGAATAAAAGGATCTGCATGTTTTAAAATGCTGGGTTTCTTTTGCAGTTCTGAATGGTCATAGTGTATTGTATATATTTTGGCAGTATAGATCCTGTTCTGTGCTAGCTTTTTAGTAAAATCAATGTATTTACCTAAAAGTTCAGAGATGAGGGTACTTCTGTGTTTTCGGACCTGTTGTTTTGCAAATCTGCTTCCTCCCTTCCTCTCTGTGAACCCTGTCCTAGTTGCTTTACTTCAGATGTTGTTTTCAAACCAACGAACAGCAGCCTGACCTTGCATCCTGATACTCCTTTCCTGAGAAGTGCTGAGAATTTCGAAGAGCAATCTGATGTCTGTGTCAAGGAAAGAATCAGTTTCATGTTTTCCCTTGTCACAGTTGCCTTCTATAAGCTGCATACATAGTTTTAAGTTCCATTTTTCTGTTCTGTAGTTCCCTAGTAAAATTAAGTGCGTGTTTGAGATAAATTTTATATTTCTGTTGAAAACTGTTCACAACTGCAATCCCCATATCTTCTGGAGCACTGTTAATTTTTAATTTTTTTTTTAATTTAAATTTCAGTAGTGTTTTCACCTGTGAATTTCTCTTGGTGAAATAGTTCAAGGAGTATTTCAGGCAGGTGAGTTTTTGAGCTATGCAACAAACAAGAATACATATGAAACCCTTCAGTTAAGGAAGTTGAAAACCTGTGTGATGTTAAGTCAGTGTGTCAAACCAGATCTGGTAACAGATTAACCTGTAAACAAACCCAGATGTGTCTCTTAACTGTCTAAATCTATTTTGTCATTGAAAGTGTTTAGAAGTCTACTTGCATTAACTGTGTAGTACATTGAACGAGAATAGAAAGTAAATTGTCATCCCTTCTGTTGCATGAAATACCTTTTGGAGAAGTAGAACCTTTTAAAAGAAGGCTTCTTTTTTTT
>VWZN01011077.1:329943-370078 GCA_013396955.1 Regulus satrapa | reverse complement strand
TTTTTTTTGCTGACGAGGACTGACTTTTATTATAAAGTAATCCCCACAGCTAAAAAGCTCTTGGCAAAGGATTTGCAAAGTTTATCTGCTCCTCCAGGTATACAGCGAGAATGTGGGGAGTATGTGCAAATGCCAGAAAGGGTTTCCGACACAGTTTTAAAATGTGTTCTGTTTACATTACCCAGCAATTTTGGTAGGGAGGGAAGAATTGGAATGCTATGAAGCTGCAATGCAAGCTGAGCTGTGCTGTACGCATTTACAAAGTTTTATGCAAGAGCTGAGTTGAAAAGGGACAGTATTTGCAGGAGGTACGAAATTATATGCTTTACTGAGGGGATTGGGCTGGATGGTTGAGAAAATAGTATCTTTCATTTTACAACTGGATGAACAGAGTGTATTAACTGGGGGTTTGCTCAGGTTTGTGTAGATTTGCTGTCATACTGTCCTGCAAGCTCTCCCAAGTTTATATGTGTGAAGCACTAGGGAATAGTCCAGATATCCAGTCACTTTGCTGTGTTGCTCTGAAGTTTATATTATACTTTACTGCCATGGACTATGGCTGTGAAGTATAATATAAAACTTTTGCACATAAAAGCTAGGCATTTTCTGATTAGGTCTCAATACTTTGCTCACCAAAGCTCATCTCATGCAAGTGAAAATTCTGTCAAGAGACAGAAGTTGGGGTCAAGTTTAGTAGCCAGAAACAGGCAGCAATATTCCTTTGTGAGTTAGCTGTGAGTGAGCCCCAAATTGTGGAGTGTCTGGACTTTGGAGGGGAGCAAGTGGGGCGCTGTCTTCCTGCGGGTTGTGACTCTTGTGTGCGTGCAAGACCTGGATCTTAACTGACCAGAGAATTTACAGAGGAGCAGGCGAGCATCTAGTGAGGTTTGCAGCGTGGGGGAGTCACTGTGCTGTGTGTGATAACGTGTACATTGTGTAGTGAGTGCCTCGAAATCCTCTATGAAATGGTGCTGAACCTTGAATGGGAATACTGAGTGTGTGTCTCCTTAGCACAGAGGTTTGGGAAACCCTGCAAGCAGTCACATGTCCCAGCTGCTATCAGTCACTGTCCAGTGGGCAGGAAGGGTGGAGTGGCTGGGAGAAAGCCGTTTGTTGGAAATTATATTGTAAATCAAATGAACTTAGTGGCTTTGTGTGCCTCTGGACAGGGTAATGAATTTGCAGGTCATCTGAGCAGGAAGATGCTAATTCATGTGAATTAAGAAGGATTCTAATTCATTTTCAAGACATCTGGCAATACAGAAATCTCTTGGGTAGATCAATTTGCTATCACAGACTACAGATTAAAAACTCTCTTTTGCCCACCCCCATCCTTGAGTAATGTGAGTAATGGCTGGTTGCTGAAGGGAATGTATCTTCCCTTTGTTTGAAGTGGTTCCCAAGGCCTTGGGAAGGACAAGTCAATCTGTCCTGTGGGCATTCAGAGTGGTCAAATTGAAGAAAGCTTTTTGCTGCATGATTGGAAAATGCAGTATGTAAGTGCTTTGTGGTGTGTTGGGTTTTTATGGTTTTTGGTTTTGGTTTGTTTTTTTTTCTTTTCTATGAACTATTAAAAATTAATGAACACATGTAATCTCTATTCCATTTATTCTGGACTACTTATTAGAGCAGATCGATCCCTCAGTTCAGTTGAGGTAAACTTGGCTCTCTGAATTCCCCCACAGTGGTCTCAATCAAAGAGGTAATGGATTTTTGAAGGACTTTTTCAAGTACTAAGTCAGAAAAATTCTGTCCTTAGAAGCAACCGCAGTTCTTTGGACACTGTCGAAAATCTACGCTGTTTCCCTGCTCTCTGCCAAGCAAAGTGGTGTCTCGCTGTGGCTCTTCCTTCTGGCAGCAGAGCAGTTCTCTCATCAGCCCAGCCTTCCTTTCATTTCAAGCAATAACAGAATGTTATCCCCCGTGTGCTGTGAATTCAGTCTCAGCTTTTAGGACTGTTGGTCCATGAAGGTACCCACGGTGTTTCCATCACGTCATTCTCAAAGAGAATACTGGGGCATGAAGTACTCTCTTCCCTGCTTGAGCGGAACAATGTTTATATGTAAACCACTGGTTTGTTTTGCCTGGCAAAAAAAACAAAGTGTAAAGTGATGAATGTGACTTAGGTCCTGTGTCTCTCAGTGGCCCCTGAGGCTGCTGAAGATTTGTCTGCAGTAACCCCTCCAGATCTGCAGAGCTCTTCTGGGAGAAGCTGGAGACCCTGCTCTGGGCTCTGCAGTTACAGCAGAAGCTGGTGAGGTGCTGGTGGGTCCCTGGGGCCTCCTGGGCAATTATCCTTGCCCTGAGCTTATTCAGTTCCCTGTTCTCTTCAGGGCGAACATAATTTAAAGGTATGAGAATGCAGTGGAGCCTTTCCTTTTACACGTGTCCCAGGCTGGGAATATCAAGGTGGCTGTGTCACATTGAATCTTTGCAGCAGACTTGGAAAACCACTAAACCGCTGTTTTACCCAGCTTTCCTTTTCTTAGGAATTATGAAGGGAAGAGTTTCATGGCACAGTCAGTACTGCTGTTCTGCTGTGGCACTTGCAATCAATGGTATAACTGGTGTTGCTGGGCTTTAATAGGGACCGTGTGAAACAAAACAGTGACCGAGTTAAAATGATAGGAGGGGTCACTTCATGGCCTCTGCTTCCCCCAGGGTGGAGCACCTTTTGGGTTCCAGTAGCGGGAAAGGAAAGGGTTCCTCACCCTCAAGTGGAAGATGAGAGTGGGCAGAGGCTGGGCATGTTTTGATCTCCAGGAAGGAAAGAGGTTGTGGAGCTTCCCTCCCTGGAGGTGTTCAAGAGCCCTCTGGACTCTGCTGCCGTGTGCTCTGGGATGACCCTGATGAGCAGGGAGGTTGGGCCAGAGGACCCGCTGTGTTCCCTCCCATCCTGACCCGCTCTGTGCTTTCTGAAAGGTCCTTGTGTGTCAGGGTGGGGTCGCCGGGGACAGAACAGTCCTTGTTAACAGTGCCGGTCTTGAGCCGCCTGCCAGCCTGTTGGGGATTTTATCCATAACTTCCAAGGAGTGAGTAGGATTTTCTGGCTCTGCGCTGGGGTAGGTGCGCCATAGCTCGTGGTGAGTTACTGAGAACCAAGGCCTCACTCTTGCATCCCTCGCAGGAGGGTTCTGCTCCCTTCGTGTCTGCTGGAGGGTGCCTGGCTGTGAGTTTGGTGTGTTGGCTTAGTCTTGGGTAATATCAGCAGCTTGCTGTGGTCACTAATTTCTGTTGTTTAAGCAATCTTTGCACCTCCTGCTGCATGCCACTGTACAGTGAAGTCTGAGCACCTGGAAAAGGTGGGAAAAGCAGAGTGAAATGGAAATACGTATGATTCTGCTGTTCAGTTGGGGAAAGTTACTGTAGAAGTCAGAGTGCTCTCAAATTAATGCAGCATTTGTGTTTCACAGGGAGGAGGAAGCTATTTATCAAGTAGCTGATCAGGGAAATGCATTTTGAATGCTCTGCTTTCAGCATTACATTTCTTTTTAAAACTGGTAATTAAAACTGCACCCTTCCATTCTTCTAATTTCTCCCACAGCCCCTCCGTGGCTCTTGATTGTCCCTTGCAAAGGGATGTAGGTTTTGTTCTGGTGCGGGGAGTGACCGGGTGGTAAGTCATGTGCTGGATTTAGTTTAGAATGTAATCTTTTGGCCATCTGCTCAGGCACTCCCTGTGTTGCATTCCTTCCTTTTGCAAGCGTTAAAAGTGATCTGGGATGTGCAGGTGTTCAGAACACTCGGGTTCCCTTTAACTGAATATGACCGTGTGCCTGCTTAGGAGGTTTGAACAGAGTGTTTTCTGAGCCTTGCAGTAATTTGGCATGCTAATTTTAATTATCTCCCTGGTCTATGTAGCACCTGCTCAGGAAAAAAAAAATCACTCAGACTGTTCAAAAGATATGTGGATAACAAGGCTTTCTTCTTAGAATTGAGTTTCAGAATATGCTGGCGTATGCTGTGCTGTTGTTTTTTCATCCTCCCACAGTGATTCTGTACTTTTTTTTTTTTCAATTTCTGGCTCGTGTTTTTCTTTCCTAGTCCTTATTAGTTTGTCTGGCTCTCCTGTCCTTTCTAAGTGATGGCTGTAGAGCATTTGAAAGCTTGGTGTGGCTTCAGAATTTATTTTATTTTATTTTATTTTATTTTATTTTATTTTATTTTATTTTATTTTATTTTATTTTATTTTATTTTATTTTATTTTATTTTATTTTATTTTATTTTATTTTATTTTACATTTTAGTAAGTTGCAAGCAAGATGTTGAGTTAATTTATTTTTTGTGTCTTTATTAGAGTAATGCCAAAATGGTGAGAGATGCTCAGAGCGAAGGAAAAAAAAAAATCTCTGGATGAATTTAATGTTTACATCAGTTTTCGTCTGTTTTCTAATAACTCCGTGGAATAGCTTTATCTCTGATATACTCAAATATTTTTTGGAGATTAAATGAATTTTTGTGGGCAGGGAGAGCAGGTGCATTTCTGTCACGAAGTGCTTGCACATGGCAGTGCAAAGCCCTAGGTCTGCCTTCCTTTCTAATTTTCCGTTGTTTTCGTTCCCTCTCTGGTGTCCTGGGCAGGGGCACAGGATCGGCGTAGTGCGATGTTTGTGCCTGAAGGGATGGACTTCGTGCGCTGCCCGGTTTGCTAAGAGAAGCCGTTAGAAACTGAACAGAAGCTGACATCTCCAGCTGGTTTAAACATGCTCCTTTCCCAGAAACCAGGAGTTCTCTGGGATAACTGGGAGTGAGTTAGGAAATAATACCTGATCGAGACCATTAACTTATATTCTGTTTAGGTTTTTGCTTTGTGGCTATGCAGGAGCAACTGTACCTGTAAAACCTGATGTTGCTGAGTGCTTTAGGGAATAGTTTCGTTTTGTGGTACAGGTTTTATATTATAAAAATTAGATTTTTTTTTTAAATTATAAAACAGTACTGTTACACATGGCCTTGATTTCAAAGTACTTTCATGCTGCATCGTGTAGCAATGACTATTCAGCCTTCTCTGTAGGGCTGAGTAACTAGTGCATCAGGTTTCTGTAGAGTTTCAGAACTCAACTTGGAGTCTTTCTTTGAGAGCTTGGCATAGAGGAGCTCTAACCAGAGAGAAGGAGCAGGTGTGAGTACAGAGGTTTTCTTAGTGTTCCTTTGGAGAGCTGTGGTCCTTTGAGTCACGGTTTGGTGAAATGCATCTGACCTGCAAATTCCTGGGCTGACAAACAGGCTGGGCTTTAGCCAGTGCCTAGCAGCCCATTCCAGCTCTGAACTTCCAGAAATTCAAACTCTGGCGTGGGGAATCCTTCAGTCTCCCAGCCAGTCCTGAGAAATGGTCTGGGAGCTGCACGTTTGCAGTGCTTTCTGCTCACCCCTAGGAAGTGCTTTCCCATGGGGATAACAAAATGAAACTACGTCCAAATCACTTTTCATGGGAACTTCTTGGACGTGCTGTGCAGGCTTGCAGATAGAGCAAAAGAATTACTGGTGACATGAGACTCCCAGGTTTCTGATTCAGCTCTTAGTTAAAAGTTCTGGTTTTGCAGCTAAAGATGTAATTTATTGCATGTACTTTGTTTAGGGGCATGGTGCTCGTTCCTGGGAGCTGCTAAGGATTCCATTTTTGCCATGGGGGTCTGTAGCAGGTTTGTGATCTTTGCTTAGTCTGGCTGCTTCCCCGGGATATCCCTGGGACAGCTCTGGCCGAAGCCCTCTCAGGCACCCCTCTCAGCTGCCGAGGCACGGCAGGGCTTGCTGCTTTTCATCGAAGGAACCTCTGAATATTTAGAAGCTGTGACTGCAGCGTGCAAACGGCATCTGTCTCAAAGTTTGCATATTGCCACCGCAGAGACTGTGCCTCTCCTCTGTTTAGGAGTCAGTTGCTTTTTTAGCAAGTAATTCCAAATTTCTACACTGGGGTTGCCTCTGCTTCCTTGCTAACAGCAGTGGAGCTTGTTAGAATCAGGGAGAGGCCAGTTGTAATTTCTTGTGTGTCCCCTGTCTTCCTTTGGCTTTTTTCCCCCCCAAGCACATTCACTCCTTTTTTTGTCTTCTGTCTCTGGCAAAGGAGGGAAGCAGGGAGGTTGAGAGATAAGCTGGTGCCTGCCCACTCCAGGGCAGTATTTCATGAAATGTCTGCTTTTGTGTGGTATGCAAAGGAGCCTAGAAAAATGGGTAGATTGTCCCGCATATTTCTCAGTGATTAAGCAGACTGATTTTGAGATTTAAAGCCATGTGTATCTTCAGTCAAGAACACTGGCCCACACCGTTAGGTTCGGCATCAGGAACGCTTTAGGCCCTGAATCTGGGAGAAAATGAACCTGTTTATTTCGGATCTGAAGGCTTGTGGGCTTTGTCAGTGTAGGTGAACGCTGCAGGCACTGCCCTTTTATCTGCAACAGTTCATAGTGAACCTGGTGCAGCATTTTCCCTCATGCGGGCATCTACCTGGACTCAGTGGAGAACTTCTCAAACAGCGAGACTGTTACCAAACTAAGTTGCAGCTGTGAGTATAACGGTGTCAGAGCATTTTTAAAAGAAATTTTGGTTTAATTTTTTCATGATCCTTTCTAGAGCTTTTATCTTGAAAGATAGACTCTGAGCTCTAATAAGTATTGGCAGCTCTGTTTTCTGGAGGAAGTTTCACTGCACCAGCTTTTCAATATTCTTGCCCTCTGGTATATCTTGCTTCTTAGCTCATTAAGTATATTTTCTTCCTAGTGTTAGTTTTCCTCTGGGAAACTAGCTGGAGCCTAGGGATGTCTTCTCTTAGTGCTTACACTTAACAATTCTAGTGAGGATATGAGCTTGCAAAAGGGAAATGTAAACAGAATATCCCTTAGGTAGGCATGGACCTTCTCCATCTAGTGAGATAAGAGCCAATACTGTTTTATGTTTTAACAATTCTATTTTTATATATAAATACTGTCCTGGAATTAAATTAACAGAGTAGAGCTTGTAAAAATGACATTTGAGTTTACACTGCTGTTTGGCTTATTTGATTTAATTGACAATGTCATAGTATAGAGCTACTTACAGAGCTGCTATTCAGGCTTGATTATTTTCAGTTTGTGGTCTTCTATACAGTGTTCGGAGAATTTATTTATTTATAAAGAAATGTTTATTTCTTATAGAGTGTTTGTAAGTAACTTTGTAAGTGAGGTGGGATGAAATGACACTTTGCTAAGCAGCAGTAACTTCCATTTGCAAAGGACTGATGTTGCAATTGCTTTGCATAGGACATATCCCACTGCTTTCCAAACATTAAGCTTGCGGTTGTTTTTTTAAATGCATCACTTCAGATAGGTGCCATGGGATACAAAGGAGTTTTTGTCTCCAGATATGTTTAAATGAGTGTGAATTTCCAGCTACCAGGACTCTACAGGGGATGTTGCCCAGTTAATATGATGCACTGTGATGCTTTAACTCAAAGGAAACTAGCAGAACAAAATCACTGACAGTCTCTTATTTTATTCTTTTCCTTTTTTTCTCTTTACAGTAAAGAAAGCTAAACTCCATGGACCCCCAGGTAAGTCATGCTCTACTGCTTGTTTGTAGCAATGAGGACCCTTGTTTTCTCCCTGCTGTTCGTGCTGGTCCCTCCAGTGTTCCTCCACCTTATCTCAGCTCCTTCATGTTCTGCTTAGGAGGGACCTAATCTTGCCTTGAGATTCCAGGCAGTCTGGGTTAGTAGAAAACTTGAGGCTATGACCTGGTGTCACCGTGGTAAGAAACCTCTGCCTGCTCAACCTGACCTGAACAGGTGATGAATGAGGAAATGTGTTCCTTGACTGTCACCCTTCCTCACCCACCCAGCCCTTTCATCTCATTCTGCCTCTGTCCCTGTTCAAAACAGGGTCTGAAAGTGTCCACTAAGCAGAACTGGTGTGTGCCTCTGTGGATTTACTGCCTTCTCAGTCCTGACTGGGATTGTTGGATGGAACTGCAGAAATTAATCACTGTCTTGTGTGGCAGTCCGTAAAGGCTGTGCTTGGAATTCAGTTCTATCCGATAGGTGTTGTGTCTGCCTAATAAAGCAAAAACAAACAGCTGGTGACATCCATGAACTTACAGTCTGGGCAACTTCTTTTCACTGTGGTTTAGAAGCTAGCAAGGAATCCCTTAGGAAGCAAATAGATTTTTCAGTTTAAATTTGATGTACAGTTTATAAAAGAATAAGCACTTACATAAAATGCTTCTGGAGTAATCAGTTATATAAAAAACTTCTGGAATAACACTTACTCAGGTGTTTAGATCTGAAAAAGTTCCACAGCTGTATTCATAACTTCTTTGTTCAGCTTTCGATACAGCCGTGCTCAGATTATGGCATAAAACTTCCCAGGATTCATCCACATTCCATGGCAGATCAAGATCTGTCTGTGCACCAACCTTGAATTTCCAGCAAAGGAAAACTGAATGCCCGGACTGGAAGGGAGACAGTGTGTATTCTGTCTTTTCCTTAATCAAGAAGCCTGCTCACAAATGCAAAATATCTCTCCTCTTGACTAGGTTTAACTCAGCCAAAATATGTGATTTCACTGACAAGCTCAGTGCCCCAGGAGGATGCAGGATAAATAGACAGGGAGGAGTGATGTAATAATGAATAATTGGATATGTAGGAATCACAGTTCGGTGACTGACTCCTTCCTGAGCTTCTGGATTGTGTAATTTCTGTTTCCTCCCTTCATGTTAGGATATTGGAAGTTAGATGCTGAGGTGTGCTATAGTAACCCACTACAGTGATGCATTAAAATTATACAGTCATACAGTCATAGAAATGCTAAGGATTTGGAAGGGGCCTAAAAAAGTCATCTACTTCCATGCCATGGGGACACCTCCCACTAGACCAGGTTGCCCAGTGCCTTATCCAACCTGGCCTCAACTAGTACCAGGATTGCGCATCCACAGCTTCCTTGGACAACCTGTGCCAGTGTCTCAACACCTTCATAGTAAAGAATTTCTTCCTAATATTTAACTGAATTTCCCCCTTTTCAATTTTTATCTATTATTCCCTATCCTATCACTGTGGTCCCTGATGATGAGTCCCTTTCTGGATTCCCTGTAGGCCCCTTCAGATGTTGGCAGATTGCTGTGAGATATCCATACAGCCTTGTCTTCATAGGGGAGGTGCTCCACTCTTATTACCAGCTTTGTTTCCTCCTCTGCGCTTGCTCCAACACTTGCATGTCCTTCTTATGTGGGGGATGCCAGAACTGTATGCAGTAATCCAGGTGGGATGTCACGAGTAGAGGCGATGAATTGTCTTCCTTGACTTGCTGCTCACTCTCCTCTGGTTGCATCCCAGGGTGCGTTTGGCCTTCTGGGCTGCGAGCACACACTGCTGGCTTATGTTGAGTTACACATGAACCAGCTTTGAGATTTGCACAGTGCCACCTCTCCAGCCCGTACAGGTCCCTCTGGATGGCTTCCCTTCCCTCCAGAGCGTGGTGGCACCACACAAGTAGGTGTCACCAGTGAACTTCAGGGTGCCCTCACTCCCACTCTCCCTGTCACTGACAAAGATAATGAACAGCATCAGCTCCAGTTCTGACCCTGAGGGCCACTTGTCACTGGTCACCAGGTGGACAATGAGTCACTGACCACAAGTCTTTGGCTGTGGCCAGCCAACCAATTCTTTATCCACAGAATGCTCCATCCATCAGATCCAAGGCTCTCTGAGTTAAAGACAAGGATGTAGTGCAGGACAGTGTCAAGTGCTCTGCACAAGTCCAGGGAGACAATGTTAATTACTCTGCCCCGTCTACCAGTGCTGTAGCCCTAGAAGGTCTTCAGATTTGTCAGCCGTGATTTCCCTTTCGTAAAAGCCATGTTGGTTGTTACATCTTTGTTTTCCATTGTGACATTTTGACAGCATTAAAATTGACTTCACTGAGATCGAACACTGGGAATAGATGCAGCAGAACATCAAAGTATTAAAATATGTACACTGCTTTCTAGGTACTTAACATGTCTTGTTCCAGGCTGTTTGAAACTGATAGATAGGCCTGAGGTGATAACTCCCCTTAAAAGGGAGTTTGTTTATTCTTGGATGCTGATATTCAGACTTTGAATGTGTCTGTGCTTTGCTGCTTTTGGTCTTAGTAGCAAAAAGATTGCAGAAACTAGGAAAAAAGTTATTCCAGGACTTTTCTTCAGATTTAAAATAAAAAGCAAAACATCTAAACAGAGGCTGTGAGTGTGATGTGTTTTTCCTAGGTCATGTCAGTTTCAGCACATTTACCAATAAATTTATATTTTGTCCCTGTCTGGCCTGTAAAGTTGTTTGTGGACTCATGGGTGGAAAACTGAGTTAGGATTAAGAGATCAGTTGTGTCAGAAGGGAAGAAATTATATGACCAACCCAACCTCTTGCTTGTATGTTTTTCAAGTTTGTTTTTCACACTGCTTGGTATTTATGATGGATCCTGTGCCTTCAGTCTGTCTGTACTTCTTCTTGTCTGCATTTCAGGAGCAGCATGTAAGTGTTGGTGTTCTTTAGGATTTTACACTCTTTGTCCCTGTCTTACTCCAAGCAAACAGTTGCATGTTTTTGTTCATTTGTGCTTGGATTTCTAAAAAATTTGTGATTGAAAATTTGATGGAGGTGAAAAACACCTGGAACATTTGGCTTGTTAAACCCAGTGATATCTTCCCATATGGGCTTTTCATCTGAGGTCTCTCTGGATGCACTGGATGAACTGAAAGCATTGCAGTGTTGCAGGTGATGTGTTGAAAGGGTATGATAATGGAAATAACATTTTGTGTCTCATTCCCCAGATAAATTCAATACGTATGTGACCTTGAAAGTTCAGAATGTGAAGAGCACGACGGTGGCCGTGCGAGGTGACCAGCCCTGCTGGGAACAGGATTTTATGTTGTAAGTATGGTGGTGCACAGCATGAGGTGCTCGTGGCCGAGTCCTTTCGCAGCCCTGGTGTTTACACAGAGCTGGTAATGTGTGTAAGAGTCTGAGTGCTTGGGCAGGTAGAATGCACAAGCCTGGTGACAACCTAAATAGTTTTCTTTCCTGTTGTATGCATTGGCCTGTGGGGGTTGCAGTCTGTGCTGGGAGATTGTCTCTGCTGGTGCCATGGACTGGCATTTTGCAGTCAGGTTTGTAGTGAGAGGCCAAGTCTGGGGTTGAACTGGGAAGTTACTGTGTGGGTTGGGTCGGGATTGATGTTGTCCTTGGCCAGTATGTGCACAGCTGTGCCTGTAAGCTTGAGACACACAGACACACACCCCTACAACATAGCTTAGCCAAGGACTAAAGGCCCATAGCTGAGCTTAAATGGAGCTCCCAGGTGTGGGAAGAGGGTGTGGGTGTCCGTGGCTGAAGGGGCTGGTAAGGGCAATTAAAGGCTGTTGTTAGAGCAGTCAGGGCCTCTACGAGGTGATCCTGGTTACCTCAGTTAGGAGCTGCTCCATGAGAAGCAGAACCTGTTCATTCCAGCTTTTCCAGGGCTTCTTGTGCAGCTGGCACTACTAATTTGCTTTGGTTCTCATAAATACGACATGAAGCCAAGGATTTCCCTGTATCTTTTAGAATGGTGTTTTTGTTTTTGGTTTTTTTTTCCTGGTGGATGACTGATTTAATGATTATACTGCATTTGTTTCTGTTTCTGTAGCTTTGTAAGGCAAATCATGCTATATTTAGTAAATGAGGGGGGGAAACGATATTGTATTCATCTTGTGGGGTCAAAGCTACTACTGCTATTTCTGAGTGGGTTTGAGGTGTTTCTGTCATATCTGTGGTAAGAGACCCCTATGGAATTTTGTGAA
The DNA here is from genome assembly GCA_013396955.1 of Regulus satrapa. NCBI lineage: Eukaryota > Metazoa > Chordata > Aves > Passeriformes > Regulidae > Regulus > Regulus satrapa. Next base: position 358,301 of record VWZN01011077.1, on the reverse strand, counting down.
TTTGTTTCCTAATCTAAAAGCAGTTTGTTTCTCCTCACCTGAAAGTGGGAGGTTGTTGCCTCGGGTTAAGGAGGTCACCTGGGTCAGTAGAGTATTTTCACACTGTGCTCCCACCTCCCTTGCCTGGTGGTACTCTGCTTTTGGAGCAGCACAGGAGGTGTGTGCTCCTGCATGGAGAGTCGGGAGCCTGTCCTTTGGCATCTGGTGAAAGGTACACCCTCCTGAACACCAGGACCTGCTCAGCTCTGCAGCTCCTGGTCAGACAGAGGCCACTGCTGTCACTGACGTAAAACATTCAGGACTGGGTAAGGCTGGGACAAGGCCTATTCTCCAAGTCACATGCCCACAGTGAAGCTACTAACTCTTTCTGCCTGTGATTTGTGCTCATCTTGTGGGCAGGAGCTAGCTTTAAGTGTGGCCAGCTCAGAGGAGACTGCTCAGCAGTGATTTAAGAAAGCACTTAAATGTGTTGGATGAAGGCTTCCGTGGTTGCTCCTCCTCCCTCCCCTCAAGCAGCTCCTGGAGCTGCGCTCTGGTATCAGCTGGGAGCTTAGCTAGCATGCTGTAAGGTCACTGAGACGCTCCATAATTAGTTGCTAGGGAATATGGAAGCAGAATATTAACTGAACTACCTCGCCATTATTGTCCCTGCCTTAGCCAGGCAACTCTACAGTAGTTCTGGTGTCTCCTCATAACAGAAATATTACATGTGGGAATGGATGTGATCCTGTGTACATTAAGTTGTCCTGGGGGAAACAGTGCTGGTATTCCAATACTGCTGTTCTCTAGTTTGCTCTTATTTCTTTCTGGAGTTGGAGAAGGATTTTGAGCGCAGGAGTTTTCCCTCAAGGGAAGGCTGCTTTTACTGTCTGTGCTGTGTTTACCTTTTTCATGAAGCATAGTAGAAGAACAGACCACAAAACAAAAAAATGCTTCCTGTCTGTGTTTGTTGGTTTTGCTGCCAAACTCCTTGTGAGACAAAGCACTGCAGAATTTGGGGCTCTGGGATTGTTTGAGGTTTGGCTATTTACCAGACCAGTGAAGCACTTCAATGTATTCCTTGGGAACATCTTTGAATTTTGAAGCAGCTTTAAAAGAACTGAGTATTTGCTGCATATTTGCAGGGAACACCTCTAGTGAAAGTGCCCACTGATGTTTAGAGCACGGTGATTAAATTGGTGTTGAAGTTGTGAGAAGTGCCTTTATTTAGATTCTGATTGTGTAAAGGGAGGGACACCAAATTTCAGTGTCTGCTCTTTTGTTGTTAAAAGCTGTTCTGCATCTAACAAGAAGGTGGGGAAAAGGAGACACAAAGGCAATCACTGTACAAAAATTATTTTTATTTATTATTCTTACCTGGCGACCTGTAGAGACCATTTGGAGATCTGTAGAGGAGCCCATTGGGTGTATCATGACCAGTGTCATGCTTGAAGCAAAGTATGTATGTTGAAGCAAAGTATGTGGTTTTATACTGTGACTGAAAATAGAGTTTCTCCTTCCCCTTTCCCACACTGTTCCAGCTAGCAGTCAGCCAGTTGTCATCAGCCTGCAGTCAGATGAATATCAGGCAGGGTGAGGGCAGAGCAATGCTGGTACAGCTGTTTGCCATACTGATATCAGAACAGAGGATGCTGGAGACTCGATTACAAGATGTTAGCAATAAAGTCATAGAATGCTGTGTAATAGCTTGATTTTGAACTGTTGCAGACTGAGCCACTCAAGTACTGGATGCTTCTACCCTCAATTCCCATGTCTCAAACAAGAACTGAAGCACTTGAGTTTAAAATAGATATTTATATACACTTTACTGTAACTGTAGGGTTTGTCTTGAACCTTGTAGATATGATGTTCTCTTTTAGCTGCAAGAAGCAGGCAAAGTTCAAGTGGATGCTCGGATTTGCAGCAGTTCTTTCTTATTTTGGTCATGACACCTGTCCATGAAAATAAGGCTTTTAAATTTCCTTGATAGCTGTAATAGGCATATATGTGGGCAGAGGGCAGCAGCACTTACTGGCCAAGATGTCTACTTTTGGGGATTAACACTTCCAATAAAAGGAAATCCTGAGCTGGAAAAATTATGGGTTATAGCCTTTCTTCATGGTAAGTGTGAGACAGCTGTGATATCAACCGATGGGTCAGGATTGTCTACTTTATTGTTCTTACCAGTGTCTGCTGTATGTTAGACTGTTCTGAAGTAGGTATGTAACCACCATGCAGAAGTAAGACATAAATGCTATAAAACATTGAGGAGAGGCAGATTTGAAATGCGTCCTCCAAGAACCTGTCACTCAGTGGCCACTGGAAGTAGCTTGGTGCTGGAGTGGAAGTGGTGCCACACAGCCTTAAGCAATAGGTAGTGCTGCTGATGCAGCTTTGCTGGATTTGGGAATGTTACTTTTGGCTAGGATTACCTCCACTCACAAGTAAGTATTGGCACGTTTGCAGCTGCTAGAGTTCACTTGTGTTGCTGAGGGAGACACTCACTTGGTTAGAAATGGGGTGTCTGATGACAAAGAGCAGCTCACCCTCTGGGTTTTGGTCCAAGGTACACTTCCTCCTCCTGTGTACATAGCTGCAGAGATGAGTTCCCTACTGGCAATTCATACATGACATAGATCAGGGTTTTAGTTTGCGCCCTTTGTGTAATTAGTATTAAACTGTGAGTTACTAGAAACTGATGAGCTGCCTCAGCCACATACTTCAGGAGCTCCCTGTAGCTTGACACAGCTCTGTGGAAATAGTTCACTGGTATAATCATGGTGGTAATGCAGAACATGAAACAAAATTAGATTGTATTCTGCTTTTTTTCTCATCTGTGCTGCCTTTACTTTTCTTGCAGTGAGATCAGTCGGCTGGACCTGGGCCTAATTGTGGAAGTATGGAACAAAGGACTGATATGGGACACCCTGGTTGGGACCGTGTGGATTGCTCTGAAGGCGATTCACCAATCTGATGAGGTTAAGCTGACAGAAAACTTCTATGTGCTCCACTGTTGATAATTAATGCATTACATATCTGGCCTGGTGCAGCCCAGACAGCTCCTCAGCAAAACTTCCACTTGCAAAGTCATGAAGGCTGAGTGAACAGAGAGGACTGTCTCATCACATTGGTTTTGATTTTGTAGTGAGATCACAGCTGAGTGTACAAAGGGCTCTTTGGTCTCATTTCGCTTGTGTGGATTCAAGGGCCTAATTTGTTAAGGAACACAGAAAAGTGTCTGAAGTCTTAAGGACTGACTGATTGTCAGATTCCTGTGACTTACTGCTAAAGACCTCGGTCTTGTCCAGCTCACAAGGCAGGCCCAGAGCACATCTGCACCATCTTCTTAGGGCTTCTGGATTGTAGTGTTAGGTGTACCTTGTGCTAATATATATGGACAAAACGAGGAAGCAGGATGTGCCAATGTCTGTAAGTGCCCTAACTACTGAGTTTGGCAGTTGTTGCAGCTAAGCATTTTAAACTCAAATTTTAGTGTATTTACTTAGAAGATTATTGGATTTGAGCAGGGAGAGATAGATTACATTTTCTATAAAAGGAAAGGAGTAGGGATGCCCTGCATTGTGGTTGTGAGGTCTGGCTGGTGCTCAATTCCTCTTGCTGTCCAGACACTCCTCAGTCCTGCCTATCCTAAAATGAGGCTTTACCTTTGCAGTTCCACTCAGAAGGCAGCACTTCTTTTTGCTGTTTGTCCTGGTAGATGTCTCTGAGATTTAGAAGAAATCAGTTCGGAGCAAAAAGCCAGTGCGTGCTGAATGGATATAATTTGATGTTCAAATGGATTGATATAATTTGATGTTAAAATAGGATTGATAATGCTGTAAAGGTCTTTTTGGACTGATTTAGCAAAAGTGTGAGAATTGGTGCATGAGGTTCTTCATGTTTGTTCACTTAAGGCCTTTGATTCACAGGAAGGGCCTGGGGAGTGGTCTACGCTGGAGGCAGAAGTTGTAATGAAACATGATGAAATCTGTGGAACCAAAAACCCAACTCCTCATAAAATTTTGCTGGACACAAGATTTGAATTACCTTTTGGTGAGTGCATTTCCAAAACTTACCCAGGGTGTTGATGGTAGCGGGAAAGTGGGAACAGCTTAAGTTTTATAATCAGGTTATGTTCATTCTCAGTTCAGTCAGTGTAATTCAGTGGAGTTCATGGGGCTGGTACTCATTTTTTGTCTGGCTTCTTTCTAACAAGATATGAATAAATACGAAATATTTTAAAGTCCCTGGGTGCTAGAATATTCAGACCACCAGGAGTTTTTTCTTCTAATAGTGTTTCAGGATTGTGTAGTCACATTTTCTTCTGAGCAGAGAGCGTTTGCTTCTTTGAATCTAGACAAATTTAGCTCTAGAAGAGGTCAGGTGTGTTGTTAGAGCTGTTCTGTGGTGAATGCACGTAGTCCTCTTAGATGTGTGCAGTTCAGTTAGTGAAACATTAATTCTTAGTGCTCCTGAACATTATCATTAGCAGAGTATATAAATAACTTAATGTTGTAAGAACTGGCTTTCTGGTAATTACTTATGGTTGAAAAATACAGAATATGGAAAAGCAGCTAACTGGAGCAAAATTATCTCAAGTGAAGTTGTATGTAATTTTAAAATTTTATTTATTTAAGCAAACAAAAACAAACCCCAAACCAAATAAACTCCAAAAGCAATTCCTGGAATTAGGAATTAGGAAGCAAGAATGCATCCTAGGCTTACATAACTTCTCTTTCCAGCTCTAGGCTGATGCTTGGGATCAAGATGTTTTTGGGGTTTGTGCTATCTGTTTTTTCCACGTACTGAGCATTGAAGTGTTTCAAAGTGTTCTATCATTGCTAGGCTCGTTCTTTCCCCTCTGCCTGTTGCATCCTTTTTGCTGCAAAGCCCTAGTTAGTGTGAGCAATATGTATCATGCTCTAAACAGGGGTGGAGCTTTTGTGCAGGCGCTGGGGTTTGGTCAGCACCTGTCTGGATTGTCCATCTGTTGTGGGAAGAAGCTGGGACATCCGTGGGTCTCCCTGTGCTTCGTGGTGCGGGGGAGGATGCAGGCTCTCGACCCTGCATCTGGACAGCCAGCACGAATTGTGTTTTGTGCTGTGAGTGCTCTGCTGTGGGGGCACAGTCCCCTGGATGGCTGTATTTCTGGGAGAGCTCAGTGTTCTGCAGATGCAGTGGCCCCGCTCTTTAACTACAGTGGGCAGAGAAGGGGAAGAGGTGCCTGACACCTCAGCTGTCCCGACAGCTGTCTGATGTTGGTTGGCAGCCATCCCTCTTCCCCATGGAAATATCCTGGTGTTCCACTGCTGCTGTCTGTGAGGAGTTTTTTCCTGGAGTTACTTCTTATGCAAGAGGAGGAACAAGACTGTTTCACCTCACCAAAAATCCCTTTTTTTTGGTACAAGTGTTGAAGCTTCTGGGAGGGACAGAGCAGAACAAGCATACAGAGATAAAGGCAAGGCTTGTAGCCACTACCTTCTCATCTGAATTCATTCATACATGCTTGCTTTTTCACCGTTGCTGCTTTAAAAGAAAATGAATTACTGGTGTCTCTCTTTATATTGAGAGTGTCCAAAAGAGAATTTGCTTTCTTCTGCCATTCATGTTATGGACTGCATGGCATTTTGAGGTATTTTTTTCAAGTATATGAAAACTGACTCCATGTATATGTGTTAGAACATCTGAATTTTAAAAATCGGAGTATTTCAGCCAATAATGTGTTTTCTCCCTAGTACCATACTCCAAGAAGTTTTTCTTTGTTTCTTTTGGGGTGATTTATACTATTTTAAATTTTTACATTTGGAGAAGTAGAATTTCATGCAGAGCAGTAAATAAGTTAAAAGATTTTTGTGATTATTCTGTTTTGACACAGCTGATCATTTAATGCACACCTACTACTTATTTCTTTGCTTACTATGCCAAATACTGAAATAACAGGGATACTGCACCTTTGTGTTGAATGCTTTTTGTTCTAGGGTGTGAGAAGTTGTCTGCCTGTCTAGGATTTATTACTGTCCAGGAAAAATGGATACATGAGTTAGCTGTCCCCTAGAAGAGTGCTGCAGTTTTTGCTCTGAGCTCCTTTTTCAATCTGAGGTGCCATGGCAAGGTCAGAAGCAGGTTGAAAAGCAGGAGGCACTAAGGGTGTGTCCCACTCCTGTAGACATCTACCCATGTCACTCCTCCAGTGGTGCTTCCCCTCAGGCCGTGACTGAGTGTCTCCTGCCATCGCCTGTGGGACAGAGAAGGATTCTGCACCTTGGAATAGGCTCTGTCTCCTTCCCCAGGTGCTCTGAGACTTGGAGGGGTGCATGGAGCTCACAGCACCGCCTCTGCGTCTCTCCTGATGGATTTGCAGGTCAGTTTCCCTTTAGCTGGATGGCAGCAATATGGATTCTTGGTGCCCTACACGTTAAGATTCTTGGTCCTATGAGTTAGGAGCTGCTGCTTTTATCCCTACACAGGGAAGTAAACGGATCACTGATGTGATGTGGAAATTCTTAAGTCAGCAGCTGGGCCGTAGAGGCAAGATTTTAGTAACAGCAGGTTTGGAGTGACACTTAGGAACATTGTGTATCATGTTTTGTTTCCCAGGTGAAGATCTGGCTATTGTAGATGCATGAAAACCAGAGTGATGTGTGGGCTCATGTACACCTTGTGCTACTTTTCAAGTTGGGTAAAACACTACTGCCTGGGATAGCAGCTTTAAGAAAAGTTGTGTTTTCCTGTTTGGCTGTGCTTCTGTGCTTTTTCTGTAATTTCTGGCTGCTGTCTCATTTAGATGCACTCAGATGCAGTACCCCAGGTTATCCAACCTGTTTAAAATGTTTCATTGTGTTTAGGTGGAGCTTGAGAGGTTTCTAAGGGTTTGTAAAATCAATGAATTTGAAAACCAGAAAAACCGAGGTCCTTGATGTAAAACATGATTGTGTATGCAAAGAGGTTTAGAAGCTGGTTTGTTGTTTGCACTATATTTATCCCAGATTAGTTTGCCGTTTCTGCTTCCACCTGATACATTCAAGATTCTTCCTTCCTGGTATCTCTTCTGCTGGTACTCTGGAGACTGGCAGTCGCTAAAGCTGAAATAAGTGCAGAACATGTTTTTGCTGGTAGTATGTGATGAAGGCAACTTGGAGATTTTTAAGTTGATTATTTTCTTTTCCATACAAAGCTGTTTTCAAGTGTTTACTGTAGGCTTGGAGTTGGGGAGCAGTCATCTCCTAACAACGGCTGGTGGGAATTTTGTCTCTGCTTCTGGTGATAGAAGATAAGCTTTTTGGAGGAAGTGCAGGAGTTAGACTTTGTCAATGGCCAGATTTGTAGTGGGATGAGGAACACTGGTGCTGTCCCACTGCGTGTTCCAGATGCAGCTGTTGCCTTGTGGCCAGCTGGTGTGGCATCAGCACATGCTGTACGGGGAGGGCAGCTCTGGGGGTTGCATATCTCTACGTGATGGACTGCAGTGCTGGGGACCAGGCTGTCCTATGGCTCTGCCAGCCCCACCTTCCGGAATGTTCAGTCTCACAGAAGCAAAGAACGACTTCAAACCCTCTGCTACAAAAATGTAACAAAGAGGGAGGATGGGGAATGGGAGGCGTTACATTAACCTGTAGCGTGAGAAGCGTTTTTTGTGATTTGTAGTCTATTAAAAATGGCAATAAACTGCCTTCTTCATGGCAAGAAGTGGTTGTTAGCCGAGTCAGGCTGGAGCCACTTTATGCTCTGATCATTTCTGTTTCCTTTTTGGAACAAGACAGACAAGGAAGGGATACAGCTTTCCTTGGTTGGTTTAGAAAATTTTCTGTAACAAAGACGACAATCTTGGAATTATTGTTATGATGCAGTGAGTGTGGTTGGCACAGGCTTTTCAGGATACTGCTTTTCAAGTGTAAAATTGTTCTGCTTGATAGCAGTTTTACTCTGTCCCCCTTTTTTAGAAGTGCAGTGACTGTGCAAATCCCTCACAGGATGAGATACTCAAAAAAGCTTTTGGCTCCCAAACTATAGCAGTTTGGTTCTGTGCCAAGCAATTTCTAGTTCATAATTGGAGTGAAGATGCTTTTAGTGTTCTCAACACTCCCAGGGTGGGAGCATGCTGATCTGCATGTAACCATGAGGTAGGGTAAATGTACTTTGTTATTTTAGTGTCTTGGAAACTGAACAGAAAGAAAATCTCAGCTCAGCAAAGTCATTTCAGTGAGAACTTATGAAGACTCCCATACATTGCAAAAGGGCAGAAATTTGGGCTTGGAAGAAGAGAAGCGAGGTGAACACTTGTAGGAAAGAGGAGGGAGAGAGAGAGTGTCACTATTGCTTTCAGCACTTGTTCTCACTCCCACCCAGCTGAGTGTTGCCTCAGCCTAGGGCTTGCTACCTTGGAAAAACTCAGAATGAGCAAGGTGATGTGCAAGGTTCAGAGCAAGGACCAGCAAACCTGAGGAGAAGAAAAGCTTTAGGGCTGAAGTGCCTGGTTGTTGCCAAGCCAGAGATCACTGAGCAGGAATGTTGTCATATTTAGCTTCTTGAGGGGTTTAACTGGGTGAAGTGGACTGTATGCACCAAATTCTCCTCTTATTTCCTTCCTTGCTCTGACAAGTCACTGTATTGCTGTGTGCCCATTCCAGATCCCATCAGGGCACTTGCTCTGAGCAGCCTCACCTGGAACCTCCACCCACACCCCCGTTCATGTGCCCACGAATGATCAGCTCAACTTGGAGCCTTCAATCCTCAGTGATGCTGTTGGGAGTTGCTCATCCCCCACCCCAGCCACTGCCATGTCTCTGCTTGCTTATGGACCCTGCAGATTCAGGCCCAGCAAACCAGGAACTCAGAGAAAATGGGGTTCAGCTTCCAGCTGAGGATGGCAGTAAGAGCAAGGACAGTAAAGCATGTAGTGTTTCTGTGTTGGTTTCCAAGTAATTGTCACCAAAAGCTATTGAATCTACCTGCCCATCTCCTCTCAGTTATTTTTCACCAGTTTTGTTTCACGGACGTTTGGCCTTGCTCCTTGTGTTCTCCAAGCATGATGCCAGTGGAGTCCTGAGATGACATCAGCTGGCTTCTCTTTGGTCTAGTTCATCTTTTTATCTTTTAAACAGAATCTAGTGGATTAATTTCCATTGTAGTCAAAAGCTGAGCAGTGAGGCAGGAGCTGGACAGTGGATGTGGCCTTGCAAGCAGACATCTTGTAAGATCTCTATGCATTCCAGAGAAGCAGCTTCAACAAAACTTTTGACTGTAGCAAAACACAGCAGAAACTTCCTCAAAAAATGAAAAAATGTATATCACTGAGATTTCTTTTGTGCAGGTAACTTGCAGTTGCTTTATGTTTAAAGTACAATATTTACTTCATATTTGTTCATGTTTGCTGTACAATAATTTTGCTGATATTAGTATTGATGTCAAGAGTTTCTCTGAGAGATGTCCTTACAGCAGTTGTTATCTGGACAGTAGCTGATTTTTATCTCTGACTTGCATAAGAAGCTGTTTCAATAGAAGCAGCAGTCCTGCAGTAAAAATCTGACAGCTCCTTTTATGAAATGGGCGTCTGGGCTGTAAGATAGGAATGTAAATCCAAGAGAAAAATGTTGCTCCTTGATGCCTGGGGATGCAGCTACACCATGGTGTATGGGAAAGCATGGAGACATCCTCAGTTTCTGCAGTGCTGATGGTAGCCATTGCTTCACCCCTCCTCAGTCTCTTTAGTCTTGATTTTAGGCTCCCCATTTGAGTTGTTTGGGCTCTGACTTTTAGCCCTCATTCTGTGAGTTTTTCTTCCTCTTTCTCTCTTAGAGAAGTGATGTCTTTCCAAGACAATTTCCATGGGCTTTCCTTTTAGTGCCATTGCTGGAATTTGTCCTCCTAATGCTCACCAGGCTGTATGCTGATAGCCATTCAATTCACCTTGATGCCTTCTTTCTAGATCAGTTCTGTCCAGGTTTGCCTTGAATGGCAGCCCCAATTTGTGCAGGGACTATGTTATAAATCTGTGCAGCTGTGATCCACAGCCCTGATGATCAAAAACACCTATGTGTTTCTACAACTCTTGTAGTTGTGGGAGAGTCTCTCATGTTTCTCTTACCTTGTTTTCCGATATTACAACAAAGTAATGTACTGTACATCAGAAAGAGCAGCTGGCTTTGTGTGTTTTGGTTAAAGTAAATTTCTTTGGTCTCCCTCCAAGCAAGGAGAAACGGTTGTCTTGTTTTCTCCTTAGTGTAGTTTTTTTGGAGTCAGATACTAAGCTCCTATAAAATTTTCTCAACTGGGGAGATTTTAACACCTTGTGTGGGTGCATAAAAATGCAGTGGTGTTTCTGTTACAAAGATGCAGATATGAGTTCATAGTCCAAGGAAATATCTACTGCTGAGACTTGAAATTCCACTAAATCTGGCGTGTACCTGTTAGCAGTGGTTTGTGTTCTGTTATCTGCATTATTTTGTGCTTGTTGCCTTTGTAAGATGATGGTTTGTGTGGCTCAGAAGGGACCACACGTAGAACAAACATTCAAAGTACAAGAAGAAAGTAGTTCCCAGTCCTTTCTGAAAGTATTGTGCGTTCCAATGGAATGCTCACCTGCTAATAAATCTTGCTTTTTTTTTTATTTTTTCTGTGAGAACTTAGAACGGATGTAACTTCTAGAATCACCTTTTCATCAGGAGGCCACCCTGTCCTGCTCTCATTCTTGCTAATGCATATCTTGGTATATCATTGTGGTGGTGTCCATGGGGTACTGTTCATTGCAGGGCAAAAAACTTCTTGATTCCTTTTGAGGCCACCTGAAAGTGTAAAAAACTGCAGGAGATGGGAAAACCAGCTGAACTGGTATGGCACTATCTTCCTGTCAGCTTGCAGGGCTGGTGGTGGTTTTAGCTGGAGCATTCCCTCCATTTCCTTCCTGTGTGAACTTTGAAGTTACTTCAAGGGTGCAGTTTCAGGCCATAAATAGCCAGATTTCAGAAGTTGCTACATTTAGGGAAGTTAAGTGGCTAGGAAAAAAACCACAAATGAAACAAATCCAAATCCTTTTTTCCTTTCCTTTTCTTGGTCAAGGAAATTTTACCATTCTGTCCCTAAATAATTTTGTGTTAAGCTTTTCACAGCAGGTTATCTGAGTCTCTGAGCATGTGCTTTGAAAGGTGAAATTTTGAGTGGCAGAAGTCAGTGATCCATTGGGATACTACACTCCTTCAGAGTGTGAAACAGAAAATAGTTACCACAGTAAAAGTGATAATGCTTGCTACTTGCTGTCAGCTTGGTAACTCTTCTAGATGGTAAAAATGTTGGGATTCATTTCACAGTGAAGCTGAAGTGTGGCATAAAAGTAAGGATGTGCTTTCATGTGAATGTGACTGCCTGTAACACTGATTATTCCCTCAAAATATTTGGCTTGTTGCTGGCAAAGAAATAAGAGTCTGTTTATTTTTTGGTGCCTAATTTGTGTTACACTAGGAGGTGTGCTATTGGTGTGCATAAGGTGTGCTGTTCAAAGGCAGCCCTTGATCTGCTGGGGTTATAAAAAGCCTCCAGAAGAGGCTCTTGTTATGTGTTATTAAACACAAGTAAGCGTATTAAAATACTGTTGTGAAATGGCTCTCCATCAAACTAATACTTGAATTAAATGTGAGCTAGTATGTCTTTCTCTTTCCTACCTTTGTGCAAGTGTGCATTTGGTTAATCAGCTTCAAACAAGAAAGCAGTTCTTGAACTTAAGCCCTTGAACTGTGCTGCTTTTTACAATGTTTATTTTTCCATCTGAATGCTAACATAAGACAGTCCTATTTCTTAAAAATCACATGTGATTTTTTTGTATGTGATGTTTAATACTAATGGTAACGAATGCAAAGTTGCCTGGTTAATAAGGTGGTGTGACTTACTCTTTTGACTTAGATATCCCTGAAGAAGAGGCCAGATACTGGACCAGAAAATTAGAACAAATAAATTCACTGGGAGATGATGAGGTAAATATCTAATCTGAAAGAATAACATAGCCCTGAATGTCTTATAATTAGCTTTTAATTCTTTGTATTACATCCCTGTGATTAGGGTAACTGCTGAATGTTGATCATTTTCAAGTCATCCATTAACTGCTTACAGAACTCTTTTCTTAAATGTACTGTTTAATGTTAAGGAGACAAATATTTTTCAGTGCCTGAATAATCTTTTGTTGATGTATGTTCAAAGGAAAGGCAACACTGTGCTTTACCTGAGTAGAGAGTAAAACTATTCTTGACAGGCTGTGGTAGGTTCTTTGAGTGAAATCAAGTCAAAAAGGACTTTCTTTTTGCAGTTAACTGTTTCTTTGAAAAAGACAAAGCAAGATACGGACTCTCGATTTGGACTGAGGACTGTTGGAGGTGTTGGCTTTTGTCTTAATTCCGGTTTAATGGCTCAGTTTATACGAATCTTTTATACATGGTAGCTATGGCTTTGGTTTCCTGGCTCTAGTGTATACTCGGCTAAGCAGCTATAAAATGGAAGTTATTTTTTTTATTTTTAAGAGGGACCTGTTGCATGACTAAAATTTTATTTACAGTTAATATTGTTTGCGGAATAAGATTTAGCATGTTAATCCCTGTACCAGAAATGAAGTGTTTAGAAAATCATAATACTCGTGTTGATGCGAACATCATTGAGTAAGAACGTGGTGCTGGTGAAACCTCTTTGACAGGTTTCTTTCCATAGCACGAGTTTCCATGGCAAGGTAACTTGTGAAATATTCTGCCAGTGCAATGACTTTAGGAGATTTTTGTCTGTGATCCTTCATCTATTCTTTTCTGTTCATTAGATGAATGATTTGGTTTACTGTGCAGATGAGGGAAAATAGGGTGGATTTATCTTTGACTGAGGGCAGACTAAAATATTCGGGTGGATAAAAACTTAAAGAATTTAGGGCAGCCTCTCCTGCCTTCCCAGAGGTTTGAGAGCCTCTAGGAATTGATGGAAAGCTCAGTCTGTGAGTTGTCTTGTCAGTGATGCTGCTGTGGTGCCTCCCCGTTCCTGTGGCTGGAGCATCAGTTCAAGTGCTTCAGCGCGGCACAGGTGCCCTCTAGTGCTTCACTGAGCTGGTACTTGATGAAAAATATCCTGAGCTTTCTGAGTCTCCCCTTCCCTGCAGTGCCATGCATCTGCTTTTCAACTGCATGCTCCAGTAACAAAGTAATATCTCGGTGTTTGTGACCTAATGATCTCAGATTTATTATGGATGTTCCCTGTGATCAGGGAGAAAAAAAAAAACCCTGTGCAAGGCCTGACCTCAGGTGATTCTTCTAAACTTCTCCACATTCGCTAGCTACCCAGAATGGGGCTGAGATCTTCCTTGCAGTGACTTGTAGCTCAGGAACTTCCAGAGCCAGAGGCATTATCCTTGTGTTAAACAGCACTCAATGAATTTCTCTTTTGTGGATGCCAGTTGCCCTTTAAATGCACCCAGATCAGTTATGTTTTCACAGAGGAATTCAACACCTTAATTGTGCATTGCCTGAAGAAACATCTTAATTGCTCTGAGCAAACAAACCCAGTGTTTGAGAAACCAGCTGGAGGCAGGTTTGTTTGGAAAAATTAAATGACTGATCCTCATTCGTCCAGTCCCTGCCACTCAGCTTTACAGACCTCACCTTTTGGGCTGCTGAATCCTGGTCTGCACAGGTTTTTTTTTAGCACAATACAGCTTTGTGCCTTTGTCTTATTTGTTTTAAGTTCAGCTATCTCTGTTTGAGATGATGAATGAACAGACTAAAGCTCCACAGGAGTATTGAAGAAGCAAGTTCATTTGGAGTTCATATGGTGTCATAGAAATGCTTTCCAGCCTCTCTTCCTGCAAACACTTAATATTCTGTTTTTATTTTGGGACTCCTGATAGCCGTTGGGCTGATGCCTTAAAAAGAACAAACTGCTGCCATTCTGGGATCTCTGAGAATAATAATTCAGAACCAACTGCTGTCCTGTGCTACTGAAATTGCTCATCAGCAGACTTCCTTTCACCACTTTGTCAACCAGTCAGTGCTGTGAGATCCGGCAGTTCTTGTTTTCACAGTCCTGATTAACTCAGTGGGTTGGCAGTTTGCTGATGATAAGACTAACCACCTTTCAGGATCCCTTGTGCATTTTAAATAGCACAGATTGGAAGATAACCGCAGCAGCGGAAGTCTGAGTGTTGTCACCTTCCATGCACAGAGCTGGTCATTAATCCCTAACAAATCCAAGGAGAGACTGTCTGGTGCTTGTGTTTTGCACAAGCTGCAGCACCAGCTTGCTAAATTTGCCACTTCCTTTGTTGTCAGATATTTTTTTCGTGGCAAAGACTGTTCTCATTATTTTGGTCAACTGTCCTAATTTTCTCATATCTTTATGTAATACAAGTTAGAAGAGAATAACAGAATAAAAACACTGGCATTCCTCTAGGGAACGCTTTGATGCTGTAACAAACAGCTTTGTAAAAAGTCAGAGCTGGCTAATTGAAATACCTTTGTGTTCTCTAATTTAGTATTAAATGAGATGAAAAATTCTTCACTTTGGATGTAAAGTGGATCACAGGAGAGTTTGCAAGTGTTGGCTGGGCAAATATTTTGTTCTTGCCTTGCCAGGCACATTAATTACCTTACTGCTGCCATCTCCTACTCCAGAGCTGCTGTGAGCCCACATGAGTTTTAAACTGTTGAAGCTGTGCTGGAGTGTCTAAAGTTAAACAGGCTTTTTCCCAGTTTGGAGCTCCCTGTCACACTGACATTGTGGTGTGGAGAATCAGGTCTTTTCAGTGTCTAATTGAAATTGAATAAGGTCTCAGAATTGGTAATGGGCCTCTGCTTGTTCTAAAGCAGGCTTCACCTTAAACAGAAGTGTACTTTGTAATGTGATTTTGGAATGAAAAATCTGTGAGCGTGTTTAAATACATTTAAATATGTTACAGATATTATGCTTATAGATATTGTACTTTGATAATACCAGGGATATTTTCTCTTGTGTGGCATGCTGTCATAAAGCTACCATTTGCTTTCTTATCTGTCTATATTCCTTCCTATTTTTTTTCCTTCCTTTAGTATTCCTTTCAGGAGGAAGTCCAGAAGAAACCATTGCCCAGTGCTGCCTCCCAGTGTTGTAAGTTAGACTTATTTCCTCTCAATATTTTTTCCTCTTTCAATGTATTTGATTTCCTTTTGTGGTTAGATGTCAAGTGATGGTATATCTGAACAACATTTTCTTATTAGAAGTACTTAAATTTCTGTGCAGTAATGAAAAGCTGTGCTCCTCAAAATACTGCTCTGCAGCTTCTAATGCCAGGAAGTGAAATCAGGCATTGAGTCTTGCAATTGCTGTTGTCCTTGTGTGCAATAGGAACAGAAAATGTGTTCAAAGTCACCAAGATTGTCAGGCCCTTGTAATATTTATACCAGTAAGAAAATGCTGTGTTTTTTTAATGTGACTATATTAGGCTATGTTCTGCTGAAACTTCCTGTGTTAAATATAATTTTTATTACTGTTTATTGAAATTTTAAGAGGGAGAAAATAGATGGAGACAAGTACTACTGGTAGCCTTTTAAAATGCACCAGAGGTTTGTGTACTTGATGTCTAATTTCTTCAATATTACTTTTCAATGCTGCGTTGATGGATGGAAAATATATTTTTACTAATTTCTGCTTATCTTGTCTTGCATTTTTTATGCTTCTGAAAACATGGATGGAAAAATAACATAGTACTTACTGTATCTGATGATCTGCAAAATTAGATTTCTGAAACATTGCTTTTAACATACAATAGATGAAAGCTCAGTGATGTCTCTTGTGAACGTGTTATCTGCTTTTGGCAACAACATTAATAAAACTCAAGTCTCATAATTTAAACAAATCTTTTATCCTCTACTTCAAATCCTTTAAGATGTGCATATTACGTATTGCAGGCTGTTTATCTATTAAGCTGATTATAGGATCTCCTCAAAACTGATAACATTAGGAAGTGCTAATTACTGTTTACCTTTTTTGAGTAGAATTAATTTCTCTGTGTACTATTGTTATGTTATCTTAAAAGTACCAACTCTAGACTAACCAATTGCCTAGGAAATGTGATTGTGCTGTGTAGCTGGAACATGTACAGCTTTATATCAAAGTATTACAGTAATACTTTCATTCTAGTTAATTCTAGGTAACACTGAATGTGTCATCGATTTTTTTTTTTTTGAGGGGGGAAGTGTATGTAAAGAATAAAGCAAGTTTTTTTTGTTTGGTGGAGTTTTTTGGTTTTGTTTTGGTTTTTTTTCTCTTTTGTTGTTGTTGCTGTTGTTCTGTTGTTGTTCTGTTTTTGGGGGTTTTTTGTGTGTTTTGTTTTGTTTTTGAAATGGTCAAAAGGGTAAAATTGATTTGTTAAGTCTGTAAAAAAGAAACATTTTGGGAGAAACTAATATTTAATTAAATCATACTAACATAGTGTGCAGAACCCATAATGTCAAGAAGTCAAAGAAAAACTGTCTGCTGTATGAAGTGTCCAAGAAATGAATGTGTTATTTGCTGAAACTGTTTTCTTGGCTCTCTGCCGCGGGCTTTGCTTTTGTTGGAGGGAGGCTGGTTTGATTGAATCTCCTAAGTATTGAGATGTATGGGTATATTAGAGGGAATACTTCTGTGTGGGGAAAATAGCTGCACCTGTTCCCACAGCAGGGTGCTTTTTTAGCCCCCTGTAGCTGGTGTCTCCCCTGGAGAACCAGCCAGGCTCTTGCAGACAGACACAATGAGAAGAGCACTACAGCCACCCTTGTTGTGCTGCCTGCTAACAGCCTGTGTCTTGCTGGAAAGTGACCTTTTGCAATATTCAGTTGAAGGCCCCGTGGTTTGAACAATTAATGTCACATAAGAATTAATATAGTCATTCATGGGATTAAAACACTCATTAGAATGGATGTTAAACATTTCATAGCAGTCTGTTGTTAATGTATTTAAGAATTTTCAATAAAGCTGATGGCACTGCATGTAGTTTGGCTTGTTTACTGCCTGCAAGTATCTGATGTCTATAAATATCTATTTACATGGAAAAAATACAAAATAGACTTTTAATATAGTGGTACTTTTGAAAAATGAACTCTGCCTGCATCAACTTGTGCATTAGAGTTGTCAGCTTGCCTCAGTACAGCACAGTTCTTTGAGATTTAAGAGTTTAACACAGAACATGCACAGATTTCATCTCTAGTGAAAGCTGACCTGACCTTGTCATGTCACACAGGAGCTCAACCCTTTTTACACAGGAGCAGGGTGGGTGTCCTTCACCACACTAAAATGTGTTCAATATGGAATGTTCTTACTTACCATGTGGGTAAGTAATTGATAGGTGTATTTTTAGATATAACGAAAACATCCTCGAGAACACTTTTAAGACTCATCCAATTTTCCGTCGCATCTTTTCATTTTCATCATCTACATGTGCCAGATGAGATGTGTTCACTGCTGGGAGCAGGACACAGTCTGCTGGACAGGAAGCTAAGTATTTATTTAGAAGAAAAAAAATACTCAGTGTGAGTAGGTTTTACTCCACAAGAATGTTTTCCCAATCCTTCAAAAAAATACAAAATTATCTTAAAACCTGATGCACCATAGAGCAAAAGTTCTGCAAAACATTTCATATAGCTTGCACTTAAAAAAATAATTGTATGTCACTGCACATGCCACTGGTGTTCTGCTTAACCACTCTGGCAGCTCTCAGAAGACCATTTTGATGTTCTTGTTCCAGCTAGAGAAAATCCTACTCCAGCAGGCAGGATCAAGTTCATTAATTAGGAAAATAATGTCCTTGCATGTTAAAATTAGATTACACTTCTGCCCCGTTCTGCGTGTGTACTTTCCACGGATCTTTTACCTTATCCAAAGTAGCTTTTCTTGTGGTGGTTTCCCACTTCCTGCAGGGATGCAGCTTGTTCTGTTATCTCCCCTGAGTACAGAGGGGAAGAAGGATGGAACAGAGAGAAGAGAGGTGGCCCTCTGTGAAAGCCAGCCTCTGATCTGAGTGAGGGTGGGTTTTTCTTCCTGGGCCTGTATGGGCTGCTGCCTTGGCATGGTGCCGTGGGAAATCTCAGCCCACACTGGTAGCTCAAATTTTTCCAGAGATTAGTGAGCTTTCAGGCCCCTTTTCAGAGTCTCAAATGCTGTTTTGTTCTTAGAAGACTCTGACCTGTAATTTCTGAGGTAATGTGGGATTTGGGCTTCCTACCTATTCTTAAATGAGGCAGGTGGTGCTGTTGCATATATAGTTTTTTCTAAGCCCTGCTGATTTTGGTACTTCCTGTCTCTTTCCTTTATTGTACTTAACCATTTCATTTTTAACTCTCAACTGCTGTGCTTCCCTATATATTCCTCCTGCCCCAGAAAGATCTTGTGTTTCCAATGACATTAACTTTCAGTGATCCCTAGCAATAAGCAAAGCACTGGAGTGTCCATGGATCTGGTTTTGTTTGCCTTTCTATTAAATATAGTAATAATTATTAATATTTGATATGTAATTGTTAGAAAACTACAGCATCTCCATATTAGCTTTTACCCACAGCCTGAAATTAAATTGAAAAGAAAGCAAGGTTTTGTTGTCTGGAAATTCACTTTAAGCAGATTGAAAAAATATTATTTGATTACTTTGGCATTGAGTCAATAAGCTCTAAGTTATTTATTGTGAGGAGTTACTGATATGTTTTCCTTGTATGCTCAAGATAATTTCTGGACACAGAGAAGTCCATTATACTCCACAAATGAGTCACACTGAGTATTTTAAATGCAGCTCTGACTTGGATCAGTTACAATGCAAACTGGGATGAGAAAGATACTCTGCATCTCTACAGAATCCATTTGGCAGACTTGGTTAATATCAGCTGCTGTAAATACTGCCCTACACCATTTGTCAGGGAGTTTACAAATCTGGAAGAGAGCAGGTTTGTTCCGTATTCTCAGGAAAGATAACCTAAGTGCCACTGAATTAAGCAGTTATGTCTGTCCTCTTAACATTGACTGAATCTTTCTGAGAATGCTTTATTGTCCCTTTTCTGCTTCAGTGTTTTTGTTCCATTTCCTTTAGTCCTTTGCTCTGTGAAATCCCTGGTTACCAGGCCTTTGGTGGGTGTTGATGTTTTGTTGTGTTCGGTTTTTTGGGGATTTTTTCATTAATTGGTTGGTTGGTTGGGAGTTTTTTGTTTGTTTGGGGTTTTTGGTTTTTGTTTTTTTGGGTTTTTTTTTTTGGGGGGGTGGGTGGAGATTTGGGGTTTTTTGTGTGTATGTGGGGTTTTTTTTCTTTGTGTGTGGGTGTTGTAGGTTTTGTTGTGCTTCTTTTTTATCAGAAGAAGGTAAAGTTTTTGCTTGTCTCTGGATCTAGATACTGGTACTGGCAACAAAAGAAGCAATAGCTTCTCATATACTGTTTTACTGGTATAAAGAACCAAAGCCAGCCTGTGCTTGGTCTGCCATAAGATGAGAGAGAAAAAAATAAGATTGCATCTCTCAATGCTCTTTGTGTGTATGTGCATGCATGCAGAAAAAAAATGCTACAATTGTTTCAGATAAATAAGCAGTTTTTTATCTACTTAAAATCTGGCAAAATGTTTTATACGCATTATAGGAATGGATGTCGTTTGATGCCAGATCAATTTGTTGTGGTGATCCTTCTTTGCCAGTGATACTTGAAGAAATCTGTTTTGGCAAAATTCCTCTAATAACCTGTGCATGCACTATTATTTCAAAGGTACTCCAAGGGCTGGTTTTGAGAGGTTTCATTCCTGATGCTCACTGGTTTTCCATTTGGGAGCTCCAGTTCCGCTGGGACATGGGGAAGGCTTGTTCATTCCCCTGAACAAGGTTTCCTATATCGCTGAGATGATGATGCTTTCCACGACACTGATGAGCAGTTTTGTATGCTTAACAGCCAGATGATTGCCTTCCCTGCCCCTAACACCCCAGCAAGCCCCCAAACACTCATTTTCTATTTATGTTGTACTGTGGATGCAGCATTTCCTGCTGCCATTAATGTGTCACTGGGTTGGGGGTATCCAGCCCTGCTGTGGGGTCAACTGACCCTGTTGCCACAGGGCAACAAATAGCAGGGAATTAGCTTCTTTTTTGCTTCAGCAATAGTATATTAAAAACCAGATCTGCTCTACCAGTCTCTCTCAAGGCCAGGCAGCATCAGAGCACCTAAGCTGGCCAGAGCATGCCACTCCTAATTGTTTGTAGAGGTGCATGGTCTGTGATAGTGGAGGGTTAAGCAGCATAGTTGTCTTGAGAATGCTCGGAGGTGACACTGCCCTCCTTGTTGTAAAGGTGTGTGCTCTACATCAGGATTCTTGCTGGTTTTTTTTTCTGGTTACTAGCCTTATTCTGCACTTAAACAACAGAGGTCAGCAGCCACCTACTGCATCTCTAGCCCACACCAGTTTTGGAAGGGTAAGGAAGAAATCAGTGATTATTTTACCCGTTTTAGTAGCTGACACTGAAGATTGTGCTGCAGTCATTGTATAGCCATGCTCTAGTAAGAGTAGACTTCTGGCTATGGTGCAGTTACAACTCAAAAGACTGTTCAGTGTACGTGTAATTCAAAACAGCACACATGAATAGCTTTATTTATTTATTTAAGCTACACCAAGGAAAAACTGCTTTAGCCTTTACAAGGGAAGCCATTGTATAAGCTTTTTTTTGTGGCAGTTTACTGATGGCCTGGGAAAGCTAGATCCTTTGCCTCTCTGCTTCTGGGTGACTGGCAGCTCCTCTTTCTTTTTGTTTAGGATAAATCCCCTCTGGAATACTTGTGTTCTTGTGGCTTTGTGGCACTCGCTCTCTGGGCTGGCTGAAAACATGATAGATCTGCTGAAAGGAACACAGATTCAAGGTTCTAAAATATCTGCCTGCAGTTTTAGGGTAAAGCTGCTACTTCAGGGCTGAATATGTCTAAGGAAGAGTACTCAGCATATGGAATTTTAAAATAAAAATACTGGCTATAATAGGAGATTATACAGTAACAAAGTTTGATGTACTGCTGAACTGTAGAGAACTCTAGGCCTTTTTGATCTTGCTGCTGATCCTCTAAATATGTTTTTTTAGTTATTGGTTTCCTAGAGTATGGGCTGCGTTCTGAAAGATGGTGACAAGGAAATAAGGCTTTTTACTTAAAAAAAGAAACAACCCAGATGTAAAGTTCTTACTGAAATGCTGGATACTGCCAATACTGACAAGTTTCTCTATAAGCAATGATCAGACAAAGCTGGTTAATTTAAACACTCTAGCTTTCATAATTTGTCTGGTGCTCTTCATGAAAGCTATTTTTTCTAGTGTGTTTTTTAAGGACTTTAAACTTTATTAATAATCACTTAATGTCATAGCATTAGGAGAAAATAAATTTTAATTTTGTTAAGACAGTGAAATGTAAAATTTTTTAAAATATTTTAAATAGATAGAAAAATGATTTCCCAACTTTATGCACAAGCTGTAAATATGTGTCCTCCAGGAGTGAGGCTTGTACTAAGTCCAAGATTAAACATCAGACGATCAAAAGGCAACAAATCTTTCATCTCTGCTGCTGTAGAGATTTTATTCCTCTTTGCTGTTATGCTTATATGTCATGTTAGGCGATCAACTATAGTGCAAAATTATTTCTCAGAAAGGGGTGTATAAATCTTTTGTCCATAACCATATTAAAATCTCTTAGCCAAATACCAAGTCTGTGTGACTTGGTAGCCTGGAAATTTGTGAGACAACACAGCCATGTTAGGCATCAGTGCAGTGGCAGAAATGTTACAATTTTCCATTGAAGATAAAATTAGGTAGCACTCTCCCTCAGCCTTTTTACTATGGTTACTGATGAGTTGCACGAGCTTGTAATAACTTAGTGGGTACTCTCAATGATTTGATGGTGATCCAAGCCCTGCTTAAATTCTCAGATTTCGATCTGATTTTGTTTAGCCAAAGTAAAGGTGGCCAGAAGGGCCATTTCATTTAGTGAAATAAACAGCATAAGCTGAATGTGGGGAACTGGGGAGAGAGGAGAGCACTCCAGTTTCACACTCCGGTACCTGTCCTTGTCTCTGTCAGATCCTTTTAGCTCACGTGCCTCTTTTGCTTTCTTATCTCCTTCTATGCAGAGGCCTTAGCCCTTGTCTGGAGTGTTCCAAAACTGAGCTGGAAATGGTGGTACTTGTTACAAAACCTTCTTTGGCATCATGCTTACTGAAAACTTGACTGCCTTCTAAAAAGCTATTCAATGTATGTTTTCCATTTTAGAAGCTTATTCCACTAAAATACCACCTGTTTAGTTTTGGGAAGTACATTGAACACTGAAAGAATTTAGAATTTTTTATGGAATCTCAGATCTGTTCTCACTTTGTTGAGGCTATTAGCCATGGGAAAAGGAGATTTCTTAAACATAGAAAAAAGAACTGATCAGAACATTCTACAAAGGTTACTTTATCAGAACCTAGAAAATATGCTATCTGGAGTTTAGTTTGGTTTTATAAACTTATTTAGGTGATTTCTGTTTGTGTTAAGCATGGGGTATAATGAGAGGATTAAATAATTCACCAGCATGACTATAAGCAGTGGTCAGCAGCAAATGATAATGTTCTGACAGCGATAGTAGGTCCCAACCAATCTTAGAGGCTTGTAAACATAATGAAACAAAATGGCACACAGGCAGTCAATTTAGAAGGCATTAAAAACTTGGAATATTCTGATTTTTTACAGTGTCCCTGCTGATCCAGGCTTGACAGTGTGAAGTGGGGAGGAGGAGTTCCTCCTTGAATAGTTGCATAACTGAAGCACAGAACAAGCATATGTTATATTCAGCTAACAGTGGGAACTTAGATGTGCTTTATAAAATGTGTTAATGACAAAAATGTTTTAGCTTCCAAGGCACCAGGCTGCTGGCATTGCTTAGTCCTTAATTGGAGGTTTATATGAAACCTCAATTTTTGAGTACTGAAACTTACAAATACAAAATAATGTGATAACCAAGATACACACTGTTGGTATTTAAGAACACATGGAGTGATTAGTCTGACTTGTCTTTATCATGTATTCCATTGTTGCTGTATGTTGTTGTATAGTTTTGGAATGACAACTTTCCATTTTCCATCTGTCTGGAGTTCTTGGTGTTTGTAGTTCTTGGTTGAGTTTGTACAGGTTTAAATTTATTCCGAAAGGTGATCTGGAAGGGATTCTTTTCTTAACAAATCATGGTTATGCATATTACTTTTATGAAGCAGAAAAACAACTTGAAAAGGCTAAAAAGAAATTCTGTTTTCATTAACCTTCGAAATATCAAGACTGTCAGCCCAGGTCTTCTGCAATTATGCTGAAGGACTGAGATATATAGTGTTAGCTCCTGAATCTTAAATGAAGCAGCATATGTGTTGAATCTTTAATAAATTCATTTTTTTCCAAAATGTTAGACACTAAAGTGAAATGAGTGTTAGTAAAAACAAACAAAAGCGGAGTTCTGAGCTTCTGGCTGAAAATCCCTTACTCTCTGTTATTGCATCTCTTTCTCTTTGCTCCTGCAGCATTGCTTTCCCCAGTCTATAGCTGTAGCATACCCTGCTCAGCCAAATCCAGCTTCTCAGGGTGAGAAAATGTGCAGGGTAAGGAGCTGCTCTCTCAGTGCAGCTGCTCCTCTCCTTGCCCTGCCCTGCTTGGCATTGACTGCTGTTTGACTTGGGCCAGTGGAAAGTATGTGGGATTTCCATGCTGTTCATAAGGAACTTGGTAGCAGTGAGGTGGACAGGTAAGTAGCTGGCTTAAGGTCATCACTGTCAGTTTGAGGACTTTTTTATCTATGGGAGGTGGTAGTGCTTCTCCTCCAAGGACAGACCTTATATCCTTGAGGGTTGTCTTAGCACCTGGTGGATTTCTCCTTGTTGCAGTTTCAGATGATGAGTAATCCTATGCCAACCATCAGGCCTTTTTCTCTCAAGGAAATAGTGGTTAGGAACATTCCCAGCTGGTCTCAGAGGTCACTGATTTCCTCCATACAGATTGAGTACAGTGGTTTTTGCAGAGGCTGGTAGTCTGGGATTTTTGTCTTCATGAAACCTGGGGGACAGATAAGCTCCATTTCATCTATGATTTTTCTGGTCTACATACCAGCTTTGGAAATTTATAGTTATCCTCTGGTGTTTCTTCCCCAGTTGCTCTGGGATATTACATGTGCATTCATTTGTGAATAATGACATGTATTTCACTAGCTTATAGCCTGACTGCAATAGTGCTGTGTCACTATGGAGTTTTTCTGGATCTTTGATAGTAATACAAGCTACAAATATTTCAATGTTCCTTTCTTTGCCTCTTACTGTTAACCTGAGATAAGATATTTTGATGGAAGTCTGTGCTGGAGTTGCTATTTCATGGGTTAGTGCCCTGAGATTTTCAGGAATGATTCACATGTAAGCTGTTGTTCAAGTTCTACATTAATAGGAAGTTGTCTTTAGTGGGAACTCTTGGTTACAGCAGTCAAGGCTCAGTTCAGAGCTTTGTCAACATCTTGCTCTTTTTCTCCTTCCCTTTTCCTATGTCTCTCTCTACTGTCTCTGCTCTCCCTACCTCCAGTTTCTGTACCCTTTCTCCTGGTTGTCTCCCTTTTCATTTCTTTGCCATTTCTTTGCCATACTTTTACTTTTGTTTTCTATGTCACCTTGGTTGTGCATTCCTGTTTTTCCTCTCCTCCCCCCTGGCATAACATTCAGACCTCTATCAAACCTGGTATTTAGGTTTTTTTGTTGTTGTGAAAAACAAGCCTGAGGTGGTAGCCCTTTGGTCAGGGTCATGTTAACAGGGTTGGTTGGATCCTGGCAGGTTTCTGATGCATTTGGATACATCTTTATCTTGCCAGCACACATTTGTCTTGTCTCAGGCTGTAGATTGTTGGTGCTTGACTTGATGGACTTCAGTTTTCTTCTCTTGTTAAATTCAGTGAACAAGAACATCTGTACACAGGAGAGGAATAAACCTGTTATATTCTACAGTAACTGCATATGTTCAGCATTATGCCAGTCATTCTTTCTAAATCAGCAGCATAAAAATTGACATTCAATTTGTTCCACTTACGTAGGGCTGCTTCCTTTAATGACCAAAGCAAACATACATGTGTTACTATTTTTTCACTCTTAACTACTACTATAGGAACCAAATGGCCTACCTTTGAAATTCTACCAGATATAAAAGTGCCACTTAAACCTGAGCTGTGCCTGTACAAAGCACCCACACGTGTGCTCGTCAGAGCCTAATCCAGGGACCTTGAGGTACTGATGTGTGTCTGAGGGACTGTGTTGCTTTGTAGACCTTTTGTTTCTGAAAAGAAAGGAGCAATCTGGTTGTAGCACTGATGCATCTGTGTGCCTGGCTGGTAGCTAGAGATGGTAGACAGGACAGAAAGCTCTTGCTTGTTCCCTGTCTGCAGGTGATGAATTTGTTTGTTGTCCACTACACTTGACGCATCAACACTCCTGCAAATGTAACTTCTAGAAGTTTTTTTACACTGTCTTCTAGAAATGCTGGTTCTGAAGCATTTCTTGGAGTTGCAAGTTGTGTGCATGGTTCTGCAGTGGTTCGAGAGCTGTATGTACTGGTTTGTTGCCTTCATGGTTCTGAGTATGACTTTGGGGTGACAACATGGGTATTGATAAATAAAAACTTTAATGTCTTACAAACTTACTGTGCAGCTTTAGCATGAATTTGTTTTCACCTTCAATTTTAACATGGAAAGGTTTGCTTACTGTTGCAGAATTAATTTCATGGATGTTTGCCTTTGAATGTTGAGAGAGCCCTTAAACTTCTTAAGCTTTTACCAGCGTGTATATCTGCCTAACAAAGTACTCTTCATGTTTACATGCACACAGTTTTTCATGCTGTTATTTTTGAAGTGGTGCTCTCACCACTGGGTTAACTTTGTTCTGAAAAGGGGGCAGAAATGGAAATGTGAAGTGACTTGCCACTTGATTCGCAGAGTTTAGCCTGGAACCAGATACTGCTCTAAACTGGACTCTGGTTTCTCAGACATTTTGAGTATACTAGGGAATAGCAGTGTTTAACTCTCTTGCTAGTTAACTCTCTACTCTCTTGATAGAAAAGTATTTTGTCTACTTGTATTAATAAATGCATGATTGCTTATTAATTCCAAGAGTTTGTAATAATCTTAGTTTTCAGAATGTCTTATAAACAAACTGGACATGAAGAGTAAGCCCCAACATAAACTTAATGTTTCTATAAAGAAAAAAGTCCCTTACATTTTCAAGCTCACAGTCTATAAGGCGTTTTAAATACATGAAAAGTATGCTTGTGGTTTGTTTTTTCTAAGCTTTCTTTTTCCATTCCTATTCTTTTCTGCCATTTGTGTTACATGCAGGCAACTGGAGTTATTTCGGATGGGGAGATCAGCTGAGTACGTAACAGTTTGATTTCTTGCAAGCTTTCTGATCGTATAGTGATGCAGCATGCTCCAGTACAAGGAAAAAGTGGAAATATTCATGCATATAGAAACTATTTTCTGTTGTATTTTTTTTACTTTCACTTAGTCTTCATATTTGTGTGGATGGATGGCTGTTCATTCTTTCACATTTTAGCTTTGTTTTGGTCATGTCTTAAATGAGTTGCTTGTGCCTTCTATTGGAATTTGAGGTCATGATGGTGGAATTGGACTGTTATTCTTTTCCCATAAAGGTGATTCTGATTTTTCGTTTGTGTGTGTCTTTTGTGTTGGTCTTCATACCTGTGTAAGCCCAAATCAGTGTTTGACATAATGGAAAAACACAAAGGAATCTGTAGTTATTGTCTAACTAAGATAAGATATGGTGGAAATATATTCCAAATAGTAAAAATAGGAGTAAATCTGAAAGAGGAAATGACTGTTGCACACCAGTGGGTTTGTAGATATTGTGTTCTGTTCAGCCTCAGTGAGACAGTATCATGGCAAAAGTGTCAGGGCTTTGCTTTCACTAGTGCTGATCAGCCTTGGACAGGAAAAACTCAGTTACTGCAGCTGTGATCAGCAGAGCTGATGCCTCACCTGGAGACTGGTGTGTTAACTTCTGATTAGGCTGCAAAATTTTTATTGTTTTTTCTAGAGAATGTGCCTGAAAAATCTTCACTTTCTGAAAGTGCTACAGATGCCAACAGGCAAGGTTTCTGCTCAAGATACAGAGTGTGGCTTCTACAGTCTGTAGAACATGTGAGAGTTGATCCATCAGTTGTGAAACAAAGGTGTTTGTTCCTGTGTGCAAGACAAGAATCAGTGTTGCTTAGGGGAGCATGCAAAGAATGATCACTGTGACTGCATCCAGCAGGGCGGAGATTCTTTCTCATGCTTTTCCATTTTTGACATAGTGGAATTTAGAGAGGATGCTCTTACTGCTTCTGAGTCTAACATCCAGCTAATGTTACAGAGTGCATTTCGTGTGTGGACCTGTTCTGCATTTTCGAAGTCTTCCACTAGTGACTTCCCCATTTCTTCTCTCACAACATTTTTTGTCCCCCTTGTTCTCCTGTCTCTGATCAAACAAGTTATTTGTGCATCAGTGGTGTTGACCAATAGACCAACTTGCTTGTGCTGTCAGTGCTGGATGTCTCCATTGTTTATTCTTAGAAGTGTGGTAGGATAACTGAAAGGTAACTAATTAACTTTTTTTACACTACTGAAAGAAGGACTAGTGTCCTAAATAGCTGTATTTTCCNCAGAATGTTGGTAGCTGGGAGACGTTTTCCTGGTCAGAGCTTCATGCAAGAGGAATGCTGTAGCCCAGACCCTTGTTAGTTGGGCAGAGGGCACTTTAGGAAAGGGGCATCTTGTACTGATGACCTAGTTTCATTTTAGGAAGGGAAAAGACTTGAAGAAGTAGGGTAGATGTTCAAAGGAGTCTTTGCACTTCAGTCTGTCAGTTCTGTTCTTGGCTGTTGAGTGTTTCAGCAGCAGAGTATTTTCAAGGGAGAAAAACAGGATTATGGAAGCCCTTAAACTGAAGACTTAATATTGCAAACATGCAGTCTTAAAAATATGCAAATTCATCATGTATTTTTAAGCAATGAGGGCAATATGATGAAGTAAAAGTTGCATTTAAATAGTGTCTCAAAATCTAGGAGGTTTTAGCATAAAATTATATAGAAGGGCCTCAAAAAACACCCTTGTGTCCTTTTGAGATTTTTTTTTCCTTCCTTCTTTCTTCAGTTGTCCTCTTTAAGCTAGTATGCATTTTAGTTATAAGATTTTAGGAAGTGCATTTGTCAGAAGCGACCAGTGGTTCAGTAGATGATGGCTCAGTGGGATCTGAGACTTAAGGAAAGAGGCTGTTGGCAGCTATGATGAAAAGAAGTTTAAATGGCTGACAGGTAGGGAGAGGGAATTAATTGCTAGGCCCTTGGTGTGGAAGTGGTAGAGACTTTTG
>VWZN01011077.1:308103-323341 GCA_013396955.1 Regulus satrapa | reverse complement strand
TTTTTTTTTTTGTTTTTTTTTTTTGTTTAAGCAGTAACTTTTCTTTGCAATGCTCATTTTCTTTAACTGTTTGTCCTCCATAGCTCCCTAGTCTTGCTCAGTGTGATAGCATAGATTTGACTGTGAGAGGCCACACTGACCTAGAGTCCCTAGATCTGTCAGCTGAGTGGGTTACCCTCTCTGCACCTCTCTGCCTGTCTCCCCACTCACTGTCTTTGCTGCCTTGAAGTGTTCCTGTGCTACATTTTAGATACTTGCTGTTTGCCTTGGCTGTTTCTTAGCTCTTTCATAGTTAAATGATGGGCTGATGTCTTTTTCTCCTCTCACATCTTGGGTTCCTCATCATTGTTTCTAGTAAAAGGGATGCTTTGTAAAAGAGCAGAGGAAACACATACAGGGAAAGAAGTTCAATTAGAAAGAAAAGTAATTTTCTTTATGCCTAAATTAGTCAATTTTTTTTTTTTTTTGGTTCAGCATTTACAGATAATGGCTCTTTAGACATTCATGTAGCTCCCATTTTCTTCAGTTGAGTTTGGGAAGGGCTCGATCCAGTAACTATGGTGGCCCTGGGAATCTTTTAAAAGAAAATAATTTCAATTACCAGCTTAAAATAGTGAGCAAGAGGTGTAGTAAGTGTTCTAAACTGTGTATAACAGGACTCATTTAAAGTAAAGAGCATGTTTCCAACTAGTATGAGTTAGCCAATACTGTTGGAAATGCAGCACTAAAGCAGCAGTAGAAAATGCAAGGACCCATCTCTCTGTCAGGGCTGTCCCACCTGTAGCCTATGTTGGTGTGATCCATGCAGCTCTCGTGGTGAAGACTCTTGGATTAGCAGTATCCATAAAATGCCTGTGTGCCCTCTGCCTTTTCACTTCTCTGGCACTATGGGGTCAGGGACACACATGCCTTCATTCTCCTTGGTTCTCAGCAATGCCTTGGTGAGGCAAGGCTGGGTCTTTCAGATGATCATTTTGATGTTTTTACATCCACTTTCTATCTGTTTGTTTGTATGTAGATTGTCAGAAGCTGTCCTTGTGAGGATGACCTCAAGAAGAGGTTTCCTTGCTACTAACCTTGGGGCTGTCGAACAATTG
Organism: Regulus satrapa; assembly: GCA_013396955.1. Lineage (NCBI taxonomy): Eukaryota > Metazoa > Chordata > Aves > Passeriformes > Regulidae > Regulus > Regulus satrapa. The sequence continues at coordinate 322,244 of VWZN01011077.1, read as the reverse complement.
AGATAATCCTACTGACCAAGGGATAAGAATTAATCCCAAAATCCCAAGGGTCATTTACTTGGGTTTCTAAGAAGCATCAGATTGTTTCACAGCTTAATCCATTCTCCCACAGTGGACAAGTATAAATTGCTGGATCTGTTCAGATGCATTATAAATGGGAAGTACAGATCCGTAAAAGCATCTGAGGCTTATGATGGGCTAATATCCAGCACCAGTGTTTTGTTTTGCCTTCTGGTGCAGTAACAGCTCTGAGAATCTTAATTTTGTGTTGGTAGGGGCACCTTGAGGCTGTTAGCTGCAGCAAGAGCTCTCCCAGCAAAGTGAAATAGCTGAAACTCCTCTTCTTGTTGTTCGTGCCCACGGTTTGCATTTTCTCTGTCCTCACTTGCATAGAGTCCAGTGACTCCAAAGTCTCCAGATGAAATCTCAGCTCTGTTGCCACCCCTGAGAGATACTGGGTCCCTATATGCTTTATGAATACTGCTAAAACAAAGTCTGCAGCCCACAGTGAGCGAAATGCAGGCACAGCATAGTGGAATGGTGTGCGTGGGCATTGCATCTCAAAGTAGTCTTGTTGCTGCAATAAGTGACTTCTTTTCAGCATGCCTAAAAAAGCATCAGCAGAGTACGGATGCAGCCAAGGCTGTGTGCCCTCACTTGATCACAAAAAGCTGTTCTCCCTCAAAGAGGCATTTCTAAATTTTATGCAGACATAACTGATGGAATCTCACAACCCATGCTGCTTTTTTTGACTACTTGATTGAAGTGTAATGATGGTAGATGGGCAGGTTTTCAATTTTGTTATTTCTGAATGTTCCTGATTTTAATTTTCGTTTATTTAATGCATGTTTTTCCATTACTATTTTTTCTGTCCTTCATATAGCTTTTTTTAAAACTGTTGTTTTTCCCTTCCTATTTTTTTTGCTGCCTCTCTTCCTTTCCCTCCCACTCCCTTTATTTCTCATCTTAGACAAGGATCTCTAGCTAGAAATGAAAGAGTCAGGATCATTCCATTTGATACTGAAGATGGAGAAGAAGAGCAGGAGAGTAACTATGAAGAGCTAGGAAAACTGTTAATAGAGGATTTCTTAGAAAAAACTCATAAAACTAGAAGTTGGCATGAGAAAAACAGGAAAAAGATGCAAACTCTCTCAAAAAGAGAAAATTTAAACCACTGTGAAAGATCGAGGTGCTGCCAAAATGTGTGTCTGGAGTCAAGGTCTGTAGATGTCCCAGGATATCCTCAGGAATATGATACAATTGATAGAAGAAGAAAAAAGAAGCTGCGTTACAATTTTGAAGACAGAGAACGAATGAGGCTGCTAAGTAATAGAGGTCTGCAGTTTCCTGGGGAGAAAACAGTTTATTTCAATGGTGTGGCAGCTAGTTCTGAACCCATTGATGATTTCCCATTATATGATAGAGTTGGAAAATACACGAGTAGCTCTGAAGGTAAGGGGTTGCCTGCTTACCCAGTCCTGCGCCCATACAAAAATGGGTTAATGGTTAAAAGTGGCAAGTTGCCCAGCAAGCAGGGGATGAACCATGAGGACTCACTTCACCTGAGTAGCACTGAGGACATGAAACACATGAGGATGCTAGAGAACACTTTTGTGCCTGTTGATGTCCTTGAGGAATTTGACAGCAGTGCTTCGGATGAGTTCCAGTACTCTCCTGTTTCAGATGATGAAATGGAGGAACTGGCTACGCTTTCAAAAAGATGGTATGATTCTGACATCAGCCATTTGAGAAACATAACTGCTAATTACCCTGCAAATATGGGCTCCCAGTTAAAAGCTAGCTCTGATAAAAAACATAAAACTAAAGAGAGCAGGCATGATCATCCTGTACAAGACTTAACACTGTCTCCTGTTGAAGAACCCAATGAGGAGTACATAGACACAATGGATGAACTTCAGTGTCTGGTAGAATCAGTCTCTGAATATTTAGCTGAAAAGGAGGAAGAAATCAGCAAATTTGGTACATTGCCAGAAACAAAAAAAAATGTTGAGAATGTGCCACTGAAGCAGGATAATGCTGATAATTCAGCAGAAGCTAAAAAGTCTGAGCAGACCAAACATCTTGCTGCTGAGGAGAGTACCAAAGGCAAATCTGAATCTCTTCCGGACTTGTCAGGTGTGAAAAATACAGTGAATTCCCTGTTCAGCTCTTTCACAGAGAAGGTTGGGTCAAGCACAAAGCAACTCACAGCGTCTGTTGAAAAACTGGTGTCTTCCACTCCAGAGAACACAGAAAGCAAAAACTCATCAGAAGGTGGAATTTTGAATGTATTTACTAGTAAGGCTAAAAATGAGAGTACCTCTTCTGGAGGGGTGGCAGATAGTAAATCTGACACCAAGTTCTCCATTCAGTCCTTGCTACCCTCCCAGGTGAGTGGTGATAAAAGAGCCCAGAACACAAACTCTGACAAGCCAGAAACCACTGGGACAGACAATAAGGCTTCTGCACCACATCCTCCCCAGCCAGCACAAGGAAATTCTGCTGACAGCCAGCAGAACCAGCATTCAGTTGTGAATTCTGTTCTAGGCATGTTTAATCCTTTAAAGATCTTTTCTGAGAAGGAAGTGCCAAAACAAGACGTCACAAAAGAGGAGCACCCCAAGGACAGTCATGCTGTGAAAGTTGAGGAGGCAAAAAGGAGAGAAACACCATCCGGACAGATGTCAGCTAGGACCAGCAGCACTGTTCCAGAGGCACAGAAAAGTGAGGCTAAAAGTGAGGCAGAGGTAAACACAAGTAGCACTTCTGTGTCTTCTATCTTTGGCAGGCTCACAAACTCAGTCAGTTCCTTCAGTCTGAAAGCCAATCTTGATGGTCTCTTGGCTCCCAAGCAGCCGGATGTGCCACAGAAGCAGCCAGATTTGCATCCTATTACGAGTCAGCCAGGTGCCACTTTGACAGAGGGTGCACCCACTGCCAGGGAGCAGCCTCCTGCAAATCACTCTGGGGATCAGCATCCTGCAGGCCATGGACTGGCAAACAAGCAAAAGAGAGCTAATGTGGAACCTAAGTCACAGCCTCAAGATCAGGGTACAGCATCTGAAAGCTTTTTTAGCCCACTTAAAAAATCCTTCAGTCAATTGTTGCTTCCTTCTGCTGAACAAGGGAAGAAAGAAAGTACGTCTGAACATTTTAAAGACCATAAGTCTGAGGAAGATGTAAGACAAAACAGTTCATCAAAGGAAGAGCACTCATTTCCTTTCACTGGAAAACTTCCTTTTATCAGTGGGCTGGGTTCTTCAGCAAAGCAGGAACAGAGGAATGAGAAAGGAGGCTTTATGTCATCATTATTTAAATTTTCTTCTGCAGAAAATCTAGCACCTACACAGGACCAAAAAAGTCATCAGGGTTCTAGTGGCAGTTCTTTGCATGAAGGCAGAAACAGTAATTCAGGAAATGATGTTTCAAGAAAATCTAGCTCAGTTCCAAATTTATCATGCAGTAAAGAGGAACTTCTACAAAAGAGAAACAGGAATAAAGAAAACCTGTCTACAGTCCAAGTAAACAGAGAAAAACACCAGGATAGTGCCTCTGCTACCCTTAAGGCCAAAGAAGAGCAGGAGAAAGCTAAGAGCATTCAAGAAGAACCTAGAAATGTGAAAGGAGGACTGATAAAAGAAGGAGTAAATGCAGCAGACTTAAGCAAAGGCTCAGTTGAATCCACCTCTTCATCCAAAGGGCCAGAAGCCCCAAATGCAGATGATACTCAGAAGAAACACACACCAGGTTTTCTTTCTGGCTTTCTTCACGTTTCTTCAAATGAAAACATAGCAAATAAACAAGACTCGACTGCTAAAAGTGAGGGTGATAGCCAGAAAGGCACTTCTGGATTATTTTCTGGCTTATTTAGGTTTGCCTCAAGTGAAAACTTACCTGAATGTAAGCAAGAGAAGGCAAAACCAAATTCTCTGGGTTTCATTAAGCTTTTTGATAGAGGTGAGGATTCTATCTCAGAGACAAAACCCAGTAATTCAGGAATGGCTTCTGACAGTCAAAGCAGCACTGGAGAAAAGCAGGAAACTTCCACCTTCTTAAAAAATCTGCTGCCAAAACCAAAGGAGAAGCAGGATAGTGTGAAAACAGTGGAGTCTTCCACTACTGACCACCTATCCAGTACAAGAAGAAATGAAACAGCTGAACCTCATGTTCCCCACAGTGGGCATCCTGTGCTCCCTGAGGCCCTAAATCTGCAGGCAAAGGTACGGGACCTGTCTGGAAAGCCTGTAAATAGTAGCCAAATTCCTCACCAGGATGCAGAATCTAAAGTTCTTCCAACTCCTTTAAACAAGGGATCAAATGAATCTCTCAATTTGACTAATAAAAGCTATAACCCTATGGAGCAGTACTCAGCTTATCAGGAAACAAGGAGCCATTCTGGCTTTGAATGGGAATATGAAGTGGGGGGTCTGGCTGACACTCATGGAATAGCAGTACCAGTTTACTATGTGTTAAACCAGAACCCGGTTCTGCCACCTCAGTTCTTGGACTGGCCTGAAAATGATATGGTAGTGAACCTTTGTAAAAAGGATGGGAATGCAAATGTCATGGACTGGCAAACTAATGCCAATTTTGATGGACAGAGTCTAGATTTAAGTGCGGTGTCATATGAGTCATTTGACCGGTTAATGTTTCAAGACACTTGTTTGGAAGAAAATGATTCATGGACTGCTAATTCTCTCAATGAAAGTTACAGTAACTTTCCATCCTTTGAAAGAGATGGCAGTTACTCATTTGAAGAGTTGCCCATGGATTTGAGCTACTCCTCTGGCTGTGATGGAACGATGTGGACACTGATTGACCAAGAGACTTTAAGTGTGGATGAAGGCTTTATGTACTCATCCTATAGCCGGGAGTATCAGGAGTGGATAATGATGCTTGAGCAGGGCGTGTGGTGGCCATCAGAAGATGGTGATTGTGGATACTATATGTACAGTGACAACCAGTATGTGTATTCCCTTCTCACTGATCCCACTGGACAGTATGTCTACGTGTGTGCTCCTGAAACTTACTCCTACATGGACTGCTGGGATTATAATTTCCAGATGGATTCCATTCCAAGAGATGTGCTGGAAGACAGCACAATTGCTGTTTGTGGTTTCAAAGTCCCTCTTGGCAGTGAAGATGAGCTGTTTTGGTTTGCTGAAGAAGAGTGTCTAGATGATTATACAACAAACAAACCCCTGGATTTGTCAGTAGCTTTGCAGAGGAGTGACCAGCTAATGAACATGAATTTGGAAACTTTTTCACAAATGTTTGAGGAGTCTATTTATTATCAGAGAGAGCAGCCATTAGACTTCTCAGGTTATAAACTTCAAAAACTCAAAGTAGATTTCAGACCTGAGAAGGAAACCCTGAATCATTCAGAGGAGCCTCCATTAACACTTGATCTCAGAACACATTCCAGGGCAGCTTTCAATAAATTGCTGAGTAAGGAAGTCCACACCAAGGAAGTTGATAAGGCTGTCCCAGTGACAACTTCTGGGAGTGGGTCATCAGGATTCTTTGGATTCCAGCTGTTTCAGTCTACTCCTAAAGCTGAAGAAACTTCAGCATCTACTGAAAGAGTAACAGAAGAAGTAAAAAAGACTGAGGAAGATAAGAAAACACCGGTGAACAAAGTTAGCTCCTTATTTTCTGCTTTGGGTGGACTAATTGGGAAGTCTACAAGCCCTGGCTCTGAGACATCAGAAGATCCTACCTCAAAGAGAACGGACACACGGTCGATATCATCTGAAAATAAGACTGATGTTTTATCACTTACACCAAATAAAAAATTGGATGAAGAACAAGCAGGGCAGAAGTTTCCTGTTACATCAGAGCCGAGAAGAAAGCCTTCAACAGAACTTAATCTGGGGCCTACTAGAAATGAAAAGCCAGAATTACACCAGGCTGAAAACATCCGTGTTAAAAAACCAGGATTAACAAGATCTCCTTCTATACTGAGCCAAACTGCTGTGGATGGCAGGCCTGTACGGGAAGAGAAACCTGTTAAAGCAACACCTGCTTCCAGGCGTCTTGAAAGGCATGCAGCCATTCATGAACCAAGTCAGCCACAGCCAACTCAGAGCCAACCAGCCACTGAGCCTGAGGAGACATTATTCAAAAGTGCTCTGAAATTGTTCAGTCTTGGAGAAGATTCTCCTGCAACCTCAACTGCCAACAAACCCCAATCATCTGGATTTTTTGATTTCTTTAAAACTCAAGTAAGCAAAGTGCCACAGCCATCACCAGAAATGGAGAAGAGGCAAAGTAATAAACCAGAAGAGGTGAAACAGCCAGAACAGAAGGAAACCTCCGGGATCTCGTCTTTATTTGGATCCCTTGGAGAGCTCTTCAAAGTGGAACCTGTGTCTTCTCAACCAACCTCAAGTACTACAACTCCGCCGAAACCCAATAGCAGAACTGTGGTGGAGCCAAGGCAGAAACCTGAGAAGTCTGGGGGTCTTCAGAGTGCCAGTATGCCTTGTCTGTCCTCCACCCCCAAGGAAGAGGTGAAAGCAGAAGGTGTGAACAGGCAGGTCTCTCCTAGCCCCAGTGTGCAAGAGGAGCAACAAAGCAAAAAAGCCGTGGGGGAGTCTCCCGAGAGTAAACAAGTGCCTCCTGGAATTGCTGCACAGAAGCTAGTGAGTGGAGGTCCCAGAGGAAGCCAGATGAAGCAGCCAGCTGGGCAGCAAAGCAGCACATCCAGGGTCACACCAAAGCAGCAGGGAGGCCGTGTGGGAGACACAGCTAATCAGGCGAAACCAAAGCCTGACCAGACACCCAAAGAGTCAGGTTTCAGCTTGCCATTCAGCTTCTCTGATATTACTGGTCCAAAATCCCAGCCAGCCAGTAAGAGCATATTCTCCTTCTTCACTGGATCAGATGAACCAAAGCCTCCAGCACCTGCTGCTCCTCCTGCTAGTGGGAAGCAACAAGAAACAGAGGGGCTGTTTCATCTGCCCTCCTTCTTCTCCAGTGGTCCAGCTCCTGACAAGAGTGTACCTCAAAGAAGTACTAGTTTTAGCTTCTTCAATTTGACATCCTTTTTGGATGAAAAGCCACAAACTGCTCCAGGACAGGAAAAAACAGCTAAACCAGTGAACTCTAAGCCATCAATTCCTAGACAGGAGAGTAATACAAAACCAGCTAAAACAGTGAACGCTAAACCACATATGAAGGAAAGTGTTTCCACTGACACTGGTGTCAAACCCAGCAGCTTTACTAGGCAACAAGATGCAGAGAATAAAAAAGAAGTTGATGATATTATTGCAGCAGTGACAGGCAAACACATGTCTAATGACCTCGTGATCCCAGAAGATAAATCAGAAAAGCTGGCAGCTGAAGATGTACGAAGTATTGCTGCAATAGCTGAAGAGAGTGGTTTAGAAAAGCTTCCACAGACCAGTGGTAAGAGTGGCTTGGGAAAATTTCCACAAGCCAATGAAGAGAGCAGCTTAGAAAAGATTCCACAGGCTGGTGAAGAGAGTAGCTCAGAAAAGATTCCACAGGCCAGAGAAGTGAGTGGCTCAGAAAAGATTCCATATGCCAGTGAGGAGACTGGCTCAGAAAAGATTCCGCATGGCAGTGAGGAGAGTGGCTTAGAAAAGCTTCCACAGGCCAAGGACACTGCAGTAACCAATTTATCTGCTCCTGATCCTTACCTTCAGACTCCCACTGTGCAGGAGGGTTCTCAGGATCAACAGAGTATTTCCCCAAGTGCTCAGGAGGATGCTTTGGGTGATACGGAGAAAATGGACAGTGTTGCATTTCGTACTGATGAAGAGCCTTGCTCTTCCAAAGAGCAAACTTCTGAAAATGTTGATCATAGCATGGCCTCAGGTGATAAGATGAATTCTCAGGGTCTAAATGACTTAAATAGTATGAGTGACATGAAAAATGAAGTGGTCTCTGAAGGAGTACATGTACAGAATGAGTTGCTAGAACAGAAAGTACCTGAACAAACTGACAGATTACAAAGGGCACAACAGCCACATGTTCCTCCTAAAATGCCAGAGGCACCTAATTTGCAAAGCAAACCAAAGGAACCTGAGAGTGATAAATCGGTTCTGGATTCTTCAGTTGAAATGTTTTCAAGTTTCATGACAAAAATGAAACCACCTAAAACATTTTCTGGTTTCTTTTCTCAACCTCAAGCTACTGCACCTCCACCAGCACAAAAGAGAAGTTCCTCTTTCTTTGGTTTCTCATCCCTCCCGAGTGGCCCAGCACCAGCTTTCACAAATGATATATTTGGCATCTTCAAAGGTCCTAAAGACTCTCCAAAGGAGATGCCCCCAAAATCCACCCCTAAACCTCAAAGCACTGGTGTGAAAGATGTCACTGGGTCTGTTCCAGCAAAAGACTCTAGGGAGACAGAAAATACAGCTGCAGCCAGAGAGTCTAAAAGAGATGTCTCTACCTCTGTGAAGAAGGATGTAGCACCTGCTTCAGCAGAAGAGAACTCCACAAGAGAGTCTCCTATGAAAACAGAAACTGAGGAGAAAATGAGCTTGGAAACCTCTAAAGAAGAACCTTTGAGGGTCACTCCAGAAACAGGAGTCTCTAGTGAGAATGAAGCCCTTGAGGTGCTGCAGCAGGAAAGTGAAGCACGGCCCTCTGAGGTGGTAGATACTCAGCCGTGCCAGTCTGATCTCAGTGGTGCAGGTGATGCAGTGCAGGCAGAGGCCACTGACCAGGATTCTGTAGGTACTTTGCTACCAGATGTGGGCCCTTCAGATGTAGCAGAGGAAGAAGCTGTTCCTGCACACAAGGAAGCCACTGACATCCTTCACACTGGCTCTACCGATGAGCTTGCACTGGAAATGGAAGCCCAAGCTAACAGGGCAGACACAAACCTTTCCCACTTGGATGAGAGTGCTACGCTTGAATCAGAGCCTGCTGTTAGAGAGGATCAGGCCAATGCTTCTGTTGATCAGCAGGACTTGATCAGTAGTGATGATAGCAAACCCACAGCTGCAGCTGATGAGCCCAGTGTTCATCTGCCTGAGCTGAACGAAGAGAAGGCAAGTGAGGTAGAAGAGCAAACTGCTGAACAGAAAAAACATTTAACAGTTGATGAGGTGCCTGCAAATGGGATTCCTTCCAAATCTGACTTGAAGAAACAGAGTAAAGCTAATAATGTTGCTCCAGATACAAGCAGTAATAAACCTGTCTTTGAAATACCGAACATACCCAGTTTTCCAAAATTTGGCTTTATGTCATCATCTGATAGTGTAAAACCATTTGGGTCATTCTTTTCTCAGCAACCACCTCCTGCTAATAAAGCAGGAACAGATGAGGGCCTCGTGTCCAGCTTTAAGAAACTCTCTATGTCTCTGTTTGAAGGAGGTGGTGAAGAAAAGGTGAGTAAGCCAGAGAGTGCCCAAGGAGCAGTATTTGGGAAAAAACTAGATTTCTCCTTTCCCTGGCAAAAAGACATCAAGGAGACCTCTGCCAAAACAGAACCACATGTACCACCACAGGCTTTGTCAAAACCAGATGACAAGGTGTTAGGAACAGTCAGTTCGGAAGCAAACTCAAAATCTGCAGTCTCGGATCAAGTGACTGATGCAAATATAGAAGTGAAGTTGTCTTCAAAGCAGCCTGATGCTGTAGACAATGAACGTTCTGAAGGGCCATCTGGTGCAAGCACTGTTGATGATACATCCATCAAAGAGCTGGGAGAGAAGCTTGACAAAGAGAAGCTTAAAAAAGAGTCAGAAGATCAGCAGAACGTGATTTCAGGTGAACTGCAGAAAGAAGATCAGGCAGAGGAGTGTGTGCCAGACAAGCCTGAGGAGAAAGAAACTGGGCTTGGTTCTGCTCCTGATGGAGCAGTACTGCATCCTGACACACTGGCTGCAGATCTGCATAGCGTGGAACAACTGAATGAGAAAAGGCTAGTTACAAACGAGGCATAATAAATGGGATTTGACCATTTATAATGCAATGCTGCAGCAGTAGAGAGTGGCCTTGGTGTCTGATGGTAGTTCAGTCCCAGTCCCCTGCGTGTTGTCAGTGTTTGTGATGTCACTGGTGGCTGTCATGGACAATATGGCAAACTGCACTCACTAGGTACATACAAGCTTTTAGACTGTTTCTCACCTTTTTCCACTCCTTTTCTGTAAGTGTAATTGCCTTTCCCATATTCTTATAAAGTGTCCCATTGAGTGAGATTTTTTTTAGTGCTAATTTTGCTAACCTTTCAGAAGTTACAGTCTTTGTGTGTTAGTTCTGCTGCATACAGTTCACTTTGCTATCTTGTTTAGCGATAGCAATATTCTATTTGTTAACAAAAAAATAACAGGTAGAATGTATTGGTGGGGAGGAGTATTTTGTTCTTAAAACGCAAGGTAAAGGTTTTAAATTTTAGAAAGAAATTTGACTTAATGATAATGCATTATAAAACTTCTTGGGTTCACTTCACATTATTGAATATATTAAAGCACTTTCATAAATATCAGTGAAGGTATTCTAATGCTTGGTCTTCCTAAAATCAGTGCAAAATTTATTTCATGGAGTTACGAAAGTTCCTAGAGGAAGGTGTCAGTATTTCATGAGCGTACTCAGTTCTGTGCATGTGCTAAGTTACAATTGCTCTTAAAAATCAAAGCAGAGACCTGCTAAACTTATATTAAAGTATATATACAATTCTGTATAATATAAGTGAAACTTGTAACTCTGATCATACAGTTGCAAGTCTGCGCTCACAGAACTTCCTGGTTCCAAATTCTTCTAAGACTGCAAGAGAAAAATATGAGCATTGCTTAATTCTTGGCCATAGCTTTCCTGACTGCATGAGAAATTTCCATCTGCTGTATTTTGACTGAGGATTCAAGGAATTCAGTCCTGAAAGTGGTGTCTTGAGCCATGGGGGTCACACCCCTGTGATGCTGGGGTTTTTTTGTAAAATAAATTACTGAGAAGGTTCTACTGGAATGAGACTTGTGGTCTTCATTTGAAAAATTGCTCCACTTCTGTAAAAGGTTGTAAGTTAGAGGTCTTGACAGTCTTAATCTTGACTGCAACATATTTTATCATAAATTTGTAATACGTCAAAGTAAAGTTATCTTTGTTTTTTAACAGTAGTCATCTTAAATGGACGTGATAAAGATCCCAGCTGCAATCAAACTGTAAAAGACAGCAACACTTTCACCCTGAATTGCTGTGTTTCCATTCTTATTTCTGTCTGGTTGTTAGAATATCTTCACTGCAGTTTCTAGCTAATGTAAGGTGAAGCAGTAGTTGTTGCAAGAAAGAGTAATATAATGTACAGAACAAACATATTTATATATATTTATATAAACAAAGGAAGCATATATATTCTATATGCTGGTAGGCTGTGTGAAGTACTTCTACTGCCTACCAAACCTTTGCGTTCACAAGTCTATATTTACATAATAATAATAAGAAGAATATAATAGGTAAGTATGACTTAGTAGGATGCCTTTTCAGTAATATTTAATGCCCTGCTCAGTTTTTTACATGTGCCGGTTGTTTTGTGTTTTTCCAAGCCACTGTTTATTCTGATGGACTTTCTTACTCTCTCATAGTCCTGCTGGCAGTAGTAGATATAGCTCCTCCTGCAATGTCAGCCAGGAAAGCTCTCACCTCAGTGAGCTGGAACATTCCCATGAAAGTGCCCATGGCTCTGAGCAGGAAGATGACCACCAGGAAAGGCAGTCGAATCACTCTTGCCACAGTTCAAGCAGCTACCACAAGGATGGTCAGGCATGGCTCAAGGAGCAAGAGGAGCCTCATGGCAAAGGAGAGGAGGACAAGGTCTGCAAAACTGAGGAAAAACCTGACGACCATTCTGCAGCTAAGTTACCTCTGGAACTTGAGAAGCCCAAGGATGTTGATGCAGGAGTCCAAATGAGGTAAGTGAAACTGTTATCCATTTATTTTCAGCTAGTTCAAAAAGGATTCTTCTGTTTGTTGTTTCCCAGGACAAATTATGTACATGGTTCTTGCAGCCTTCTCTGACAACTGAGTTGATGTTGCTGATCTGGGAAGCATGTATTGTAGAGGACCAGTTACTTATGGGACATTGGCTAAGCTGAAGCTATATTTGCCTTGTGTGCAAAGAGGAACACTTGCTGAAACTTTGTTTTGTGTGTGTAAAGATAAATTACCTTGGAGCTCATTTGCTGGATTTTCTGTTTCTGGTTTGATGAACGTACTCTGGCTCCAAAATAGCCGCTTCCATTGCTCATGTGGGATCAAGTTTATGCTTTAGCAACCAAGAACTACGTGTTTTCATGGTTAGAGCTTCACTAGTTCCATTCTGGTGTAGTAGACTACCACCATTAGAGTTAGTGTTTATGTGGTTGTAGGTTGTAGAGACTTACAGCATGAATAGACATGTTGCTCTGACTCACTGTGGCAGCTTTTCTTGTCCTTGTACTTTGGCTTTCCAAGCTGTCAACAGTATTGAAAACAGGCTTCAAAAGTATTTCATCTAAGTTTGGGGGAGGAAAGTACTAGGTTTTGCACTGGTTTTACAGAAATTTTGGATTTCACTGCTTAAATTTGGGAGTGATGTTTTTCCTTGAGGTAGTCAAGTCACTGAAGCCCCTGGGTGTGGTTTTACTTTCATAAGTATGAGGGATTTTTAAAAAAAATCTGATTCAGTTAAATCCATGGGAAGAAGTCTGCCTGTCTCTAACCTTTGAAGGGTACAGCTGGTGTCACTGTGCTTGGATGATAGAATTAACTACAGGAGTTCATGTGTAGGCAAGCCTTACACTAGAGATGAAAAGAGGAAAACAAGACAAGAAAAGTGTTAAACTGTTTTTAAACTCTGATTCACTTTCCTCTTTTCCTTACAGAGCAGCAGGAGTCTTGTCCCAGAATGGCTGGCCTATATTTGTTCACAGGAAAGGTTATTCACATAGCCTGCTTCAGGCTAATTTAGGCATCTAACTTGGATGCTCCTGCCTCACTGGCTCCCTTTCTCTCCACCCTCTGGCAATGCTGTCCTGTCTTCATGGAGTAGGCATGGAACTGAGCTCTGAGTGTTGATTCCTAGAGCTGCACCTGAGCTAGACCTGTAGCATGGATGTGTGTTGGTCTCATCTGTGGGGTTGTTTTATGCAGTCAGCAGTTGTGGGGTGGGTGATTTGCAGGAATAAGGTGTTTGTTTTTGTGATTCACACCTCAGCAACACGCAAAAGCAGGAATGAGACCGAAAGCCCAAGGTATCACAAGGTTAGGGATTGCCCAGATGTGCTGTGGGGCATTCAGGTGGAATGTTCTGACAGATCTGCATGTTCTCTTGAAAAGCTGTAGGAAAGAGTGGAGTGACAGAGGTTCAGTGCACAGGGGAAACTCAGGACTGAGCCCAGTTGCCAGTGTTTCCATTAAAGAAGGGCTGTAGCAGGAGGAGTAGGAAGGGGCAGTGGCTGGATGCAGCAGGCATGGTGATATAAAATCTTCCATCCACCTCTTTGTATCTGTAGCTATGATACCATTTTGTTACATTGGCTTGATCTGGCATCGCAGATTGCTTTCCTGGTGTTCTCACCAGCATCATCTTCCTCCTGGGTTTGGATTGTGTACAGCTCATCTCTTTCAGCTCATCAGTTTCCAAGGTGGCTCCTGAGTTTAAGGAAACCCCTGCTGTAGCCTCTCACTTCCTGGAGCACATGCACGGCTGTGCTGACTGGAGCCTGTTTGTTCCTTCGAAGCTGAAGCTGTAATTGCACTATGTGTTTGAATTTTTAATGCTACAGGTGTCTTTCATGTAGTGATTTCCTGTTTCTTGCTTTCAAGCTACCAGGGTGACATCGAGCCACCACCGTTTCCTCCAGCAAGAGCCCACTGGATCAGAGCCATTAGCAAAGTCCGACTGCAGCTTCAACAGGTAGGATGGAGTATTTTTTGAGCTTTAAGCTTTGCTCCTTCTCTGAGCTGCTGTGGCTCAAGGTTTCACTTCTTCATTGTAAGACCCCCTCTTACAGTTTTGATGTTTTGCAGGCAAAAATTTTATCGAATGTTATTGTGTAGGACTGCAGCATGTTGTGATGGATTTACAGCTCTCTGATTCTACCAGACATTTTTAACACCCTTGTTGGAACTAGAGATGACTATCAGAAAAGATGCAGAAGCTGAGGAATTAGCTCTGAATTTGTAAATAA
>VWZN01011077.1:275929-299882 GCA_013396955.1 Regulus satrapa | reverse complement strand
CTTCCAGTAAACCAGATTGCTCAGAGCCCTGTACAGCCTGACCTTGAATGCTATCAAGGATGGGCCATCCACAGCTTTTCTGGGCAACCTGTGCCTGTGCCTCATCATCCTCACAGTAAAGAATTTCTCCCCAATATCTAGTCTAAACCTGCTCTCTTTCAGTTTGAAACCATTTTTTTGGTTGTCCTGTCACTTAAGAGTAGTCCTGCTCCTTCTTTCTTGTGGGCTCCCTTCAGGTAGTGAAAGGCCACAATCAGGTCACCCTGGAACTTTATTTTTTCCAGGCTGAACAATCCCAACTCTCTGAGCCATGCTCCATCCCTCTGATCCTCTTGGTGTCCCTGCTCTGTGCTCCCTGCAGCCGGTCCCTGTCCCTGCTGTGCTGGGAGCCCAGCTCTGGATGCAGTGCTCCAGGTGGGTCTCAGCAGAGCAGAGCAGAGGGGCAGGAGCCCCTCCCTGCCCTGCTGCCCACGGGGCTCTGGTGCAGCCCAGGACACCTTTGGCTCTCTGGGCTCTGAGTGCCATGGCCGGGGCGTGTCCAGCCTCTCACCCACCAGCACCCCCAAGCCCTTCTGGGCAGGGCTGCTCTGGGTCTGTTCATGCCCAGCCTGTGCTGGCACCAGGGGCTGATCTGACCCAGGTGCAGCACCAGCCCTCGGCTCTGTTAAACATCATGACATTCCCACTGGCCACTCCTTGAGCTTGTCCAGGTCGCTCTGGATGGCATCCCATTGTTCAGCTATGTCATCTGGAAATGCAGTAGCATTTTTATTTTCTGCCCAGAATTCAGGCATGTCTTGTGATGCAGCAAATGAATGCTGCATATTAGGATGTAGTTCTTACTGAGTTAACTCTTACCAAGTTAACAAGAGCTTTCTTTGCAACCAGACTCATTTCTTGGCATTCAAGTGGGATTTTTAAGCCATATCATAGACACACACATACTGTCTGTTCTCTGCTCATATTTAGTCTGGACAGTTTTGTGGCATTGTGGAGGACTGATCAGATGAGCCAGGTTTGGGTCAAACTGTGGGTTCATTTCTATTGCTTTAATGATTAATGACTGACACTTTCAAAAGGGCTTTTCAGTGGTTCCCCATTGGTTTAATTTGAAATAAGGAGGAGGTAAAAGTGGGACCAGTTCTTTATCTCCTTGGCTTTTGAATCTGTAAGAAAAGGCCTGCAGCCTTTCCTGGCAGTCTGTGAGCTGGGTTTGTAACACACCTCCTCTGCTGAAAGGCACTTGAGAACATCAGTGTATCAATATCTGTTCTGCAGGAGTAATTTCCTGAGGTTGTTGACAGCTCTATCCTTTGTGTGCTGTAAAACTGAAGATAATTCAGGCATAAAGCTGGGGTGAAATCCCAAATGTAGCTTGAGATTCTCCTCTGTTGCTCAAGTGTGCAGGTAGCAGATGCTGGAATGGCTGAGGTAAATCTGAGTGCCAGTTTACTGGGGTGCTCTGGGCAGGGAGTCTCTTGCTGGCTGGGTGGCTTTTGTCTTCAGGATTTTGTTTGCAGGATGAGGTAGTACCAGGTGAGCAGTGGTGCTGCCCTCTGTGTGAGTATGTGATCAAAACAGGAGGATCCTGTTTAAGCTGTGTTTATGCATTGGGCATTGGATCAGTAAGAGAAGGAAGGGCTACTCTGGGTAACAATAAACTCATTTAGTGTGTACTCTCTAGTACGGCTGTAGAAATAATTAGGGAAAGAAAGCCTGACTACCTGGCAAATGGGAAATTAGTAAAATTAATTGCATTATGCTCCTTGCTACACTGTGGCAAACCAGGTAGGCAATAGGTCTCTTCTGCCTGTATTTCTATAATATTTCTAATATGCCAAATGATCAGTGATTTGGAGAAAATGGGGATTATTACAAACATCAGAGAATACAAGCTGGAGAGGGGACATCAAGGCAGCCCAGGGTGGGAAAGTGCTGGGGTTGTGTGAGATGAGACCAAACAAGTTTGGCTCAGCTTAGTAGACTGGAAGCTGAGAGCAGATGTTGCTGCCATGTACTAATAGAGCATGGGAGTAAATATTGGCAAGGTCACAGCTGTTTAAGTGAAAGGTTGATGTTAGCTCAAGAACAGAAGGGCATAAGAACAAACCCAGGCTAGAAATCAGAAAGTGATTTTTCTAGTTGTTCGTGAACAGCTTCCAAATTGGTCTCTTTGCCCTTTCTAATTAATCTAAAACCAGATCTTTTTATGAATGCTATTATATGACAGTTGCCTGTGGGAGCAACGAATAGGGACTTCATCATCCAGAGAGCCTCTAAGTAGGACTTCAGAAATGTCTGTGGAACCACAACCTCCATCACTCTTCCTCATAGTGTGGCCTCCCTGTGTTCACTGCCCACCTACCTGACTTTGCTGTCAAGCTGCTACATTGCAGGACCCTGTGGGTTTCCAAACACAGCCAGAGGTGTGTAGGAGAGGTATTTGCTACTTAGAAGTTCTCACTATAGTGAAAATCATGTTGCAGCTCGTCTCCGGTGGTGGCTCTTCCATACAATTGCACAGCAGATATTAAGGATTCCTGACTGCGTGAGGAGTTTCTTAAAGAATGGGTGTTATAAGTGACTCATGCCTGGTAATGAACCTGTCATAGATACCATTTTGTTTTCTGACAAATGTTCAAGTGGTAATAGTTCAAAAAATATGGTATATTTTGTAAACAGGTTTGCTCTTAAATCAGATTTTAAAATTCCCTTTATTTCTTATTTAGGCAGTAAATTGCAATTGAAGTAACAGTCATTAAAAGTTTTTGAAAAGCTAGCACTTGAAAATTATTTTGTAGGAGACCTTGAAAAGTAATAGAGACAAAAACAGGGACATGTATTAAAAAGGATGTTATAGAGTTGTCCATCTAGGAATGAATTTAGATAAATCAGTTCAAGACTCATTTCATTTAGCATCACTTTGGTTAATACTTTGGGTTGTTGCGTACAAGAATATTTGAAATACACATAGAAATTGCTTTATGTGAAAGATCAGTTTATTTTAACTATGTCTCCATCTGGGTTTTATTTTTGTTAATGAGTCAATATTCACCTTGTATTTTAAGATAGCAAACACATTTTTGAGAAACTGTTATTGAGAAACTGAGAGTGCTAAATTTTAATGCAATTTATTTATATTTTTCTATTTTTATTTAGTGTATTATGTTAGTGCAGCAGATTGAAATGCATGCAAGTTTTTTTGTGGTATCTCATGTAACTGGTACTTGAGGGATCCAGTTTTGTCTACACAAATACCTATGGATTGGCTGGTGTATTCACTCTGAATTTTGTTATGCCTAATTTAAGGAACTCAATTTAAAGCAAGTACAGCTCTGCTTCATATTTTGTGACATGGATACGTGTTACTTGTCCAAATTAAATCACTCTATTTTTACCTCTCAGTTGTAATAGCTTGTTAATATACAACTGTTTACAGCTGCCAGAATCATCCCTTTTTAATCTTGCCTTTACACCCGTGTCTCTGGGAGGGTGGAATGGTTTCTGTGACCTGGGGGCACCGAACAGTGGCAGCAGCTATTGGAATAACCCCACCATCCCTGCTCAGTATTTGAGTGTGTTTTGGTCTGGCTGTGCTTGCCCCTCCAATCGCAGTCTTTTACCAGAGGGGCTAATTGGCCTCTCAGTGACTTGACTCAGGTCAGCTGTGTTACCAAAGCCTGATTTCTGCTGCAGTTTTCATCCTCTTGCTGAGAATTTCTTAGTCCAGGCTTTTAAATTTTTTTTTCCCATTAAATTTCTTCCTCTTTACCTCCCAGTTAGTGGAGCAGGCTGACTGGATTTGCAGAGCCCCGTAATTCAGGCCCAACGTGAACCTGTCAAGTGCCTTTACTGGAGGTGTGAAAAGTGTGTCTGAGTTTATTAATGTGGGGGTGGTTGCTGGAGCTGGCTTGGTCAGACCCCTTATATGGAAGGTTTTTTTTTCTTGTTTGGTGTCTATGTTAATGGTGTCCTCAGAGATTGGCAGAGGCTTCTATCAGGTTTTCACAGCAAGAATTTGGGGGGCATTTGGCTTCATTAATCAACTGCTGCCTTCTGCAGGGAATATAAATATACAACATTATTGCACCAAGAGAAAAACATATTACTTAACCCAGGAGACATAAAGGTGAAGGTAGGATAATAAAAAATGTTTTCTCCTTACTTTTTGAAAACTGGCGCATATGTAGCAATGAGAAGGAAAGTGCTGGTAGAGGACACAGTCTGTTAGCAGAGGTAGCTGGGCATTACTTTGTAGGATTTTTACTTGTTATTCCCCTGCCATGTTGTTATGTGATGCTGGACAAGCCACTGTGGCTTTTGAAAGGTTTTTTCAATTTCCTATCTCTCAGATCCATGAATTGATTTCTGGTTATTTGATTTAAGATTCTGGAAATGAGTTATCAGAGCAGTAAGTGAAGTAGTTGGAAAGCTGGACTTTTTAGTGCTTGATGCTCCCAACCTAATTACTTTGAGGAATGTGGGGTTTGTTGTCCTGAGATGAGTGTTCAGAGAAAAAGCTCTTGACCTGATACTGCCCTTGTTCTTAATGGGGGCTCTTTAACTTCACAGGTATGCTGTCAAAACACCAATTAACCTTGAATTACTTTAGTAATACGATGAGGAGTGCCCCTTAGCTCACTGCATGTAATAGTGATGTAACTGTGTGTTATGGTAGGGTATGGCTGTGATATAGTGAATAAAGCATGCCATCCTACTTTGAGTAACACCAAGGAAACAATATTAAATAGTTTTTTGTTCAGTGAGCAGAAGGATGCCCTCTTCTAACTGAGAAAGGCAGAAAAAGAATTGTGGAAGTTCATATAGAATGCTTCCTTTTAGGATTAAGGCACTTATTTTCTTCAGCCAAATCCCTGTGTGTTGGACTGATCTTGCATGGACAGTTCTGTGAGAGACTGTTTCCATGTTCTTGCTGGCAAGCTCAGGTAGGGGGAAAGGGCTCTGCAGTGTCTGAACTGAGCTGTTGTGTTGTGGGAAGCAGAGTTGGCCTACAGACCATCCGTGGGGAGTAATGTACCCTTGTACCTCTTAGCCAGCTATATGTGTTACCATGTAGTTCCCTACCTGAGATAGGCTCTGAGGGATAAAGAGCAATAAAACTGAGATGTGAAGAGATTAACTAGACCATCTATACTCTTCATAAGCACCCCTGAAAAATGTGTGCACTTCTACTTGTTAAAACTATCTGGGATAGAGATTTTCTAGCTTCCCTAGATAATCTATGCTCACTGCTGATTAAAAACTTTTCCAGGTGTCTAACTTAGCTTTCCACTGCAAGTTAAGTCTGTTATTTCTTTTACTGTATTTACAATAGAAATACTGAATAGTTTGCTTCCCTTGTGCTTGCCTCAACCAGTTCACATCGGAAAGCTGTTATGTCTACTTGAGGTCTATGTTTCATGTAATCTGCAACCTTTCCTTCCCAGGTTTCTTGATCAAAAAAGCAATTACAGCTCCAACTGAGAGTATAATTACAGGTTTTTCTACCCACAGCATATGTCTCTGCCCAGATGTCTTTGCATTTTAGGAATCTGATTATTTAATTAGATGTGCAATTAACACATTGATTGTAATTTTCCAATTTCGTAGGATATCAAGTTCTTACGTTTTGAATGCTGTCAGGAGGGAGACACATGTAATTTGAAGGAGGAGGCAGCAGAGGGAGAGTTTTCTCTGCTGTAAATGCTTCCTTGCTGCCTGTTGACTTAAGGTACTTAAACTGACTCCAGTCTAAAAACCAGCATAGTAGTTGGTAAAAGCTGTTTCCAGAATGGGGGCATGCAGCTGCTTAAAATTTTCCACTCATCTGAGTTGCAGAAGGCACCATAATTTTTTCAATTGTCCATCTTCTAATTGTACTTCATAATTAAAACTACAAAATGACCATTCAGCTAGAGAGAATGACTTCCGTGCTTTCAGATGGACAGCCAAAACCCATGACAGGAGCTCTGGGGTTGCACTGATGTTTTCAGAAGTACATTAAAGAAGGTTTTCTGTCTCTTGTTGCTGGGACACAGGTGACAACATGCTGCCCACAGCCTGTCACCTGAGACAGCTCTGCTTTTAAAGTCTCATCACCCTGATTTTGAAGGCTGGTGCGGGCTATGACGAGTGGGCTTGGCATTGTCTCGGCAGCAGCTTCTGAAAGGAGCGTGGTGTCTGGGAAACGAGGCTTGTTTATGCACCAAAGTGGTTGGAGCCCACTGAATGAGGAATAAAATAGCCTTTTCTGTGAGTTGTGCAGAGCTGATTGTGTTTGGGTTTTTGGTGTCCCAAAATCAAAAGTGCTAACATTCTCATCGAGACAAGAAAGGGATGAGCAGGTTTAGCACCTGCATTTAAAGGCTGCCTCACATGTCTGAGGAAAGGCATTGCCATTGTGAGTGATGTGTGTTCCAATGATGACTATAAATAAATTGAGGATAATAATATGAGGGTTTCTAACTTTGACCAGTACTCTGTTACAGACTTTGCACCTTAAGACTTCCCATGTGAGACTAGCTGTGTTCAGCCTCTTGGAGGAGTTTTATGAGTGGTGTGGTGGCAGCAGCCTCAGAGGGACAGAGATGGGAGAATGTATTACAGGCAACTCAAAAGTCTCTGATTATTCCCTGCCTGATAAAGATTGTCCTAAACTGTATAGGTGTCAAGTTTGTGACTCTTAAAAAATATTAGTGCTATGTTAATTAATTTTTTCTTTAACCTCACAAAAATCCTTCTCTTTGAGTCTTATTACATTCTTGGCCTTGGAGATACTCTTTATTCCGAGGTATATGAAAGTCTTTCCTTCTATTTGTTCAGATATGTTGACATCTCAGGGTTCAGCAGATGTCCTTATATTCAGATCATGTTAACATATAGAGTGTAAACATTTTTCCTATAGAGATGAGTCAGCCGGTGGTTTGGTCTCAGCCATTCAAAACAAATGAACTGAGGTTGCCAGTCTTTGGAACATAAAAAGTCCTAATACCTCAAATCTATGGCTTTTTTTTTTTCAATGAGCTAGTGCCATTCTAATTGTCTTTCTATAAAGAAAATAATTCAACTTGTATGAGAGGAAAAAATAAACTTTTCAAAGGGTGAGAACTTTGGAAACTTCGGGGAAGATTATCTCCTTCATTTTCTAAAAGTCTTTCAGTGTAGTTTCAGGCCATTATCGGTTTCCATGGTGCTCAAGGTGCTGTAGGAGGCACCTGTGCCTTTTGTCCCTTCCAAGTTTGTATGTTGCCCTTGCCTTAGCCTTTTCTAGAGGGAAAAGAAAGCCGTTAGTGCTTTGAATGGCACTTTCTTAAGTTTGTTCTTCCATCTGACAGCAACATCTTAAGTATATGTTTCATTAGTGTGTTCTGGAGCTACTGTAAGGACAGCAGCATCACTGACAGGGCAGTTTAAAATGCCTGAGAATATACAGTCTCATCTGTTCCAGGCTGTCTCAGCTGTGCTGCTTGGGTTGTATGATGCCCAGCTCCTCAGAGCTGGTATTCATTGAGAACAGCTGCCAAACAGCAGGAGGTCACTGCTTTTTCATTAACACTTCATCTTTAGACTGCTGATTGATTTAATCTTCTTGTGGCTTTGAAGAAGATAATAAATAGCAAGTTTTCACTGCTGAATAAATTGATAAACTTTATACTGTGTATTTGAGCTTGTGAGCATTGAACTCAAGCTGCCTTGCTGAGAACTCTGTCCTAAGGGAGACACAGCGGCCAGTGTCACCTGGGACAGATGGTTCTTATATTTTTCCCAATGAAATGAAAAAAATTGTTTTAGAGAGCTCTTGGCTCAGAGATGTCTAAGGCCATTTGTGAGATGAATTAAATGTGAGAGTGAGATAGGCATTTTCCCCTGCAGTTCTAGACAAGTCTTTCTCCAGTGACTTTTTTCTCTTGACTTCCCCCAACCTTATTTCTTTGTTTCATCTCTCTGTGTAACATTTTTATCCTCTAATTTCCATAGCCACTCCTTTTTCTACTTGCCCCAGACCAAGTAGAAATGTTCTTGCTTGTCTTCCTGCAGGGAGAAGGGGCGTAAGTGTGCGAGAGGGAGGAAAAGGACCTGTGCTCATTTTCCTTTGGTTAATCCACTCGTGCTCATGAAGGAATTGCTTACTTTTTACAATTTTATCAGTAATTCAGTACTTTACAGGAAGTTGGAATGAAATAGATAATGAGGATTAAAAAAGAAGAAAGGGTAACGTATACCTCGCAGACATCAAAGCATTTGGCCTATATAGCTAAGCCTGGCTTTATCAGTTTTAATAATTCCCTGCTGGCTCAACCTAAAATTAAAATCTGTTGGTGAATTAAAAAATTGCAGTAAGAAGTATTTAAATTTTTAAGTGGAAGTTTATTTCTCTAGTAGAAAGCAAATAACTCAGTGCTTTGAGCCTTAAGGTAAAGCATACACTTTCTCATAGACTTTTTAATGTGCAAGTCATGCCTATTTTGTTCATGAAATTATCTTCATTATTTCAGAAAAGATCTCTGAAAAACAGAGTCTGTCTCAATATCCTGTGCTTAGGTAAGGGGTTTTAAATATTTGAAAGGTGTCATCTTCCTTTCTTCTGAGGGCACCTGGTTTTTTATCTTTTTTAGCCACATTGTGAGCTGTGGTAAGGGCAGTGACATTTCTCAGCACTTCATTGCTCATGACCTCCTTTAGTAATGTCCTCTGGCTCTGTCTAATGAGACTTGCTCACTTTTTCCACGTGTTTTTCTCTCCTGTTCCTGTAAGACAGCCATGCGAATATTGGGATTTTATGTGGCAATGTTTGGAATTTTTCATGGGCTCTTTGCATCTCAGAAACTGTGGGAGCATTGTGTTGGACTCTGTTACATTTTTTACTTCGATTTGTTACTTTCTGGTACTAATGGCTACAGGGAATGGGCAAAGTCAGAGGAAGGAAAAGATGAGAGGGACAGAGGCAGTAATGGCAAATTGACTTGGCTCCACTTGTAGTGGGATTTTTTGAAAGAGGAAGGCATTTAGAAGCCTGTGAGGCTGTCTAGTGAATACTTCAGGTGCTGCATAGTGTTAATATAAATTAAAAAGTGTCTGATGAATACATACTATTTTCTTTTTAAACTACTGCTATGTAAGAGACCTCTCTCGAGATCCTTCTCATCTTACTCATGGGCAGAGCTTTGAAGATTCTAAGTGCCATTCAAATCCTGAATTGCATTTTATTTTCTCAGCTGGGCAGTCTTCATCCTTACGTGAATAAATTTGATGCAGAGCTTCAACTCTGAGCTCGAGGGCTATTATTGCTGTGTTTAGTAGAATCATTCCTATTTCAGTCGGACTCAATGCTCTCTGTTGGGCAGGAACCCTGCTTTCCTGGCAGAATGCAAACATATAATGAGGTACTCAGGGTCAGACTCTTAAAATCCTTTAAAGCTAAGTCACTTCTCAAAATCTGACCTATACTCCCTGCCCTGCAGCAAGGGAAAGAGCAAAAATGAGAGGGTGTTCTGGGGGGGATGGAGGATATGAGTGACCTCGAGGAACACCAGCCTTACAGAGGATCTGAAAGGAGGTTGGTAGCATGATTCCTGTGTCTGGCTGAAAGGGGCAGTGCTATGGCTGGAAAGAACAGGGATACAGTTCACCAGTGGTGCTGCTGAGACAAAGTATTGTGAACTGTGACATTAGTCTATATGTGAAACTTTTTACACAAAACAAATAAAGGAAAAGGGACACCGAGCCTGGTTGTTACCAGCTGGCAGTACAGCAAGGTGCTGGAATGGAGCTGTGGGAGCAGAGGATTGAAGGTGCCAGGAGAATATCCGCTGGGGTGAGGGCAGTGTGGTGAATGGGGAGCACAGTGATGCTTGTGGAAGAAGTGGTGAGCAGAAGTTGATACTGGTGTAGGTAAGATATTGAAGGGGAAGTATGGTTCACAGCAAGGCTGGCTCACGAGGAGGTAGGAGGTATTTGAACAGATGGGAGGATAGTGGCATTTCCACAGCTAAGTCATATAGGCCTCTTCAAAATCCCACCCCACACTGTGAAAAGACACTGTTTTGAAGGATGCAGTGAGTTGTTCTTGAGCAACACCAGCACTCACACAGTGCCTTTGATGCTAGAGGCAGAGAAACAGTATTCAGGAAGGAGGTGGGTGTTTGTGTTGGGTGCATGAAAATGGGGGACAGGATAAAGGGAACATATGTAGGAAGGGAGATGTGAACATGGATCAACTGGCCAGCAAGGTTTTTTCTTAGTGGCAGTTTGTTGGATGCCTCTGGAGCAGGCTGTGGGGCAGATAAATGGTGCCTTTAATTCAGGCACTTCTTGCAGGATGAGTGCCTGCTGCTGCTCACTCCCAGGAGAGAAGTGTCAGTACAACGTGAGTGGGTCTGATTCTGTGCACAACACTTCTGCAGTCATTCTTTTATGTAACAATGTGACTTTTATTTTTGGGAAATGAGAGATCAACGGGTGTTCAATCCCCCACACTTGTAGCAGAGAGCTGGTACTAGTCTTCCTTAGAAACTGGATTCGTTTGAGCAAGGGCATAGCTGAATCTTGTGGGTTAGTCGGGGGGTGAACAGGAGAGATAAAAATAAACCTCCATCTCAGAGCTGGGCAAAAAATCTTCTTGGAGCTGGTTAATTATGTTGAGTCCTGGGCTTTTTCCCCCAGCCCCCCTTCTCCACAGTCCCGCAGGATGCCAGAGCGCTTTTCCAGCAGAGATCCGCTCGCTGTGCTGCACTGCCTGCTCTCGTAATGCCAAAGGAGTGCGTTTTGTCTTTAGTCAGATTGGCTCCATCAGTTCGTATTTCCTTCTGAATGGATAATAAAGTGGAGAATCATTTTGAAGCGAGGAGTGAAGCGGGGAGGCTGCGTGTGTGAGGAGCTAGGCAGTAGGCAGCTGACGAGGAGGAGTAAAGTAGCTGCACAGCTTTCTCTCTGCCTCTGAAGTACAATATTTTCTGTTGAGTCACATCTGAAGAGAAGGATGAAGTTTTAACTGTACTTGGTACAGCCTGAGAAAGGGAAAAGATGCACTGTGGTGGGGAACTAAAGAATTTCTGTTGAGGGATGCTCCTGGAAACCAAAAGGATTTCTGCATTTTTAGCTTTTGCAATCATTAGCTTCTGCTGGTTTTTGCTTTTTGGATTTTTAGTAGCTGTTTGCATTTTTTATTCCCTTCAACATGCCTTCAACTTTACGTGATTTCTCATCCTAGTGCTGCTGTGGAACAGGAAACTCTGGTGCCTTTAACGCTGCTTTCCCTGATACCTCAGATGGGACACCAACAATATGTTGATAATCTCCATAGTGAAAGTTCATTATCCGGTGAACCTTTAACATTAGGAATCCTTCAGGACTTGTATTTTCTATGAGAACAAGCTGTTGTATTCTGTAGTTTTCTATTAATTATATAAATTTCCTTTACATTTTAACCTTTTGTTTTATTTTGAAGCAGCAAGGTAAGTGAAAGATTGGGACAAATGAAATGCCTGGGTATAAACTGCAAGTAGGCAGCAACCAAGGAGAATTGCTCTTTATTTTTAGAGTGGGTTCTGTGTGTGTGTGTGTGTGTGTGTGTGTGTGTGTGTTTACTTTAGTAATACAAAAGCTCCACTGGAAGCTGACTGAATTTTAAAATATGCTTTGTAAAAACAATTTACACTTAGTATGTTCATCTGTATACTCTATTTCTTAGTTTTTGTTTTCACCCATTAGGCACTAATTGTAGATTTCTTATGACTGGTGTAATTGTGGTTGTGTCTGTTTACTTCTCACACTTCTCTGTTAGGAGGGTTTGTATCTCAGCTGGAATTTGACATAGAAATCACTATGAGAAGAGGAGTTAAAGAGAAAGGAGCTTGGGGATAATTTAAATTTGGTCACTTGAGAAGCAAATAACTTGAAGTAATTAAATTACTAGGTTGATTCTTCCTTAAATGTCACTTAAGAAAGGGGTTTTTCTTTAACACAGAGTATTTGTCATTGGCCTGATTTCTTGAGCTGAGGA
Source organism: Regulus satrapa (assembly GCA_013396955.1). Taxonomy (NCBI): domain Eukaryota; kingdom Metazoa; phylum Chordata; class Aves; order Passeriformes; family Regulidae; genus Regulus; species Regulus satrapa. Next base: position 287,881 of record VWZN01011077.1, on the reverse strand, counting down.
GCTTGTGAGTTGATGAGATGGAATGACTGGCATGCAGGAGCGATGAGGATGCTATACAAGCTCATGAATCAGAGCAGATGGTGTGACTGTTTTCAGATATTTGTTCTGCTTTCATTCCATTTATATGGGCAGGTTTCTTTTGCTAATGGAGCAAGCCTTTCGGGGATAAACCTAAAGACTTAATACAGAGTGCTAAGGTCCTCAGTCCTTAAGATGAAAAGGAGAGAGCTTAGAGAAGTAAAGCTGCACTTTTAGCCCAGGAGGATTTTAGTTGCCACGTGCTACGTTTTAATATCATGAGCTGTAAAACCCTAATTATTCCATTTACTGCATATGGTACCTTCATCCAGCCTGGCTGAACACTGCCAAGTGTCTGTCCTAAGGGAGTGCAGAACAGGTCAGAATCAGTGAACAAGATTGTGTAGAACCAGTCTGTACCAGGGCTGTGCTGTCTCTGCCCTGGCAACAGAAGTTGGGTCTCCTAATTCATCACTCTGTACTGATGAGTGCTGACTGTCCCTCCCCTGCCTGAATGTCCTTGTGAGCTGAGGCACTGTCACCTGGAAAACCAGCTCTGAACATCCTCAGTGAGTCATCAGAGTTTTGAGAAAATCCTTGCTGATGAGTGATTCATGATGGTTCTTGTCAGAAATGCAGGACTTGGAGAGTTCACACTAATGGTCCGGCAGTAGTTCAGCACTGGGCTGCAAGTTGGACAGCAAGTAGGGGAGAGGCACAGCACATTCTCTTTCTATTAGTCTAGGCAGAGCTCTTAGCATCATTCAGAATTTTCATAACAGTGCATGCAAGCTTTATTTAAGCCAGAGGTACTCTGTTTGTACTGCCACTGTTGTCTGATTTCTTTCTGGTGAGAGGTAGCTGAATAATCAGAAGCCTTTCCCCAAAGTCTGGCAGACATTTCTGGAGTTTTCATCCCATGACCAGCCAAATTGTCAACATGCCCTGATAATTTTGTTTCAGTTCTTGGAGCTGTTTCCTTTAGCTGAGAAGTTGCTCCTTGATCCTTGCCCATGTATTCAATATAAGGCTTTGTTCTTAGGATCCTGATTTGGGATTAATCTATTTTAAGGAACAATTAATGCTTTAGGTTGTCATGGGCAAGCTATCTCCTGATTTATTCAGCTGAATACAAAGAAACATTTTGGAAATATTCAGTTCAGGATACTGCTGAACTTAATTTTCCCCATTTGCTCTTATATTGCTGATTGCAGCTCAGGTTTTGTATTGCTGGAAATGAGTGAAGTAACTTTTACATAAGATAGACAGAAGCAGCTGTGATGTCTATTTTCAGTACTCGCTTATCCCTTTTGCCTTTTCCTCAGCACAGGGTTGTCTCAGAACTAGGCAGGTGCCTCAGAGTTAGCTTGCTGCTCACCAGGCATGAGCCTTTGCACTGCCAGGGTCGGCAGCTTGCAGCCTGTGCCTCCCTCTGTGCTTGGGGACAGCCCCTATTTCTGTCTCTGGATGCCGCCTTTTCCTGGCTGCCAGGTGGTGACAGACCTCATTTATTACTGCAGGCGATGCATCGCTGTGCCAGGCACTGCTGCCTCCAGCCTACAGGAAAAGCTGGGATAGAAGGATGCAGAGGGAATGAGCACTTCAGGCGCTGAGGAATGGAAGGGCTGCCTGCTGCTGAGATGCCCTCCAGGGGTGTTCCCAAGGCAGCTGGACTTGAAGCCTGGATGTGTTGGTCCCTCTCCATCTGTGCTCACAGAAGGGATGCTGTCTGGATGACAGGCATTAGTCCCCATTTTACGGAAAGCTTCAGACACACTTAACTTCTAGAGTGTCCCCTAAGTTTGTAGAGGGCATTAAGGAGTTAAGGCAGGAAGTGCTATGTCCTCAGTCTGCTACAGTGATACTCTTCCATTACATTAGTTTAATTTTATGCTGTTTTGCAACAGAAGTTTTATATTGGTGAATGTCATGAACCTGCAGTACTTCAGTGGGTGTTTTACCCTCATAGACTGTGATTTTTTTCTGTTCCTTTACTTAGTAGCTACTGTGATAACTTCCTGATACAGCAAGGATTATTCAGATGTAGTTTTTTTCCCTTGGTCAGCTGGTGTAAAAGGTGAGAAATTAATGTAATGTAGGAGGTGCAGAACTGTGTTATATGCAGTGTTCCTTGGGTCAATTTTCCACCCTGAGGACGATTGATTGACCTCACCTGACCTTTTGTCACTTCTGTCAAACTGCTCTGGAAAGGTTTTAAGTGTGGTTTTTTTCCTAAAATGTGTCAGATCTGAAGGCTGGCTGTCATTGATACCTGCATTGAACTTTTTATCGTAATTTTTGCTTAGCTGTATTGAAACAAGAGTTGTAGGTGCGGATACCACCTGAAAAATACAATTGGAAGTGTTTAAAAACTTGAGAAAGTTCTACATATAGGGCTGGGATGTGGTTTTGCAGCTGTCAGTAATTCCTGAACAGGAAGTGCTGAGGCTTGGCAGTGGAGGGACTGTGAAAGGGTTACCAAGGGACTGAGCAATACGTTGTTTTGTGTAAAACTATTGTTATCCTTTTGTAATTAGTGTCTTTTCAATGGCATTAATGTATTTCCTCTTCAATCCATTGTCGAATTCCATGTGTTTCTTCTGCACCTTACTTACTTGTATGTCCTGAAGCGAAGGTGTTTCTCAACAGTATGTTTTGTTCTCCACCTCTGCTGCTTTTTGCCCAAGATTGATCACTACCTTGCTGTTCTGATCATCCATGCTAGGACTCAGTTTTTGTTAATTACTAGATAAAGGTTTGAAGAAAGACATATTCTCAGCAGCAAAGTAATAATGCCATGTTCAGGTATGATCCAACCTAAAATTAAATCTAATGATATTGATTAGAAAATAGCAGGCTCATCTCCAGAAGTCAAACAGCAAAACTGATGATAACCTTCATATCTCTAGCCTTGTTAGGACTCTTCCAGCAATTACTGTGTTTAAAAATGCTATAATATTCTCAGGAAGAGTCAATGTTTCAGCATGCTGAGTGCTGGGGCGATGTTGCTATGGCAGCCTTAGCCATGATTTCTTTCTGTTATAAATGCCAAAATCTTTTTCCCCACAATGTCCTGCATCTTAGTTATTGGTATTCTTCATGTTTAAATGGCACTTTATAAAGTGCCATTTATCAGGAATTTTATTTATTATTGCTTTTCCTAGTATAATTGCTAGTACAGGTAATACAATACCACTTTGTGTGGATGATATTGCAAATATAATCTAATCAAAATGATTTCACTCAGTAGCATGAGTCAATAGCCAGAGAGGCTGCTGTGAAATGTTTTTCTGATCACAGTTAATTGTTTCTATATCTCTCTGCTGAGTTCCTTGAACATCACATCTATCCTGAGGTGCCAGCACCTTTTAACATGATGTTGTGGGCTAAAGGTGTCTCAGTATTAACCTTAGTGTGATGAAAACAAGATAGCCATTAACAAGGGCTGTCAGATGTTGGGATGAGCTGCCCATGGGAGTGGTGGTGTCACTGTCCCTGGAGATATTTCAAACACATTATAGATGAGGCACTCAAGTATATGGTTTAGTGGTCGCCCTGGCAATGCTGGGTAAATTGTTGGATTTTATGATCTTAAAGATCTTTTCCAACCAAAACAATTCTGTGATTCTATAAGATAAACATACCTCATTTTAGCAGAGTTTTTGTGCTCTTTTCTTCCACCAGACTGTAGCCAGCCCACTGCAATGTGGGGCAGTGCTCAAGGCACGCAATGCTGCCTTTGTTTTGAACCATGCTAGTCCAGTGTCTCACAGGAGTGAAGATGCTGCTCAGAGGGGGTTGCAGTCACCTCCCCCCTCCCTGGTGGGAGCCTGGCTCTCAGTTTGATGCTGTAAGCATAAAACATAGCTGATCCCCAGCTGATGAGCAGAGATAACATAATTGCATTTTATTCCTTAATGGGATTTTTCATGTTCTTTTTTTCTCATTCATGGATGCTGGCATGACATGCTTTTACTTCTGTTGTCATAGCAAATCTGTATGTCAGGAGGAAAAGTATCTGTTGTTCATGTATTACAGGGCTATTTCAGAAGTGTGTCCAGTGACAAAGGTAATGAGATATAGGAGTGTTTATGGTCGCTCACCTGTTTCCCTTCTCTAAAATCCTAGTATGTCAGCTTTGTCTTCATGGGAATAGAAAAATAACCCAAACATCCCCAAGTAAACCAGCAAACTCATGTTGAACTTGAGCCTGGCTCTGTTTTGGGAAGTTGGGGAACACAGAAATGGGGGTGCCTGTGCATGCTGCTTTCCTGCACATCTAGAGACAGCTGCACTGAACTGAGTATGGAGTTCTCCTGGAGGGAAATGCATGCTAACAAGGCAGTCAGAATAAACCTTGAGTAGTCAGTGAAGGCTTGCAGGTCAAGGACACCAGAATACAAATATTTCTTTAAAGACTTGACTTTTTATGTGTTAATGTGGCTCCAGGCGTGACCCTGGAAGAGAAGAGGACTTCAGCAGGGATTTGCATCTAGGGTTTTTTTCTGAACCTGTATTAACTTTTATTGTCACTTCGCCTGTCTGTGTTGCAAAAAAACCATAGCTCTAACACAAACAACACGAGAGAAATCAGCGATCTTTATAGGAGACAATTTGCAGAGCACCTCGCCTAGAGTGTGGAAGGGGACAGGAGCCTGCACATAGCCCTGGGCAGAGAAGAGGAGGAAAGGATGTGTCAGGAGGTACAAAGACACTTTGGGCCCAGCCCACAGAAAGAGTGAATGCTCAGGGCTTCAGGTCTGAGCGTGGGCTTGGGAATGGAGGGAGGAAGCCTGCAGGAGAGGGACAAAGAGGACAATTCTCTTACTTGATTCTTATCATCCCACTCAGAGGGCAGTGATTTGATCTTTGGTGGTAAACAGTGATTTCCGTTTGTTTCCACCCACTGCAGAGAGAGGTAGAAAGGTTTCCCTATGAGCCAGAGCTGCTGTCCTCATGGTCTGCTCTGGCCTTGTTCCCAGCTTTGGAGGAAACAGTTTCTGTCCTCCTTGGGGAAAGATGGAAAGGTACTGCTGGTATTTGATGAAATCAAAGATGTGTTTTTGAAAATCTCCAGTGAAGTTGATATTCATATATATAAATGCTCATGTACATATCTATATATAGATAAATAGATAGATAGATGTATATATATATATATAGATAGATAGATATATGTGTATATGTATATATGTGTATATGTGTGTATATATATATATGTATATATATGTATGTGTGTGTATGTATGTATGTATGTATACACACACCTATATATACCTATACATATGCCATAAGTACTATATATAAATAAAAATGACATCATTGTACTGTTTGCACTGAGCTGCCAGCTTTGGAACAGCTGCAATCTTGCAAGTAAGTGTTCAGCAGGAAAACGTGATTTCTGTAAAAAACTGCTGCTCTTGAGTGTTGTAGCAGACAAAGGAAGTGAGAGCGAGCTCTTTCTTGAATTGATTTTATTTTATTTTTTTTTTTAAACTAAAGTTAAAGATCATTATGCTCCTCTGATGCCTTGAAAGCTGCATACAGAAGGAAACATGATGAAGACTGAACTTTCTGAAGGAAACCTTGCATGAATATATGTAGGCTTTTTTTCCTAGCACTAGGAGTTCAATATGCCGGATAATATTTGAAATGAGCGTTCCTGTGTGCTACCTTCAAGCAACATGTCTAGGGAGCCACAACTGTGGAGCTCTTTTCCTTGGCTGGCTTTGAACCCAATTGCTTGCTTTCCAAGGGTTCACTTCTTACAACTGGTACAGAAATGATTTTTTGATGTTAAACATCAGTTACCCATTGAAGTGCAAGTGGCTAAACGGTGTAAGTGGTGCAAGAAGAAAATCTGAGTAAATATTCCTTATCTCAGCCCTGTTTTATGAGGAAATAGATTTTTAAAAAAATCCCAACTGATATTTCTGGACCAATGGCCTGAAAATTAATACTTTCTTTAAAGAAGCTGACGGTTGATCTCAGAGAATTTGTTTAGCCTACAAAAGGGCAGGTCTTGCCTTTGGTGTGGAAGTTCAGCTGAGATGCTTGATGATTGGACTTAAATCTGAAGCACAGATGCCACCTCTTTTATAGCATATTAATTAAGCTCTTATTATAGAGATTGGTATTTGCAATGCTGCTTCCTCCAGATCAGAAAACACTCTCTCCCTTTCCTGCCCACAAAGTGAAACAATGAAAATGAAAGATAGTTACCATAGGTCTTAAATAAAACAAGAATATGAGAAAGAATATGTGCTTCAGGCAGCAAACTCCAAACTGAATCGTCAAGTACACTTGTGTTCTCCAGTCACCTTGCCTCCAGGAGGATCCTGAGTGGGTCTCTTGTGTGCCCTGCTCTCTGGAGGTATAAACTGATTGTATGTTGCTTATTAAGTATGGCAGTAAAAACACATGGACATTTAAAGTAGTTAATGTTGTGGGGTTTTCCTTGTTTTTATTTTGCTCATTACAGTGGGGATTTAAATTGGGGGAAATAATCAACTGAAAAATCTCTAGAGCTGGAGTAGAAGTGACATGCAGAAGCTTCATGCTGTCAGCTCAGCCTGTTTGTGCATATGCTGAGTGTGGCATATTTAACTGCAGGTTAGCTTGGGAGCTTGCAAGCTTTGAGAGATTTTGTGTTTGGTTCATTTCTTGGATTTTTTTTTTTTTTTACTGCTTCATAGCAAAATATTAAGATGAAAATACTAAAATAGCAGAAAGGTTTTACTCCTAAAATCTGTCATCCAGTCTTCTTGCCACTTTACATCACTTCGTGTAATTCCTGTGGGCTAGCTGGTACTGTGCCAAGTTAAATTTGATTTCTGCTTTGGTTTGAAGAAAGAAAGAATGAAGATTGTGAACTTGAAAGGAGAGAAAATGTGCAAGGATAGAATTTCTCATGTCAGAATCCTGTATTTGGGGGTTAATTAAAACACACAGTACATAATTGCCAGGAGCTCAAGCTTGAGAGTAATTTGCAAACCTGGTAGAAAAATTACCGCAGAATTGCTTTTTGAATTTGACCTTTATTTTCATTCTCTTGAATAGAAGAGGGATTGAGGAACACTTAGTCCAACAAGAACCTGATCTGGGGAGGTGGCCAAAACCAAGACAATATCTGTACACTTAAAATAATGCATCCTCTTTCTGTCTGATTTTGTGTGCGCTGGTTTTGGGGTTTTTTATTCTTCTGCTTAAGTTACTTCGGACATTTCTATCTGAACCAAACTGTAATGTTTTTCTCCCCTCTTTTGGTAGCTGCCTCATGACAGAATAAAAACTGGATGCAAGTTGTGCATTGGGAATTGATTGATGTGTGCTTGTGCAGCTTGTAGCACTATGAGAAACACAGGTGCAGCTGATGATGTTTGCTAGAAGTAGATTGAAAAAGCAAGAAAATGAAATTTCACTTCTGCACAGAAAACCTGTTGTAAAACTGCAGGGCAGGAAACAATTCCAGAAGCAAAAACTCCACTTGTTTCTGCGGGACAAAATGAAGAGGCTTCTCCAAGGCCAGGTAGATGATAATTCAAACCACGCGCATCGCTGCCAGCTCTCCCCGGTGGAGATTGAATCAGACATGTTTGTTTGTGGAATCAAGAGGAGTTCTCCAAGCACTGAATTTTCCATGGCTGGAGGGGACTTTCATCAGGATAGAGGACATGATTCCAAGGGAATGAGCGAAGTGTGTGTTGGTGAGGTGGAACTGAACTGGGGCGGCTACGTAAAAATACCATGTTCAGTTCAGCAGAACAAGAAGGACTTGCAGGGGTGTTCTTCTGATGGTATCAAGCAGACCTCTTCTGAAATAAAAGGCAGAGTGTCTGAGGGGCAGGACCTTTCTTCCCTGAGCATTACCATGAGCTGGAGGGATGCAGCTGAAAGGCAAGGGTGCTTTCCCCAGGAAAAGACCATTGCATACAAGAGTCGAAGAAGGCAGTCAAGAGACCGCTCAGCTGATGTGGTTGATTACATTGTTAAAGAGCTACAGGGAATAAGTAGAATCCAGACAGAGATTGCAGAGCTCCGTCAGCATCTCACCTTGATCAAAGGCTCTGTGGACGAAGTCTCCAGCTGTGTGGACACAGTCTTAAGTGAGATAGAAGGTCTGCAAGGTGGTTCCGGTGGCAAGGCCCAGGGTATGCATCCTCGAGAGCCAAAAAAGGAGGTACAAAAGGAAGAACCAGTGTTATATTTTTATGGCATCCCAGAGAAAGATGGCGAAAACACAGTAGAGCTTATCTGCAGCTTTTTGTCTGAATATCACTGTTTCAATGGTATTCAGTGCAGTAAGTATATAAAGGATGCTTATAGGTCAGATATTGGTACGGGAAAGCCATTAATGCCAAGACCAGCAGTTGTGAAACTTGTGAGTTGTGAGCAGAGAGACTTTATTTTACAGAAGTCTATCCTTCTGCAGAGCTCAGGGGTCCGGGTTGCAACCAGTGAGGAGCAAAAGCGGCAGAATGGCCAGAGGGTCCAGAAAACAGATTCGGTCTCTTCACAGTCTGGCTTCAAGAAAAATAATCAGAACTCAGTGAATCCTGATGGAATGCAGAGAACTGATATAACTGGGCACCTTCAGACGGACTCATGCCAAGTTAAGTATAAAAGCACAAGTAGGAAAGCACAGGGATGTGCAGGGGAAGGACTTGATTCTGTGCAGAAATCAGCCTTGACTAAGGAAGACACCTTGATACCTGAAACTGGAAAGGAAGCACAAATAATAAACTGCAGTGAGCAGCCTTCAGATGACAGGGACATTTGCCAGGCCCTTGCTGAACTTCCACAGGTGACCAATTCACCTAAATCAGGTGATGGAAATCACTGCTGTTCATCTGACTCTTCAGGCCACGCAAGCCAGATGTGTGCTTCAAGTAATGGTAGTGAGCAGAGGCTTGACACTAAAAGCATCACTGAGAATTCTTCTTCTCTCCTAGAAAAAGATGAGGGGATAACCACAGAAGAAATTGAAACAGACTATGATAACTCTTGCAAATTTACCAGTGCAGAGAAAGGTGATGTTCAAAGAGAAGATGTTTCTAGTGGGGTGACAACCATTAGCTATGATCATATAACAGATGAAATGGCAGACAGTAGTGACAGCTTGAAAGATATGATCCAAATGGACCTGAATGACCAAGATCCAACTGATCAGGTCTTTAGGGATGTCCTGGAAAATTCTCAATATTTCCTTGACCACTCCCGGGACAATATTGATCTTGTAGACATGAAGTTTTACACTAATAAGCTTGGGAAAGCTATTCACCACTTCAGGTCTGCTCTGCAAGTGGTGTTCCATAAACTGGAGACAAGTGATTCTGAAATCCTTTTGGAAAATGATAGTGGCTTACAGATGGATGATGACAACACACTTATGCTGACCAGTTCAGGTATGGGTGGCAGCTCTGATTACTTTGCAGAAACCCCTCCTAGTCAGTCCTCTGAGAGCCAGGCAAACGCAAATGTCAACAGTGAAGCATCTGCTCAGATGCAATTTGCTCCTTCCAGTCTTTCCTCTGTTCCACATGAGCCTCGTGTTTCCAGTGTGCTGCCATCGTCTGACTGTGAAATCCCTACTGGGAAGCAGTTACCTCCTGAGGAGCTTGGAGAAGATGGGAGCCATCCACCTGAGCCAGCAAAGGAGTGCAGGCCCATGAGCCTTGACAAGGTGTGCGCAGAGACCATCTACCTGAACAAATGCATCAACAATTTCAAAAATGTGCTGAGGGAAAAGAGACAAATGCGTAGGAGACTCTTAAAAGAATTAGCACAGGAGGGAAACTGGATTTCTGCTGAGGAGACAAATTCAGGTAAAATGAAAAAAATAATGTTTTTAAGGATATATTAAAATCTGGTGTCTGTGCAGCCAGCGGCCAACACTTCATTCTGTGGGTGAACTGTGAACATTCTGTGAGTTTATTAAAAGTTGTGAGCAAATAGTTACAAAGACAAGTACATGCACTGTACAACACTACTGACAAAACCCCATAAAATTTACTGTGTAACACACTGAAATGCCAGTTAGCAAGCTTCACCTTTTTTTTCCTTTGAGAGAGGGAGATTTGCAGTGCTTCTTCAAAATAGCAGGTGTTAAGGTTTTTCGTCATAATTCGTGACTTGGTTTCTTGTTAAATATAATAGCTAAGACATGTGATAACAAAGTGTGCATTTGAGCTATAAGTAGCTAGATTTGCAGTTTTGTGAGTTCAGTGGATCGAGACTTTAAGTGACTCTATCACAAAGTGGGAGTTCTCAGGGTTTAATCACTGCTAGATGTTATCCTGGTAGAGACCTTTAAAAAGAATAAATAGTAATAATAGGAATAGTAATACTTTAAAAATTGAAAAGTTGAGACTCGTATTTTGGTATTGTTTCCATAACTTGTCATGAGATGGAAAGTTTTTGTTTCTGGGGAACTACATCCCTCATTTCCAGCACAGGTTTTGAAATGTGTGACCACAACAGAGGTGAGCTGGTACAGTGATGGAGCAGTGTTGCTAAACAATTTCCTGAGGTGGTGGAAGATAGAGCGGGCTGGCATCTTTTGACGGGACAAGTTTTGACAGCCTCAGTTTGGTGAAACAGAACCTAAAGTTGAAGTACATGTCCATCTTCCCCCTTCCTCTCCAGGCAGTGAGAAAGCTTTCTCAGTGTCATCTCTGCGCGTCACTACAGGGTTAAGGAAAGAGGCTTTGTTTCAAGAGTGGAAGTTACTTTGACTACAGTTTTAAATCTTCAAATACTTGTTATGAACTTACTTGTATCAAATACTGTTCACTCTGCATGTGTTCACTCTTCTTGCAAACAGAAAAGTTGTTCAGAATGATCAGGGGGCTCCTCTCTCCACTGAAGGAGTTGTCTAATGCCAAGTGCTTTTCCAGTGACTCTGCTTTCACTGTGAAGAAACTGTCAACCCATATTGGATTTCTGTACCAGTCATCTTCTCAGTTATGCAGATCATAAAGCTGGTAATCAGCTATCTGCTTTCTTATTTATACAACGTCTTTAGTATAGAGTTGGCTCAAAGAGTAAGTTTTTAATGAGGAAAATGCTAGTGGGCTTGGCATAGATACTTTTTTTTTTTTTTTTTTTTTTTTTTTTTTTTTTTTTTTTTTTTTTTTTGGTAGTGTTTGTATGGTGCTCAAGTCCTGGACATATGTCCTAATTTTAGAATCTGAGGGAACAGACAGTGGTTTGGATTAGCATGTGCCACAGAACAGCAGAAGTACTAAAATAGGCTGTTTCTGAATGTGAGAGGAGGCTGCTCATCTCAGCAGAGTTTGAGCAGCACAGGCATGTTCACAAGGCGAGAAGTAGCCAAAACAATTGAGGAGGAGGAGGAACAGAGCTGCACTATGTACTTTAGATCTGGCTCCAGGCTGAATTGGGATTTCTCGTCCTTCCTGGTTCAGTTCTCTTGAATGTCATCCAGTGATGTGACAAAAAGTTGGTGGCACCTGTATCACCTAAAAATAGATCTATAAGGTAGATTTAGCAGTTGAAGCTATAAAAATAAGTGTGTGATGAAATGTGCTCTCAGAGACACTAGTCAAAGGAGTCCAAAACAGTGAAAAAAAGTGGATGAAGGATAAGAAAAGTGAGACCTTAGGGAAAAAACCCTGGAGATATCAGGAAGCAGAGCATCCCAGATCCTGACAGCTAGACAGGGAAAGAGTTGGGACTAGATAATCTTTAAGGTCTCTTCCAAAACAAAATATTCTGTGATTCTGTGACTCTCTGAAATAGTGTTGTTTTGGCATGCATTTTTCTAGAAGAAGAAGCTGCAGTTTTATGTCCTCTTTCAATGTATTCAGGTCTGAGCCAAGGTTTCATTTTCTTCCTTTGGAAAAAGCATCATATCCAGAATGCAATGAACTGTTGTTGAGGTTTTTTTCTTTCTTTTTTTTTTTTTTTTTTTTT
>VWZN01011077.1:211711-269944 GCA_013396955.1 Regulus satrapa | reverse complement strand
TTTTTTTTTTTTTTTTTGCTTTGATAATAAAAATACTTCCTATGCTTTTCTGAAAGAATCTTGCCAACATAGTACAAAGGTATTTATGCTTTTACTTCTGTGGAGAGATTTCATTGGATTTATTCTATGAATTATGTTTTCTTCCTACCTGGCTGTATCATAGAAGCTTATGGTCAGGTGTGATGACAAGATTGTTTCATGCTTTTCTCCACTGAGGAACACCTTGTATGCAGTCAAATTCATGGCAGCCTTTAAGGCTTTAGCCTTGCCATTTTTTCCACATTTAATCCTCCGTTGTTGCAGTATTTACTGCCGTCAGTTCTTTTTACTGGACCTGTATGTTTTGACACTTCAATAATTCTCCTGGGTTTGTCCTTTCCAGATTTTATCAGGAGATCCTACTTACTCCCACTAGCTTCCTTATTGTGTTGTCCATGGCTGGCTCAGTTACAGTTGCTTGTTTATCCACCTGAAAGCTCCTTCCTCCTTCTCAGCTTATCCGGTCTTTATTAACGTCACATGGCACTGCACCAAAAGGATTTTTTTTGAAATGAAAATTCAGATCATACTTCATTTTATGGGTAGAGAAAAATAATTGCTTTGTGAAACAAAACCAGAATGTTTGCAAAATTGATTGTGCCTCTGTTATATTTTTTCCTGGTTTTCAGTAGCCTCCATCTTAATTGTTTCCTTCATATTTTGCTCAGAACCCTTTCAAGCTTTTGAAGCCAATAATGGTCCTACACTAATCTGGATCACATTTCCCTCCTCTGCACACACACACTTCAACTCTGGCTACTGCATTGGCTCTTCTACAGTCTCAAGGCATCAGCCCTCATTTGATGGATGTCAGGTGCTGGTTCTCTTGGCATTTTCTCAGGGAGAAGGCTGCCTGAAGCAAATTAGCTCTTTACTTTGCTTTCAGCAGGTGATAACTCCTGCTTTCACACAGCCATCACCTGCTTTGGCCCTGCTTCAATATTGCCACTTACTGAAAGCTATTTCTTTTGTTTTCTGCTGTTATGCCCAGATGATTTTCAGTCTTCACCCTAGAGAAGCTCTGCCTTTTGTTTTTATTTTCATGTCTGAAAGGTAAAAATAAAATATATTTTTGCTCATTTATTTTCATTAATTGGAAGTCCTGGCACATTTTACTTTGCACATCATGAATCTGGGACATGATGTAGGTTTATTTCCTGATCATACTTTCTGCCCTCCCCACATTCACGTTTCCTGACTGTTCTCTGTTGACTCATGATTGCCTGTAGGAAATTGCTTAACTAGGTAGCAGCTTTTCTATATCTTTCCTTCCCCTTTTCCCCAGATTCTTGATGCTCTTACGGTCTCCAGTCTGCAGTGAGCAGGCGATTTTGTGGTCTGTTAATGTCTCAGGTATCAGTCACTTATATTTCACTCTCAGGTAAAATTATTGAAAACTCTTATATTACTGACTCCTTCTGCCAGTCAATGTTGCCATGTTTGTGTTTATTGTTCTCAGTCATTCAGCACAGCTGAATGTGTCAAGCTCAGTCCAGTATGAAACCTTTGTCCATTTTAGAGTTGCTTTCTAACCACAGCTGTTCTGAGTTTTCAGCTGCTAAGGTAAAGGTGTCCTCCCCTGTGTGCTCAGAAGGATCTGGTTGCACTTGCTTTGACATCTCTCTTGATCAGCAGTTTGTTCAGATCCCTCTGCAGAAAATGAAGATTTCAGGCTCAGGGGTTTTGGTAGCAAAGCTTGTTGGAACCTGGTGTCCTGCTGCAGCCGTGGGGAAACATGCATGGTACTGGACTGTGGGTCTGTGCCCCTTGCTGATCAGCAGGCCTGTCTGATCATGTCCATTCCACTATGGATAACTTCATACTGTTCAATCTGTTTAAATATATGTAGTCTTTAAATCTGCCTATTCCCTAATTTGTAGGACTTGAAAATACAAAGTATGGACATTTGCTTCTGTGAAAGTTGATACCTCAAAGAGAACTCCTTTTCCTTGGTTATTTCTGTTCTTCTTGGGAGTCTTTGTCTGTCACCTGTGGACAATGTGGGGTTGCACAGCTCACATAGAGCAGATTACGAAAAAAAAAAAGAAGAAAGAAAAAAGTACTATCTTTCGGGGTTGTGTTCTTTTATCTTGCATAAAGTTGGATCTTATTTCTGATTCAAGATTCTGTACTTTGTTGACTCTCCGGTTGTGAGTTCCATGGCCGGAAATGATTTCTTTTTCACTGTAGGCAAGTTGCAGCCTCCTTTTTCTCTTGGCAAGTGTGATTATCTGAGGTTGGAGTTTTAGCTATTAACACCTTGACCTGCTTAGTCCTGTGTGAAAGCAGCATTTCTTTCAGGGAGTGCAGGAGAACATAAGACCTGTGAACTGAAAAAAAGGTTTCCAGTTACAGATAACCATTTTCCCCTTATCTGGAACCTGTTGTTTCTTCCAGGTACATTCCAAGTGTTCAAATACTTACCACTTCTAATTAGTGCACTCAAGATCTGCAAAGAAACAGAACATCACTCTATGAATGTAGTCTTAATATGAACATAAGAACATGGTTCGAATTCATAAATACTAATCTCCATATTTGCAGTCTGTGGTGTTTTCCATCACACTGTGGGATCCCAGTTGACCTGCAGGTGGTGGCCCTTGTTCCGTGCCTGTTAGAAATGAAATACTTTCAAATAAATGTGTGAAGCTGTAATGGGACCTCTCTGCTTAGGAGACTAAACAGTCTTTGCATTTGGGTAAGAGCAAAGCTCACAAGTGTTCATACCGAAGTTCATGTTAATCTGACATTTGTGCATTTCATACAAGGGCTTTTAATTTATAACATCTTCATTATGACCACATTAATGTTAAGTTGTGACCTGTAGTAACAGGAGCTCGCCAATAACTCACTGGAGTTGGAAAAAAGTAAAAAGTTTGTCTTTAAAACTGCCTTTTGAATGAGGAGTTGCACTGAACAGGCTCTTCAGGTTCCAGTCCTAGTTGTTCAATGAAATTTAATTGTCTGTGTTTGTATGACTTACCCTGGCATCTTGGTCACTGGAGGTGCTTGAAAGAGTTTCTGTATGCATTTGTCTGCATGCAGTGTGGTCTGTTACCCTTTCTGCAGAATACAATACAAATACTTTTTCTGGTGTTTCTGGAAACTAATTTAATGTCGGGGTTTTTTTTTCTCCCTTCTCCCACTTCAGGGCCAAGATGAGTCTGATCCATCAAAACCACCCTGGCTCAAAGGAGGGTAAGTGGTATTTTGAGACGTTTTATCCCCTGTATTTATAATTAGAGTGTACTTTAGAGGTCTGCAGTTCAGTCTAAGCAAAAATAGCATTTATGATGTTTTTAATGAAGTAATCAAGTGGCCAAACCTCACTGAAGGCCAGGCTTCTGCTGTATTTCAGTCTCCTCTTAAGCAGCTGGAGGTGGGATGTGCAGCTCTTCCAGACCTGTGGTTAAGAACAAGGCTATAGTTGCAATGTATCATCTGTAATGTGTCGGTGGCAAGTTTATGTCAGCAGTATTAAGTAATTGCTACTGAGCACCTCAGAGTGGTCTGGATGAAATCCTTTCTTCTGGATCAGTCATTGGTGGCAGCAGAGAGGGGAAAGAGTAGCTCTGAAAGAGTGATGTGTCTTTTGCTCTTAAAAGGCTATAGGTTTATGGAAGTCTTCTGTATTTGCAATGATTCCTTGTAGGATTTAAATCTGCACTAACTCTAGAAATTATTGCAATTTTTGTTTTTAAAGCATTGCTCATCATGCCTGTTTTGCACAGATGAGAGTGAGCAGATCGTGCATTCTTCCTACAACACACTACTTGCAACAAGTGAAGCAGACAAATTCTGATTGTAATTTCAGCCTGACACTGTGGTAATAGGTGCTAGCATGGCAGCTTCCCTGGGATCCTCTGGCAGGAAAAAGACAGTGACACATCTTACAGGTTACGTACCTGGTACATGATCAGGGTGATTTGGTTTGGTGTGGGGCACCCATTAGGAGCTGTCAGTCAGCAGCAGCAAGATGTGTCCTGAAATCTCAGCCAAATGTTGCCTTGCTACATGCTTAAGTTAATTCTCACACACTACTGAAGGAAGCTTCTCTAATAAAACATGAAGTTAAATTGGAGGCTTTGTTATATGGCTTTCTGCTTTTGGAGTCATTGTTCTGTGGTGTTGATATTCCCCCAAAGCATCACCTGCGGATGCCTGGAGCTGCCTAGCAACCCTCTGCTTTTCCCAAGGAACCTGGGACTTAGTGAGTGGGCTGCTGGAGAATTGGCAATTTGCAGGAGCAGGAGGCAGTGATTTATTGTAGCTGTAAACAGCACCTTCTCCTGCTTTAACAAGGAGACAGTGTACTCAGTTTACTGGTTCATGCAGACCGAATTATTTCCTAGCCTGAAAGGTGGATACACCTGTAAGTCCTGAATTACTTAAACATGTGTTGTCAATTTGAGGCATTGTTTGCTCTAGTCTGTGACTTTTTTCTTTTCTGTGCAAGATAGAACTAAAAAGTCTGGCTAATGTAGTTTTGACAAAAGTTTGTCATACTCACTCATCCCATGCAAGGGATTCCCAGAGAAGGTGGTTGTGGGTGGTAAACCCTTTAATTCCACTCTTAGCCAAATTTGGCTTATTAGCCTCAAAGTATATTAAAGCATTTATGTTTGGAGCTCTTCTTTCACTGGGAAGGTTAGAGCTGTGGTGTCCTTTGAAGGAAGTAGTCATCCTCTGTCATCGCAAATGACTTTACCTTGCTTAGATTGTCAAGATTTAATGGAAACCTCTGTATGATACTCTGAAACTTGTATTAAAAGACGAATATATGTTTCAAGCAATTTTCATTTATAGCGTAATGCAATAGGAGCTCCCTGTCAGTAATCACTGACTTTGGAGATATCACTTAAAAAAAAAGAGTTACAATTGGTATTATGGATCAGTCTCTGGGTGTAGTATCTCATACTGATATCTTTTATTTATTAGTGCAAATTATTTTCTCATACAGGAATGCTATTTGCTCCTCAATACAGCCCTCCATAATAATGCTATAAATATTACATCCACTGCAGAGGAGAGTTACCCTATTACATATAAAACTACATTGTGCATGTTTGAGGCACTGTCAATTCTTCTGTCTGTACAAACACTAATTTTATTAAGTGAGGTAGCAGTTGTGCTTGAATAAAGAGACTGAGGTAAGAATTGTTGAATTTTTTTATTAATATTAACAAGCTAAAAGCAGGTCATCTGGGTGTGTAACTGTAAGTACTAGGACACCTCTCTTCAGTGACAAAAACAAGCACCCTTCAAATATATTTGTCATCCTGGCTTACCACTGATTCTCTCATAAACCTCAATCTATCAGAAGTATTTTGCAACAAACCAAGTTGTAACTAGACATGTTTCTCAAGCACGATAATTTATATAGGCTCATTTTGAATTTATAAAGCATGCAATTTTAATGTTCTTTTTCTTTCCTGGGAAATGTCAGAGTATCACAGTTTTCTTTCAATTAAATTAGAAAAAAAATTGAAGTAATGTAGAAAAAAACTGTTAGCAGGAACATTAACTCTGGAGTCTTACTTGTGATCATTTTGTTGCATCTTTTCAGGTTATACACTCTTCCTTTTGATTTTATATATGCTTTCATAATTGAAGGGATTTACACAAATCCTTGATGCAGAGCTTATCAATAAGCTGTGTTGTGGTGTAAGTAATCCTGGGATTCTTTGCATTATCTGAGTATTTTGCCATGACACCTATTTTACCCCAGAACAATATCACCAGTATCGGAAAGCTTTTGTAACATAAAGGCAGCAGACAGATGTGGAAATATAAATATTCCTTACTCCTTGATCTGAGTGAGGGATTTCTGTAATAAGTCAGAAGGGATTTTTGCGGTATGAGTTGGTCAAAAAGTTTTTCTGGAATTCTCTATCGGAAATCATGGTAGTGTCTAGTAAAAAACAAAGCATGGCCTTGCTGTGAGGATTTCCACTGTTGGAAAACTTCACTCTTGGAAACTATGGAACTGACAGAGCCCTTGCAGTTACACGTGACTGCTCACCTTCCCACCAGGCTTGTTCAGCCAGCAGCAGCTGTCAGCTCAGTCATGGCTCGGACACGTCACCCTCCTACGCCCCATCAGAAACTTCAGTTATACTACTACAATTTTGTCACATGTTTCTGTAATAATGGACTGTTTTCCTCTTTGTCACAGCCTCTTGCTAGGCTGTGTTGTGACATCCTTGTCCATTGTATAAGCTGTAGTAAAGGTTTGGTCACGCTGGATGTTTTGTTGTTTGGCTTTTTTTTTTTTTCCTTCAACTCTATTTAAGGCAGCTTGAGTAGGCCCTGCTCTCTAATGGCTACAGCTTGGCTCT
Organism: Regulus satrapa; assembly: GCA_013396955.1. Taxonomy (NCBI): domain Eukaryota; kingdom Metazoa; phylum Chordata; class Aves; order Passeriformes; family Regulidae; genus Regulus; species Regulus satrapa. Next base: position 263,567 of record VWZN01011077.1, on the reverse strand, counting down.
TGCCATTTATCACCCTCACAATTTTCATGGCATGTGTGAATTTGTAGTGGCGGTTTGATTTCCTGGATTGTTTTGAAAGGTAGTTTTTATGGCTGTAAGAACAGTTTTTCATACACCTTGCTCCTTTTCCCTGTAATTTTCCTGCAGAGCATTTTGACTGGGTTTGTTGTACCAAATCAACAAAATAACCCGGCTGAAATTGCCAGTGTTTTTATCACAAAAATACCAAAAAGTGTATGCCAGAGTGGCAGGGAGTGAAGACAAAATAGCTAAGGATGGAGAGGCAGAGGGGTCCTTTGCAGTCTCTGTAATCAAGAAGACCACCTCAGGAACCATATTCTTAATGTTTTTAAGGCCTGAGAGCAGAGTGGAGATGGGAAGAGTGAGAGAAAGACTGAGAGGCACTGAGGATTTTCCCTGCTGGGCTGGGTGTTCATTGCAGGGAGAAAGCCACAAGCAGAGAGGTGCATGTTCAGTTTCCAGCTTCAGGAAAAAGCATTATCTAAAGTCCTCAGAGATGGATGCATTTACTGGGGGCCTTTAAGCCATTTTCAAGTGCAGGGTTACATCCATGTGGTGTTACCAGTAAGTAGCAGGATCCAGGTATAATTATCCAGGCTGTTCTGATTGGGAGGGAAATAGGTTAGAGTGTTTTATTTAATCAGGCTCTGACTGTTGCTGGGGTAATCACCCTTTTGCTCCATTGTCACATCTGCCAGCAAATGCCATCTCTTGTCTGTACAGGTCTGCATGGCTTGAAATGCTGAGCACCACAAATGGTTTCTTTTATAGAAATAAAAATAACGTATTTTCTCCTCCAGTGTCAGGTTTTTCCTAATAGTTGTACGGCCCTCAAGGGCCAGTATTAAGTGTGCTCTGGACTAAAATCAGAAGATGGGTAGCAGCATCCTGCCCCTGGGCTGATCCTCTTTGGTGTGCTCTCTCCTAACCACCAGCACTAGGCAGGAGTGTCTGGATTGTTGCATGTGAAGAAAATAAACACTTAATGGTTTTCAGCATTAACTTTACACTTTCTTAAGTATAATCTGTCTGGTTTTCTCCCTCTAGTAAAACATCCCCCACTTCACCCCTCCCAACCCTAAATTAATTAATGTTGGTTTTTTTCCCCTCCTGAATTTCCAGGCCTGCGGGTGGTCTCTATGGCATCGATAGCATGCCTGATCTGCGTAAAAAAAAGCCAATTCCACTTGTCAGTGATCTGGTAAGAGATTTGTTTGTTTCTCTTCTGCCATACAGCATTTACACCGCTGGCTTTACTTTCTGGTTATATGGGCACATTCATTATCATATTAATGAAGCTCAAGTGTTTTGTTAAATTAATTCTTATGCTAAAGGGTTAGCAGTACTGCTTGAAAAATCTCAGTTAGAATGAGCTATGGTTTTGTAGACAATTTCATTCATTTGACAGAATTAGGGTATTTTTCATATTCTTTATCTTTTTTATTTTACACAAGATACTTGATTATTTTTAGGCCTGAATAATTTTTAAATGTTTTGCTAAATATCACATACCTTAGGGAGAGTTAGGATGTCCATGTGAGGTTTGGCAGCTTACCAGAAGGCTGGAATTTTAGAGGATAGATAAACGAGCATATGTGCTTGGATTTTAAAAGCTATTTTCAATATTGTCAGTAGATTTATGCATTGAGGAAGCATGAGAACTAAGTGAGTAATGAGGACAACTTTCATATGCTTGTATGATATGGTGAAAAAAGGCTTCTGCAGGACAAATGGTTTTCTGTTGGTTGTATTCAGTACACGTAGCTATTTCATACTTGAGAGAAATGCTGTAACAGCTGAAAGACCAAAGCTTCTGTATCCTGTAATTCATGTGAAAAGATGCATACAATTTTGTCTGCCAACTTATGCATGGGCAGCTTGGTATGTGTCTAGCTAACTGCTTGTATCTTAAATCTTTGCAATAATGGCATTAACTTGTGTTACTTCCCTTGAATGCATTCATTCTCTCTCTTCACAGGCCATGGTAAGTGGAGGTGAAGACTATCCATCAAGTCTTCACCAGAAAAAAAAAAAAACCACCTTACTTTATGTATTTTCCCCTCTACTTCTTTGCTTTCTATTTTGTACCTGCAGTATTGCAGTGAATGCATCTCCAATACTCTGTCCTGCTCCATCACTGTTGGAATGAACTTTTTCAGTTTCTCTTGAAACAGCATAAAGCAGAACATAAATGGTACAATACTGGTAGAGTTGGATGATTTCAAAGCAAAAGCTGCTATCTTTAAATATCCTACTCTTCCTTCATGTTACTGGAGTGGCTGCAGAAATCCCTTGTATGCCACTGTGAGGTGCTGCAAAGATGATGTTCTGTGCTGTCCATAGCTGCAAAGTACTGTTGGCATGATGTGAAAGCAGTTCTTAGGAGGGGAAAAAGCAGTTCATTGTGTTCAGTGATGGCTGATGAATGTGATACATCATCATATTCAAACCTTCTGCTCCCAACTCACTCCCATTTCTTTTATCCTTTTTGCTTGCAACCTCTTTACTGTCACATTTTGGAGTGTTGTATGTTTTGTAAAGCTGATGAAATAATCTCCTTTTGGATATGAATGAAGTTAGATATAGAAAAGTGAGTCTGTTGTAGTGACCTCAGACAGTAGAAGAGCTGCTGTTGCTACCAGAACGTAGAAGTGGAGATGGGAACCCAGGTTTCATTGGCAATTCTTTCAGAGAAACAAAGAGAAATTTACTAGAGTGAGACTGATTATGTACAGATGGAAACAAGCTGGAGACCTTTCAGAGTATACATTTGATTCCTCTTGAGATGTGAGCAGTCATTTAGGAAACAAACTTAAAAGCAGTAGATTGCTGGTTTAGTGTCTGGCATGACAGAGTTCCCTTGCTCACATCTCTAGGCATGTATTGCACTTGTAAATTTTGGTGGTGAATAACAAACTTTCTTCCTCCCTAGTCACTGGTTCAGTCTCGAAAAGCTGGAATTACCTCAGCTATGGCTACTAGAACATCTCTCAAGGATGAAGAGCTGGTAAGTGGGAGGGTTGCCTGACTTCTAATTCTTAGTAAGCAAATTGAAGGGATTTGGCTCTCTGAGATTCAGAGCCAGCTTCACAGATGTCTAGAAATATAGATGCAAAGCTTCCTGTACAATTTTTTAAAGAAACTAAACACACAAAAATAATATTCAGTGTATCAATATAATCCTGAAAAATGTAGAAACACGGAATCACAGAATATGCTGAGTTGGAAAGGCACCTATCAGAATCATTGAGTTAAACTCCTGGTTCTGTACAGGATATCCAAGAGACATCATCTGTCTTGATGGTGTTATTCAAACAGTTCTTGATCTCAGTAATTTTTCCAATTCCTTCTGTGCTATCTGCCATAAGGGACAGTGTGTGAAACTGGCTTTGTTCAAGATATTTTCCCATCCACAAATATTAATTTTTGACTTCCAATTTTCTTAATGCCTGAAGAGACATTTTTGGAAGGCGAGTGGTGTCCTCTGATGCTGCATGTAAAAATTTGATGCAAGACTACCTCAAATGTGTAGTCTTATTGCACACGTCATGCTTTTTCCTGAAAACTCTTGTGTTAACTAGGAAAAATAGGCTCAGTCACCTTCCTGGATGTTGGTTCACATGCGCTCTTGCCTTTCAGAAATCTCATGTCTATAAGAAGACCTTGCAAGCCTTAATTTACCCCATCTCTTGTACAACCCCACACAACTTCGAAGTGTGGACAGCCACAACTCCTACCTACTGCTACGAATGTGAGGGGTTGCTGTGGGGCATCGCACGGCAGGGAATGCGCTGCGGGGAGTGCGGGGTCAAGTGCCACGAGAAGTGCCAAGACTTGCTCAACGCTGACTGTCTGCAGAGTGAGTAGTGGCCAGTGGAGTGTGGCTGTTCCAGAAATTGTTGCCAGAGCCTTCTAAATGTACTGCTGATGTCTCAGGGATGAGTGAAGCCGCAGTGATTAAAGTGAACTGAGTGTTTTCTGAAAAGGTGTCGTTGGGCTAAACCTGCCTCCCTCGGGGGCACAGACAGCTCCACTGATGCAGAAGAACTTTACAGCCTTGTACTTGATGTCCTAAAAAATAAGGTTTCATTCTTTACTCTTTCATGTCTCTTTGTTGGTTTTGGCTCAATTTTTTTGTTTGTTGGTTTAGATTTTTGTTTGTTTGCACTCTGTGTCAGTTCTGGTTGTGTATTTGCCAGCATATCCTGCATTGAAGTGTGGGTGTGATTAATTGGGTATGAGCCTGAATATTCTGACACTTGTTCTGTCCCCCCTGCTCTGGTATTGCAGTCAGGTTGCTTGTTCAAGCCATCAGTCTGTGCCACTGTTGTAAGCTTTTTAGAGCAACACTAGGTTCCTGCTTAGGGTATAGAGTCCCTGGATTTCTGTATTAACAGCAGGCTGGGAAGTAATTTTGTCTTTTCAACAGTGGGCCTGCTTGGCTGAACCACTTTAGAGACCTAAGGCTGAGTTAGCAGGGATGGTGAGTCAGATACAAAGGTGTGGTTTGGGGATATGGGCAGTATTTCATCTTCCTACTAGCATTTCTGACTTTTTTGTTGGTGTAAAAACCTAAGTGATGTCTTCAAGGAACACTGTAATTTTGCAGAGTAAACAGCATCTTACACAAACAATGGAGGAGTTTAAAAGAAATTTGACTAAAGCAGAAAAAGAAAAAAAAGAAAAAAAAAAGTGTTCATTTAGGCATCTGTTTGGTCCAGTTGTTTTTCATTTGCTTGAAATACCATTTCTTAATTCAGTTGCAAATTTATGTTCCTGCTTGAGAGAGAAATATCTTAATCTAAATAGAACAGAAATTTCTTCCATGATTGTTAAGTGTTGAATAGGAAGGTGTGGCTCTTTCTTATCACTCTTACTTTTCTTATCACTGTAGTTTGATGGACTAAGTCTAAGGAATCAGAAAAGTTTGTGATGTGTGAAGGGACTTATTGTAAATTTCTGTCAGGAATTCTAGGAATAAAAAAATCAGAACTTGTGTCTGCCTTAGGCTGTAGTAATTTGGGAAAGCCAGCCTGAGTGATTTAGCAAGGAATACCTGTGAATCATAGGTAATTTGTTTTTTCTTATGACTCTTTTTAGCACCCCAAATAGATATTGTTTACACTTGAATTTTTGGTGTGTGCAGAGTCTTAGATTTTATCATAGTCAGGTCCAAGGCTATTTGCAGCGGCTCATTTGTAAGACACATCTGATCCCGACTAAACACCTCTGTCCTCCAGTTGTTTAGCGGTTCTAGATTTGTGTTTGAGGGTTGGGAGGTGAGTTTATAGCATTTAAACAGTTGCATCATTTGCACCTTGGCTGTGTTGAGACCTTTCTGTGACTAAGCAAAGAGCTGTGGTGCTGCACTTGATCGCGGAGAATGTAGTTTGGTCATAGCTCCGTTTTTCTGTCACAGTCCGTTGGGCAGGGTCAATTCCTGAGACTAACCTTTTTGTTTCTGGAATTCACCAGAACTCCCTGCTAACTGGTAATTTTCAGTGTGGGAAATGAAAAGCTCAAGGCATCCAGGCTTGATTCAGATGCATACCCATGATGCTGTAATGTTGCAAGGGAGTTCTGATATCTCAGTAAGGGAGAAATCTGTGCAGAACAGAGGAGGATTAGGTTTGCACCAGCAGCGGAGAGGAAACAGGTACAAAGCTATTGTACAGAGCAGTGGTCCTGAAGTTGAAAACAACAGGGAAGAAGCTCTGTATTAAAGAAATAGCTAATGACTAAGAGGAAGTATGTTTCTGCAGAGGAGGGTTGTGGCTATCCATGTTCAAGAAGGGGGACTTCAGATGGGAATGGATACTGGAGAGAGTTCAATAGTAATGGGATAAATATGAGACTGTCTCAAGAGAGGATATAAGATTGTTAATCTTTCAAAAGACAGGCTTGGCAGTCTAGGACATGAGGGCAGGAATCATGCTGTTTCAAAAAAAAATCAAAAACCAAAAAACAAAACCAAAACCAAGAAAAAACCCAAAGCTATACTAGGTCTGTCCTAATAAAATGTTTCTAAAGGGATGTTGTGGAGCCCAGAGCAGGACATCTGCATGTAGTGCACCTGCTGTGACTCTGGCTTGCCCTTACAGTTTACAGATATCCACGTTTTTTTGGGCATTAGATACTGTTTCATGGCTGGCAGCGATGGCTCTATGAATTGGTTTAATCCCTGTTTGAACCTTTTTATGCTTTCACCATGTTGGGGAAGAGGGAGCTAAGCTACAGGGAGAAAGATAATCTTTTTAAGCTTATTGTTTACAGAAGAGAAAAAGGGCTGAATTTGCTGTGAGAAAACTAAAGGTAGAAGACAACTTCAGTGATTCACACTCCCTGAAAAATGGGAGTCTCTCTGGATCTGAGACTCTGAAGAATAACTATGGGGGAAGGTTTTCTTACCTTCAGTTGTAATTACATAATCTTATGCGGTGGGCTGTGGGATGTCATGATGGCAATACTGTTTGTTTTTCCACAGAATAGAAGAAACAGCTAGAAATTACCTTACGTATATGGCAAAGCCTTAAGTAAGAACTTAGTATTTTATTCAGGGGATTGCAGATGTTTTCACATTTTCTTTCAAAATCTAAAGGCAGGCTACTTCATCATGCAGAGTTACAGAAACAAAGAGGAAACAACTGAGGATACACCAGGCTTAAAATGTTTGAAGTGTGTAGAAAGGTAAAACCCAACCAAACAAAAGTTTTACTTACTGAGTTACTTGTAAGGTGTCCAGAATCAGGGAAGAGAGACTGTGGGTAGAGTCTGCAGCATTACCCATTTGAGTGTGGAAGGTATCATTAGCTGGAGTAGAGACATAGAGGAAGCTGGAAATGGTAATTGTGTAATGAAAAAATAGAAAAGACAGAGGATAGCAGTGGGAGTTGGAGAAGGGGGTGGATGTGCCTCTGGAATGGGAAAACAATTGTTATCAATAACCAGAAATTTATTAAAAGGCAATTTCAAGCAACTATGTTCTTTGCTTCAGTGTTGTTCATGCTAAAATTCTTTTAACTAGAACCCAACAAGCCAGAGGAAAATGGAGAAGTTTAATTTCTTTTTATAGAAGATCATAGTCTGTACTTGAGGAATGAGAAACAGGGCATCTGAGGGGCAAACAACAGTTTAGAGATCCCATAAATTCAGGACTGAACTTTCCTGTGTACTGAACTCAGGAGGGATTTTTTCCTAACAGAAGCTTTATTGTTGCTGTCGGCAAAAAGCCCAAAACATTCTCAGGACATATCCTCACTTATGTCTATTTAAGGCTTATAGAAAATGTTGCAGTCGAGTAAAATGAGTTTTCAGACTGGTAACAAATGCGATTCTATTGATTATCCTTGATACCTCAGGATATATATTCACTTCAATCTGTGCAAGTGTTCCAGAAAATGTTGCATTGGAGTCAAATGAATGTTCAGACTGGTCACAAATAGTTTTCATTGTTTATGCCTTAAAATTTTGGGTAGACACCTGGGGTTTTATTCCTTAGATTTAGAATGTGCTGTTTATCCATTTTTCAACCTTTATACCTTTCTGGGGAAAATAATTCTCCAAGTCTTTTAGAATTAAGTTTGGTTGTCTCTTCTGAGGGTATTTTTCTTTGTCTCTATGTTTTGAAAAAGCTTATTATCTGATACACTCAACAAATTTATCATCACTGTGGGACTGCACTGGTGAAAAATTCAGCGATGCTTTGTTGCAATTTGAATCAAAACGCATTTGCAGACTGCTTCAGCAGAGCTATACCATGAATTGGTGGTGTCTGAAGTGCAATAACCTGGAATCAGTTGTAGTATGTGTTCTGCAGCCTCCTGGTTCATAGTCCTGTAGGTACTTAGGAGTTATTATTCTGATGATAGGGCACTTACCTTTTTATCATAAGCTCATAAATACCTGCTCAAGGGACAGTGTTCTTTTTTTAGCCGTCTGCTCTTCTTGGAAGTAGTAGGAATCTCTGCTGAAGGGGTACCTTTCCTTTCTTATTCAACTGAGAGTGAATAGAGGGATGTTCCTTAATATCCCCATGGCATGCAAAGCTTTTGGAAATTGAGCTTTTATCCCTTGCCTTGAGCATCACTGTAGTGCCAACTGAATTGCAGTGGGTTGGGCAATTCTGGTATAAAAGAAAGAGTAAATCTGGGGCTGGATGTGTACAAGACGAAGGAACAAATGTAGTGAAGTAGTTACCAAGAGGGTAGAAGAGGACATTATGTGAGCAGGAGCCTTGTAAGAGGCCTGTACAGTTCAAGGCTAGCTTTTGTGTTTGATGCATTTTGACTCAGAACTGTGAAACAGGTGTGACTGTTGTTTTTAGGATGAGAAACTTGTGTGTGTTGTACTCTTGAGTTCAGAGGCCAAGTCAGTGAGAGGGGGGTTAGTCAGGCCAATTAAGTCATATGCTAATCATTTTGGCTTGTGAGTTGAGTGATGGTTAGACACCATGGTGATGAACAGTTGTTTGTTCTCAGAGTCCTATGTAGGAAAATATTTGCACAGAAGGAAGAAGGATACCTTTATTTGAAACTTGAATATCTATTTTAAGTTTCAGGAATATATAATTTCTAAGCATTACCCGCCTACTGAACAGCTGCCTTCTGTGCTGACAGTGTTGCTTTCTTGAATTCTTCTTCTTAAAGCATATAATAACAGTACTGGTGGTTTACTAATAGCTGTATCAATACAATTCCCAATACAGATATATCTGCTTTCTGTTTCCAGTCATAAATTGACTAATAATTCAGTCCTAGAGAGGAAGAAGAAAAGCACAGAACCTGTGCACATTATTTGTATATTCCAGTTGCCATTCACAGCATTTGAAAAGCTGATCAGTGATCAAAAACCTCTTTGCAGCTAAAAAAACCACAATCCCATTCCAAGAGCAGGAAAAGGACTCTCTGCCATTCAGTATAGTGACATGTTTTGCATTTAAAACACATATATCATAGTTAATTAGTCCCCCAATGGTTGGTGTAGGAGCCCACTTGGATTTGTACCCAAGAAGCAGGTGTTAAAATAAAGAAAGAGTGTGTTGTTGAGACAGCAGAACAGACATTGCCTGTTCTTTGTTAGGCTGTATTGTTAAATAAGGTGTCTGTGTGATTCAGGCTTTTGCCCTACAGTTCAGACACAGTCTCTGCAGGTGGGGAGAGACCTTTTCCAGGGATGGAATAATGAAGCTGCCTGGGCAAATTATCTGGGCACAGTGGGGAAGCAGCATGGATGGAGAGTGGGGGGTTTCCTCTGGAGTCACAAGGCAGAGCCAAGTCTTGGAGGTAACTAGAGAGCTCTAGGAGTGTCTGTGTCATGGCTTGAACATTGTTCAACCCAGGGTGCCCTGGACTGCTGCGAGGCTTGCAGAGGGATAAATCCACTGTGCAAGATCTCTGGAGGTTGTGGGGATGTTAAACATGTTTTTACTTAGAATTCTTCCATTAGTCTAAGTTTGCATTCCAAAGCCTCATTTGATTCTACTGTTAAGGTGAGTTTTAATTTGGTTCCTAATTTCCTTGAAGTCAGAAAGGTCAGGGTAGAGTTGGTTTCTTTGGATCATGACAGATCTCAGAATTCCACCTAGGAAAGGCAAATTGTTCAGTTTGGCCTTTCCCAATTTCCCAGTAATTTTCTGTAGTTCTGCATTTATAGCGTAGAGTCCGTCTCCATCCTCAGGAGACCTAGTTCTGTTAAAGCTGAATAGCACTTCTTATCTGAAGTTCAAAGCGTAGCCCCTGGTATCATTTCAGTTTCATATTCCTTTAATAAATGTTAGGTGCATCACCGGTGAGTAGAAACAGCAGGGACTGTGTAATTAATTCCAGTATTTTTGAATTCATTTCATCTTAAGCCAACAACAGGACACTCTGGGGCATGTACTTTTTATTGTACTAAATGAAATAGGGAACATTAAGCCTCTAGCAAGAAAAATGAAAAAGTACTCAGGTAATGTAAAATTATGGCTTGTTTCACACCCAGATCCTTAATAACATGCCTTGGTATGCAGTGTCCTTAATGAACTTCTGACACTTCAGTAGTTACAGTCTATTGCAAACTCTTTTTATTCTCTTTGGTTATGTACTGTTGGGTTCCTGTGTGTATGTGTGTGTATGTATGTATGTGTTCATAGGACTTTTTAAATATTTAATCACTTCTTGCTGAAACAGTTTCGTATGCAAAACTGTAGTTCCTTATAGCAAGGGTATTTCAGATATCATATTTGCCCACTTCTGGAAGAAAACAGTTTAATGTATCTTTGTGATTGATAACTCCCTTTGCACACACCTTGTACCAGCTTTAATACATACCTTTAAGGTAATTTAATATTTGTTGTGTACCTGAATGAGGATATTTTTACTAGGACTAAGCTTACTTTAATTCAACTATCCTGGAGAAGAAAAACAAACAGAAGTATATTACATTAAACAGAAAGGTTATGATTGAATGTGTTCACAGGACTTTTGTACTAGTTTAATCTGACTTAAGATCATAATTTGAAGTTGCTTCAGACACTGTATAGAGAGACTGTGTGCAATCCTGAGTTCCTGCTTTTCATTTCACACCTGAGTTATCTGCCCTGTTAGCTCACATTGGTGCTTTTATTGATGCATGTCTCACATTTGACACAGTAGTCAATTTCTAAATTTTTACAGTATTTTTACTGTCAGAATTGAGTAGGAATTATTTGGTGGTGGGAGTAACCTTACCTCAAAATTATTTGAACTTTGAAATTTTTTAAGAGGCATGCAAGTGACCAGAGCCTCCTGCCTCCAAATGGTCCAAGCTCTCTGTGTATGTTGGAATAGGGGGGATGGAGTGTAAATGTCAGTATCAGGAGCCATCATGTGAAGGGTAACTTGTAGCTCTGATCCCCCTGCCCAGATTCAGTGAGACATGATTTTATGTGTGTTTGTTCCTGATGAGCATTGTGTGTTTTCTTGTACACAGGGGCAGCAGAGAAGAGCTCGAAGCATGGAGCTGAAGACCGGACCCAGAATTTCATCATGGCCATGAAGGATCGCATGAAAATCCGGGAGCGGAACAAGCCTGAGATCTTCGACTTGATCAGAGATGTGTTTTGTGAGAGCAAAATGACACATGCTCAGCAGATGAAGACAGTGAAACAGAGCGTGCTGGATGGTACCTCAAAATGGTCAGCAAAGATCACAATCACCGGTGAGTTGGGAGACTCATGGCTTCTCTTGGTCTCACTTGGGAGCCTCAAATAAGGGAGTTAGTGTGAAATTAGAACAGAGAGGAAGGGCTTCTCTCACCTCTGTGTGTTTCAGATGAGTACACTCACAGATAGCAGGTGCAAATATCCCTGTTGCGGACACTGTACTGTATGCACCATGAGCTGAGGCTCGTCAGAAATGCTCTCATGAGGGTTATTCCAGTTTCTCTGTTTCACCATGCTTCACATGGTGACCGGATGCATTGTCTCGTTGCAGAGTGGTGGTAACCCTTCTCTTTTCCTTTCAGTGGTGTGTGCTCAGGGTCTGCAGGCCAAAGACAAGACTGGGTCCAGTGATCCATATGTAACTGTTCAAGTGGGTAAAACAAAGAAGAGGACAAAAACGATCTTTGGAAATCTGAACCCTGTATGGGAAGAGAAGTTTTACTTGTAAGTGCTATGACAAAGACTTTCAGCCCCATGTCACCTATCTGTATGATTTGTGCTTTGACAGCTTTGTCTTTTCTCTCAGTATGCATTCCCACATCACCTGTAATCTGGGATGGTTCTATTTTTGCTCAGCATTGTGTGTGTGTGGAGGGTTGACATCTTCAACAATGTACGTAGTGCACGCCTATTTATCCCATCTGTCTTCCTTGTGTATACACAAATTGTCTGCTTTATGAACACTTCCATACCGTGATGTTCCTAGAGAATGCTAAAGAGAAAGGAAAATATTTAAATTAGCAGTTATTGTTCCTGACTAAAAATTTCCATGTAATATGAGATAAAAGTCTGTGTAAAATACTAAGGAAACTTCTGTGACCTATTTCTGGGATCTGCTACTGGTGTTCAGCTGCAAAGTTTAAATGCAATTAATTTTCAGTTGTCTGTGACACCAACAGCCTCTTATTTCAGTTTTGGAACATCATTGTAACAATAACTCAAAGGAGTTGTTGTTGCAAGAGGGAGCTTCCAAGATGACCAATATATTGAGCTCTGAATTGAAAGCAAAGACTCGAGGCACAATTCTTTAGGTAACAGCTACACTCAAAAGATATTGTTCCATCCTGCTTTTATTGAATAAATCAGTACCCTAAATTTGTTCTTGAAGATGTTACAAACCAAAATGGAAACATGAAATCCATCAACTGCGTTCTGAAGATTCTGGGTGATCTCATTTAACATAAACAATCTTTATTTCTTTTAGTGTGTAATCTTTTAATCTTTCATTGTGCCATCTCTCTCCTTCCTTTCTTTTCCTCCCTCTTCTTTCTTAAACTGCTTGGGAGGAGCTCTCTCTGCAAAGTGCAGTTTGTTTGCATTTTAAAATAAGTTTCATGTCAGTCCAGCTTTGTCTTTGCAATGTACAGTAGAAACAGAATTATTTTTAAGCAGTTTTGAGCTACTCATTAACGTCAGAAAAATCCTACTTCAATTTTGAATGAGTAAGCTCCTGGCTTTATTCTTAGTTTAATCCAAGGTAGCATTTCTGCTTGGTAAGTAGTAAGAATGCTTAGGTGCCTTTTGGATAACTCTAGTCACAATAGCATCAAGTCTGTGTGGGAGCCTTAAGGACCTTGATTTACCATGCCAAGTAGTTACCATGGTATTTGCAGTGTGCTCCCTTCTAATTTTAGGAGCTTCAGCAAATACTCTGTTTAAAGATAGATAGCAGAGTGTGATAAATGTCACCGTTTTAACGGTGACACTGTTTAGACTTAATCGGCATGCCTGTGATTCAGCAGATAACATGCTCTTGGGCATTAGAGTTGATGCTGCTTTCTCTCTTGCCTGTGGTGGTTGCCTTCCAGTGCCTTGGAATATTTGCAGGAGGAGATGAAGGGAATGAGCACAGCGTCCATGCTAATGGCTGGAAAGCATTCATTATTGCAATCAGTGTGTTGTTTCATTAGTAGATGTCAAAGCTCACCTTCTGCTGGATGAGGAGAGAGTCATTTAGAAGCGTGTGCAGCACTGGTCTTCTGCACACCCGTGTTTCAATTTTACATTTATGGATCTTTTTGCATCTAACAGCTCTTTAAGTTCTAAAATGTTCTTACCCATAATCAAATGGAAATTTAAATCAACACATTTAGGCCCAAAAATATCCATTTACATACTAGGCTTTTAAAAAAGAAATTGTCAGGTCAATCAGGAGATTGTCAAATTTTAAGGGGTTGGATGGGGAGGTGTATGATTCTTAGAAGGAGGTTAATTTCTTGTAGTGAGAGAGTGGTTTGCTGGTAGTTACTGAAAGCCTTGCAGTAGACATATGAAAGCTTTGGTGTTCAAAGTGGTTAAAGAATTGAAAAAGAAGCAAGATACATAAGTAGAGAGGTCAGGCCAGTTACTAATGTGTGTGTCTTCAGTGCTGGCCTGGTGGACTTGTTTGTAGCTGATATTCATGAGATGCTTAGTACCTTCCATATGATCTCAATTCATATGTGTTTTCTCAGTGTGTTTTCAAAGGTTGAATGTAGAGCCAGAAATCTGTGTGCATCAGTCATTAGAATTGTAACAGTTATTAAAACCATGGTGTGAATGAAGGCACACCTTGTACAAATGGGTGATACAATTCTTTCTACAAGCTCTATAAAGTATATTAAAAGCAGCTTAAATTTAAATAAGTTTGAAATTTTTTATGTCTCTGGTAGACTATTTTAAGTAAGCCGTTTTGTGCTTATTTACAGTGATTGATAGAAAAGTATATAAACTAAAATAACTCTCCCTAAAAATGGCTTTGTTCATTTTCCATGTATTTTCAGAAAAAAAAAAAAAAAGTGTTAAGTTTGACCCAATTCTAAAGTCCAGATTTAGAATCATATTTTAGAAAAGGCAAGGTTGAAAATGCTTTGGGTTTCCATTATAAGTGCTTTTTAGGTCATTACTAGCCAGTGTAACTGTAGGCATCTGCTTAGATTAATCACCAGTTCTTGCAGTGTATTCATGTTGCCTGAGCAAGCAACTTGCAGGCTGTTTCTTTCTGAAAATTATATCTTTGTATATTTACATCTATAGCTTTAGGAAATTGGTTGTTATGAAGAGATTTTTGTATATTTCATCAGTGTTTGAAGACCTTTGAAAACGTAAGGTATTGATTTTTCTGCTCTGTTCAAAGTGTTGCAGGCTTGTTGCAGACTCTGCATCTCTGAAGCTTGGCAACAGGAAGCTTGGTGGGGGACTACAGCCACTGCTGCTGCACAGTGTTCTGTGAAACACTTGCACTAAGAAAACCCTGCTTCCCTTGGGTTTACAGCCCCTTCCCTTCCTCAGCAAATCTCAGTTTCTCTCCTTTAGGTGTGGTGAGCAGGCTTACAGATGTCCTCCTCCATTTGCTGTGTACTTTTCTCCCCTGTGCCCTCAGCTCTCTTCCCTTGCCCTCAGCTCTGGCTGGACAGAAGGCAGCATGTGTCCTGCCTGCAGCTGCATTCTGAGCTGTCTGTGCTGATTGGTATGTGAGAGCCAGCTGGCTGCAGGCTTTCCAGGGACAGCAGCTGGTATGGATTTCTCTTCTCCATCTAGCTGTTGTTTTGTTGTTTTTTTTTTTTTCACAAAACCTGTTGGAACGCAGAAGCTTTCATAACAAGTATGCATAACTCTCATTTCCTTATGAAGCGGTCCAGTAATATTAGAAGGAAGCTATTTTTGCCATATTCAGTGCAATTAGAACAAGACAGTAATTCCCCATTTAGACATGTTTTGGACTGTCAGTGGAAATTACAGGGTTCCTGGAATCTTTTTTCTTCTGTAAAGGCTGAAGCTGAGCATTCATTTACATGGGTTACAATAGCAGACAGTGTTTAGGAGGATAAACCTGATCCCAGGGCAATTTTCAGTTTTGAAGGGAGAGCTCTAGGGGTTGTTTGAAGGCTGCTTGTCCATACCTTTTGTTCAGGGAATACCATAGACTTTAAAGACTGCGAACAATAAATGTTGCTGTTCTTCCTGGCGTAGGTGCAAAATTACTTGTTCATTTTACAGTAATATACCCTTGAAGTTGTATGGTCTGAGTACAGCTGTGTCTGAAGCTTTGAATAGTGGGTGTGAAGTCGTTGCCTGGAACAGATTACATTGTCTCTGAACAGGTTGCAAGAGGCATGCGTATTCTTTCTCACTGCAGAAGAATAACTGATTTAAAATGAGTGCAGGGCCTTGTGCTAGCAGCCAGCATTTTACTGGATGTGTACAATCCACATGATATACACAGACCTGTTAGTCCTTTGGGAATGGTGTTACTGTTCAACTAACCACTGGCTAGTTACCCAAAGGCATCTGTTTGATTCTGCAATTTTCCTTATAGCTGCTGGGCGTGTTTGTCAATCTCAACATCTTTCAGTTATCTCTGTGTTTATATGTGCTGTTCCCGAGCTGTATTTTAGACTTCCCCTTCTGAGATCACTATGTTTATAGTCGTTATTACGCTCCCTCCTCAGATTCCCTTCACTGTGTGGTGGGGGCCATCCAGTTTGTCTTTCTTGCTTTCTTGAATCTCCAGCTACTGCAGATACTGAAGTTGGCACTCTTATAAAATCCCACTTGTTTCCCTGCTCAGTTACCAACATCAGACTTAAATCTGATTGCAGACCTGGCGACTGATGCAAGCACTCAGTTTCCTTTCTCAGGAAAGCTGAGTTAATGTAGGTAGTGATGTAAAATGCAGAATCACTTTATCTGCCCTTTGTAGTTAGAAGAGCCGCACCATTAATTTGTCAGTTGGTGTTGTAACACTGGGTAACAGCAAATTATTGTACTTGTTCTTCTAAGAAAAGAACTTCATGCTTGTAAGAAGTGAAAACTCATTTCTTTGTTCTTAGACAGCAACAACAGGTTCTCAGGGCATATTATTGGGCTGTCATGCTTAACTTATAAAGCACTGAGGATTTTCCTTCTTTCGCTTTCCACTCTGATTTTGCCTTTGGTGTTTTCTTCACTGTCCTCTTTTCTCCCTAAAAGAGGAGTCTTGTCATCGTTTAAAAATGAGCCCCTTTGTTAAGTTTTTTGCCTTCCATTTCTACTGCAGTTGGCCACAACTGAGCTACCATTTGGACCCTGCAATGTTTTGACACTTAATTTGAACCGCATTCAAATCCTCCTGCTTTTTCAGCTGCACCATTTCCCAAAACAACTTTTTTTCTGCTTCTCCTCTGTATGTTGCAACTTTTTACTGGTATTTCTCATAGTGGTTGCTACAGCTACTCCTTCCTTTCTCATTTTCCATAAAATCACTTCCTTTTTTTTAGACTTTGCTCTTCAGAAGTAGAACAGTACTCTTCAAATGCTCAGAGGCCCTAAAATCTTGCTGTTCTCTTTCCTCCTTTGCATTTTCCCACCTCCTGTACTTTCATCCATTATTTCTGCAAGCAGCTCTTCTGCATTTTCTTTCTTTCTCTTACTCTGCCATTATATGGATATGTCCCCTGTATTGGACTGTGGAACTTTACAGGCCCTTCTTGAGAACTGTGTCAGCAGAAAGGAAACTGCTCACAGAATATGGATGCACAGACATTCATTAGACTCTTTGAACCATAAATATTTTTGGTTCAATACAAAAAAAAATACAAAAATACAATAAAATTACTCAATTCTGGGCTTGACCGATGTATGTTAAAATCTGCAAAATGTTGTTGCATCCTCTGGTCCTTTAGTTTTCCTATCTGTTCTTGCTTAAATCTATGTGTTGTGTTTTGTCTTTATTATCCTGTCAGCTCTACAGGGTAAAAATAGCAAATTTGGTTGAGGTTTTTGTTTTGAAGAATGAATGATTGGTTCAGAAGTAGTATTCTGGTCATTTTTGGACACTTCACATTTTTCTTTGTCTACACATTTTGAAGGAGATGAGGTACAGGCAATGACCTGTCCCAGATTCCTGTTATCCTCCATGCCCATCTCACCCAGCCTTTACAGTTGGGCAGAGATCTCAGAACTAAGAATCATGTCCTACAATTTTTTTTTCAGAAGCTGGAGCTAGATTAGAGGGATACAAATTGCTAACTTCAATTGTGGGAGGAACTATAGTGTAAATTCAACAGTTGCTTGTTCTGTTTAGCCACCAATATACTAATTACTCTGTGTGTGGGCATGTCACTGTGTGAGCAGACCAGAATTAACCACAGCTTCGTGTGCTCTCGTGCTTCCCCTCAGCTGGGCATGGGAAGAGACCCAAATATTGACAGTGCAGGGGACGTGTGTAGGTGCTGGGGCTTCAGTACTGTGTAAGACTAAAAGGGAACATGGCAAAATAGATGGAAGTAGAGAGTGGGATAGCGAGCAAGTCAGCAGAACTGGGCTCAGCTGCTTCCAGTGCTGCAATGACTGACTTCAGGCAGAAAATCTAAATAGAAAAAAAAAAAAAATCTGATTTTAATTTTTCTTCTAGATTTTGTATGCTGTTTTTGGAAAATGTTACTTCATTTGGTAGCTTGAAGTGTCAAAGTAAGTTCTTTTATAAAAATGGCACCACTCCAAACACTGGAACAATATAGATAAAAAAGAAAGGGTTTGAGCCATGCATCTGATAAACCTGGGTTCTAGTCTCTTGCTCTCTGAAATGGACCTGAAAGTATTTGGTAATTTCTTCCTATTTGGTAGAGTCACAGAATGTTCCTTTTCTTTGCATCCTCTTTGGAAAAGGTGTTGGAGCTTAGCTGTGGAAGGGTGGACAGACATAGGTGTGCACACAGTGAAATCAGTCTTCATGAAAACATAGCAAAAAGTGAGGCAGGGAATGTGAGAAATGTGGCATCTCCAGTATTAATGAAGGAGAGAGCTTCTAGCTGCAGAGCTTGTTAGCCACAGTCTTATGGAGTTGTGTCACTGTCACAAACTCGAAGCTATTTCTCAATAGTTAGAAAATTCTTACCCATCAGCAAGTCCAAGTCTTCCACTGTTCATTATTCCGTTTTGGGGTACTCACTGAAAAGTGAACTGGTTTTGACACATTTGTGTTGCTTCTCCAAATCAAGGACTGTGGTTCTACAGACTTAGGTGTTTTATGGTAAACCACCAGCTCAGGGCTTTTTGCTGCAGTGAGCGAGTGATGAAGCTCACTCTTTGGCATGGGACCAGCACAAAGAAAGCAAGCTGAGCAGTCCCTTAAAAACAGCAAAGAAAGGTGTGGTAAAATAGAAGCTTTAGTAGCTCAGTAAATGCTATTGGATCCTGTAGGATGTTGCAGTAAGTTATGCTGCTGTCTTTGAGTGAAGGATGATAGCCAGCCACCTCAGGAGCGGGGGATGATGCGTGTGGGACTGCTTTAGTTAGATTTATATTTGAACTGTAAACGTTTTCCTTAAGGAAATACCATTGGAAGCAAAGAAAGAAGACCAAAGAAAGTGGTCCTAGCAAAGAGCTATCAAAAGATGATGTCTGAAGAAGTCAGGAGTTAACTTACTGATGCTTGGTGAAGGGCTCTGTGTGTTTTGAGTTGTGTTTTGAGGCGACCTTGAATTTCTGACCACTGAGTCTCTACAATACTACCAGGCTGTAGAGTAGTGCACCGTGTCAGGAACAGAGGATTTCTTTTACATGCTTAGCCTGTGTTGCTGGCAGACATGGCAAAGCACTCGGATAAATTTGAGAGCTTCAAAGAGCAGCAATTCCAAGCATTTCCTGCTTGTGAACACTTGTTTGTATGGTTTTGTTGGGAATACGTTCTTAACATAAAGGAGGAGGGAGAGGAGAGTGAAGATGGAGAAAAACATCAAACCTCTTTTATTCTGAACTCTAAATACAAACTTGATTGCACAGCAAAGGCAGGGAGCAGTGATGTGCTTTGCCTATGTTCCAAGCTGCATGGAATTACCTCTAACCTTATCCATATAATTCCCAGCTATTCCTCTCTACTGGAAAAATCAGTAGGAGCTGCATGGATGCCTGTTAAGCGTTGTTCTGAATCACAGTGATGGCAGTAAGACCCCAAATGGTTTCTTGGCAGAGCATGCTCATAACCAGCCACTGCCACATCCTATTGACCAGGTTTAGCAGAGCTCGTCTGACCCATTTCTTCTTTCTCCCTGTTGCTTAGCAACAGATGCAGCATGTTAATGTTAAAAAGGCTGGAAAACAGGCCTTCAGCAGCAGTTGCCTGTTTTCATAGGTTTTATTTGCTTGAGGGTAGACATTTGTAGTGGTTATGGTGAGTAATCACCCTTGTCATGGTCTCATATGAGCATTCAAATTGCTTTATTGCATGCCCTGTAAATGAGCAGAGATGTTATAATATGGTTCTACCCACTTCTGACATCCAATAGCCTATTTGGATCTACAAAAGGTATCTGAAACACCTGAAAAAGAAGGACAGTCTGTGAATCCTGTCTGTTCATTAAACTGGAGGGTGCTGATTCATCAAACAGTAAACCACTTCTTTTAATGGAAATGTCTTTATTGATCTGCCCAGAGCACAAAGTAACAGTCTCAGCTGTGAATAATAGGCAGAATCAATTCTAGTAATTAAATACCAATGCTGTTACTACTGTATCACACCCATTCCCCTCAGGCAGTGTGGTGTATCATCTGATTGTAATGTATTTTGCATTGATACGCTACTGCTTTATGACTGTCTTGAAGTAAGAGATCTACCTCCACCTGAACTACTTATCCTTTTTTAGAAACCAGCACAAAAGGGTGCTCATCACAGGTCTTCACTGTGCTAACCTAGAAACTTCATGAAGACAGGTGGCCCTTACAGCCTACAGCTGAACAGGAGATCATTGATGGAGAGAGCTGTTGAAACAAATTAGATGCTGATTATCATTTTTGGCGGGGGTGTATGCTGACATGAACCAGCCTAGCTATCCCCAGGATTCTGTGGGCTTCACGGCAAAACCAACAGCTCTGAAGAGAATTCCCAAGTTCTGTGGCGTGATGCTGACAGTGAGGACAAGCAGCAGAGTCACAGCTCTTGGGAAGTCAGAAGTTGGTGGCTGAAGTCAGGGCAGGGCAGTCATTCAGTGTGCATTTGGAGTGCAGTATCTGCCATGTCACAGGAGCAATCAGAGTGCACCAGCAAGCTGCTGTGTGGTTTGTGTCAGACACTCCACTTTTGAATAAATACAGGTTGTTTACACTTTGCTAATACATCTGTCTGGTGTTGGAGGAGTGGGTCAAGAGGAGTAGAGAACATGTGGAAAATTAACGTTGGCTTCATTGTGCACTCTTAAAATTACATTTTCTCTTGTTTGCAGTGAGTGCCATAATTCCTCTGACCGGATCAAGGTGCGAGTGTGGGATGAAGATGATGACATCAAGTCTCGTGTCAAGCAGAGGCTGAAACGCGAGTCAGATGATTTCCTCGGGCAAACAATCATTGAAGTTCGCACTCTGAGCGGAGAAATGGATGTGTGGTACAACCTTGGTGAGCAAGGCCTTGGGGCTGAAAATATGTCACGTGTTGGTTTGGGATTGTTTGAGAGCACTTGGATGTATGTGGACAATTTTCAAGAAAGGGGAAAAAAAGTCTACATGGTTTCAAGGGCATATGATGCTGCTGCAGAGCAGCTGCAAAGCTGATCCCAGTTAAAATGGAGTGTAACGTGTCAGAAGGTTGATTTTTTTTTTTCTGTCATCCATTGAAAAGTACAATGGGGAAAATGCTTGAAGCAAAACTCTATTCCATCTCTGTTGGAGACATGCTGTTCTCTGTTCTTTTTTGTGATGTCAACACAAGCATTTTACTAGTCTGTAAGAACATCAGGTGCACTGCACTGGGCTGCCAAGTTGTTGAGACTTTTTCCAGTGACTGTTGTAGAAAGTACCAGCAAGCAACCAGATGGTGCTGAGTTGACAGGCACTGTGGACCTCTAGTCTCTTAGAAGATTCAGAATCTTCTTCCAGGAGTTCAGGGCTGTGGTGAAGTTAAGGACAAATTCCACATCAGTCAGCCCTGTTCTCAGAAAAGGGATCTGTCCTTGGTGATTATAGTTCTGACTGCATCCAAGACCCCGTAGCACATTTGCTGGCAGAGAGGCTGTCTTATGTCTAAAAATGTATATAGTTCTAATTGCATGTCTCATATTGAGGGTGTATCATGGCAGTTGTTTTGCTGATGTCTTCTTAGTATTATTCAATGTTTTGAAAGAAAAGAGAAAGTTTTCTCTGTGGTGACTCATCGCAAGGTTCCAGCAGTTTCTTTTTCCAGTGCTGTTGCCCCGAGATGGCTGTGCTCTGAACAGGAGTGATGCATGTAATTGCTGATGGTTTTGCCTTCTAGAGAAGCGAACAGATAAGTCTGCAGTATCCGGGGCTATTCGCCTGCAAATCAGTGTGGAGATCAAGGGCGAGGAGAAAGTGGCTCCATATCATGTTCAGTACACTTGCCTTCATGAGGTAAGAAGTGGGAACATATCATCATTGTGATGATGGAAAAAGCAGTTTTCTGACCTTTTTTCCTTGAAAAGTTTCTCAGTGCCCTAGGTGAGCTTTCTTTTCCCTGTCATGAAGGTCTGGTAACACACTGAATCATCAAATCCATGTTTGTCGGAGAGGCAAAGGCAGCTTTAAGCTATCTCCCACACTATGGACTGGCTGGCTCAGTCTGTCCCACTGTCACAGCTGTGCTACTGTCAGGCTTTGGTTCCAATTACAGCCCATAATGAGTGAGAAACCTCTGAATTTCCTTAAGTGATCAACATGTACCCTATCTCTGTCTTTCTTTAGAGGAAGCATACTAAAATGCATTATGAGTAAATTCTGACTGAGGAGGGAATTTCTGTCTTGGGCTGTTGAGTGGTACAGGTACTGGTGGTATAAATTCTCTTGTGCTGCTGCAGTGGTGTGTGGTTGTGAACAACTGTTGGTGAACAGAAGATTAAGCTGAGGTTTCTGGGTGAGGGTGGCTCAGGATGGACTGAGCTGGACGGGCGATGCTGCAGAAGCTGGGAGAAATCCAAAGATGACTTGTTAGAAAAACTAAAGGGAAAACCCTGTCTTGGAGAGATGCCCAGTCTATCTGTGTCAAAGAAAAGCAGGCAGCAGGGTCAGTCTCAAAAGTGCCTCAATAAGGATGAGTAGTCAGAGCCCTATATACAAGAATATCCTGAGATCAGTGAGGATTAAGCAAATTCATCTTAAACGGGGAAGGACATTTGTATCACAGAGAGGAATGTTCATCTACAGGAACAGCGTGTTTATCCAGACACTGAGCTGGATGAGCTCTCTGGTGTCTTCTAGCCTTATCAGGAATCTCTCTGTAAGATAAATATGAAGCTCAGAAAGTAGGCTTCTCTTAGTAGTCTCTCTTGTGTCCTTCGGTGCAGATTTATTGTTTTTTATTTCAGCAATGGCTACTATTTGGTAAGCTGTTTTGNTTTTTCTGCAAATAGGTATCTTTTTAGCTATCACCTTTTTTCCTTTGTGTATTCTATAATGAATGTGATTTGCAGCAAGAATAATATAATCAGGAAAAATAGTACTGTAAAAGCAGAATCCTCTAGCTACTAATGAGATCATTAGACTTTTGCATCGCTTACTGTAGGGAGCCAGATGTCTGAAAGGCTGATGAATCTGTAAGTGACATGAATTTGAGGAATACTGAGAAACCCACTGAGCTGAATGTGCAATTTCTGCAAAGCAATGATAGCTGAAAACTTTTGCAGTGTTAGATAAAGTGAAAGGTTATGTTGAATAATAATGCAAGTGTCTCATTGTTACGGGTGATCTTAAAGGGTATCCTTTTCAGGAAAAGAAATCTGTTTGGGCTGTTCTGTTTAATAATAATTACAATGCTGAAACAGAGCTGTAACGTCAGCTAGTTTAAATAGCTTGTCCATATTGAGGCATTTTCATTCTGAGAACAGAAATGCGTAGGTTTCAGGGAAACTAATTAGTGTTTGGTTTCAGTACACTGAAGTACTCTTCTGCATCGTTCACATTGTCTTCTGGGTAAAGCTGTAGGTATGCATGTGAAAAATTCACAGCTATGAGTCTTTCAAGAAGAAAAGAAGGTAAAAGCAGAAAATGCAGAGTGGGCAGGGGGAAAAAAGAGGAGGAGACCTTAAAGAAATTTGTGTTAGTGCCACCACCTCAGCAGTTCCACGCTCTTCACGAATCTTAGTTAGCAGCTTCAGCAGCCTCACATACAGACTTGCTCCTGTTTTGTTTTTCAGAACCTCTTTCACCATCTCACAGATGTGCAAGGGAATGGGGTGGTGAAGATCCCTGATGCCAAAGGAGACGATGCATGGAAAGTGTATTTTGATGAGACAGCCCAAGAGATCGTGGATGAATTTGCAATGCGTTATGGCATTGAGTCAATATACCAGGCCATGACGTAAGATGCATTTCCTGTGTTACTTAGTGCAGATAATTGGTGTGTAACTAATTGATGTAACTCTCACTGTTTAGCAGGTGATGTGTATGAGTAACGGAAAGCTTGGCAGTGGCAGCTGCTCCTTACGGGGCTTACTGTGAATGGGAAGAGATTTCCTGTCTTTGGATCACTGGTGTCCTCAAAGCCTAGAAATTGTTTGCTATTTCTGTTTTGAGACACTCTTATCTCTCTTGGAGAGCTCTTCTGTTAAAAAGTTGTTGCTGAAGGTTCCCACTGAAGATCTCTGATGTTATAAGAAGGGATGAGGTTTTGTGGAAGCATTTGTCCTGTATGTCTGTTGTGGCAAATGTTACAGTTCCTATGAAGTGACTGATTTCCCAGGTGCTGCTGAAAGCACTTACAGAACAGAAGTTTGAGTAATGGTGCCACAGACTTGTCCTCTTTGGAGCTAGGCTAATTCAGTTCTGTATCTTCAAAGAACATTTTCCTTGTCACTATACTTTTGCTTGGATTTGGGATTAGTCATTCTTCCTCTTAAAGACTGGTATTGCTATGCTTAGCTCATTTTTTATTTCAAATGTATTTTAAATGTAGCAGACAAAAGTGAACTTTTTCACATTAGAAGCTGAAAGTTTTGGGTTATGGATCCTTAGATAAGTTATGAGCTGTACTTATGTCACCTTGCAAGCAGCTTTTCTGTCTGTTGGTTTAAGCCAAAATGGAAAAGAATTGGCAGGTTTCTCTAGAGTTCTAGTCACTGCTTATAGCAGGGCTATCTTGGAAAGTGGACTAGGCTCTCAGGGATGTGAAAAATTTCCAAGGATGAAGGTCTACTGTCTCTCTGATTAGACCCCCAGTCCTCACAGCTTCTCTTCTCAAAGGTAAACGAAGCCATTTTGTATGCTTATATTTATCCAGTGACCAAATGACCAATTGGTATGTAAGTGTCATGTAACAAGCATGGTTTTAAAATTGAAGTGGTTAGATTTGGGATAGATAAAAGGATGAAGCCTTTACAGTCAGGGTGGTGAAACAGTGGATGGATAGGTTGGGTTGCCCAGAGAAGGGGTAGATGTCCTATCCTTGGAAGTGTTCAGGGTCATGTTGAATGGGATTTTGAGCAACCTGGTCTGGTTGACGGGGTCCCTGATCACTGCAAAGGTTGGACTAGATGACCTTTAAAGGTCCCCTCCAACCCGAACTATTCTGTGATATATGAGTCCCTCAGGGAGAAAGTTATATTTGAAAAGTATTTCCCGGTTCTAATCTGGGAATTCTGCGAGTATTTCTGCATAAAAATGGCCTATCTCTTCTGCATCTTGGAATGAACTTTACTTGCCATTTCTCTTGATGTAAGACCTCTAAAGCTCTGATTTTTTTAACTTTTTTTTTTTCTTTTTTAGATCTAACAGGTTTTTTTAGAATTTTTTTAATCATTTCACAAGCCTGGATGCTCCTAGCATAATTTTGAGATTTCCTGGAGGAGGGTTGCTTGCATTTAATGAGAAAATGGGAAAATGCAAATGAGTGTGCACACTTCTTGCAGGCTGAATGGGTTAGCCATAAGCAATCACATGTCAGTGCAGCACAGAAATAGTAGTGTGTACTCTCACTGGACATTAAAGCTTTACAGCTGCTGCCACCTCATGACACCTCAGAACCTGTGTCTACCTCAAGCAGCAGCAAATTCTGTCAATTTCCTTGTGTCAGGCTTAGTTCTAGGAATTGGTGTCAGGACTGAGGGCATCACTAAGTCACGTATTGTTGGCAGCAAATAGTTGAGAAGCTGTTTTGTGGTCTGGAGATGGCTGCAGTGAAGGGATTTCTCTTTGTTTTGAGCTGTTGGCGAGATGGCATCTTTCTGACTAAAAACTGAGATGCTAGAGTTCTGTAAAGTGGTGAAACATAACATCCATCTGTTCATGGTGCCCGCCAGCACAAGGGTCTGTTAAAAGGATAAAGTCAAGTCCTACTGCAGCAAAGAGACCAGAATGACTTACATCACTGTCCTTTTGCAGGCATTTTTCATGTCTCTCCTCTAAATACATGTGCCCAGGCGTGCCAGCTGTGATGAGCACCTTACTTGCCAATATCAATGCTTATTATGCACACACCACTGCCTCCACAAATGTGTCTGCTTCGGACCGCTTTGCAGCCTCCAATTTTGGGGTAGGTTTGTGTGTTTGGTGATGCTACAGCTGGACTTCTTTAATTTGCCTACAGTGCTTTCACCCTTCAAGTAAATAACTTGTTCTGCTTAAGGAACACTAAATTTGTGGGGAGCTGAAAGCAGTGGGAAGAGCATGGGTTTATTACCTTCATCATCACACATTTCATGTATCAATCAGTGTAATGCCTTGTGATGTTTATTCTTTGTGTTCACATTACAGTGGAGCACAGATGGTATGGAATGAGCAAACAATACTAACTCTGCATGTTAGTGCTGTTGGTAAAATACACAGTGAGATCTCTTAATTTCAGAACTTTGTTTTTAAAAACAGCAACTACTTTAAACCAAAAAAAAAAAAAAAAACCCAAAAAAACCCAAAAAAAAACCCAAAAACAAAAACCAAAAACCACCACAAAAGAAGTCTTATCCCTCTGATGGCTAAAATGTTTTGTGTAAGACTTGTGGAATTGAGCATGCTGGAAAAGTATTTGTAAAAGCTCACACTTCTCATCAGATTGAGAATTTATTAATACATTGAGGAGGTGTTCACAATGCCAAATCAGAATTCAGTGGAGAGACCTGACCTCAAAAAGTTATGTCACAAGAAGTCTATAGTACTTGTCACTTATCTAGATAAGATCATAGAGCTATATCATTGCTCTGAATTGGACCCTTTTCTGCCTGTAATTTATTCATCTCTGAAATTCTCTCAAATACAAGTTGGGTGTAAATTGCAGAAGGGAAGTCAGAATGGTTTCTGTTCTGCCTCTACTTCAGAGTGATAGTGGAGTGTTTTTTCTGATAATTCTGATGTTTCACAGACTTCAGAAATAATTACAGTTTAAAAGTAAATCCAAGAACTAAAGGAAAATACTGTTTGCACAATGCCATGTATCCATACTTCTTTCTCCTGCTCTTATGAGAGCTGACACTGATTACCTGATCCCCTGCTGCTTACTCTGAACGTGGATTGGACAGTGGTGATATGTGAATGTTTACTGGTGTTTTCTACTCAACAGAAAGAACGATTTGTGAAGCTTCTGGATCAGCTTCATAATTCACTTCGGATTGATCTCTCAATGTACAGGGTGAGTGGGAATAAACAGAATCCTTTCAGGTATTCTGGGGGGCAGAGAAGAAACATGCCATTTGGACTTTTCTTACATTTCTAACTTCTTGCATAGTTTGTTGTGAAGAATTGTCAAGCTTGTTGCTCAAATGTATTGTTTTGTTTTCCTTGTGATAGAACTTAGATCTTGTTTTTTTCTTCCACTGTAATTTCCACAATACTTCTGAAATAATTTGAGCATTGTGAACTCTGTTTATATCTCTGATACCTTCCCAGAAATTTCCAATCCAAGTTGTATTGGATTAAATAATTTTAATTACTCTTATTAGCTACTTCAGGTATCATCTAAAATGGGAAAATAGACTTGTTCTCCCCTACTATGATAGAAATATTTTAGAGGACCATGTTGTCAATTATTTTAGGTTTAGCAAACTTGGATCGTAATGTATGGTCAGGTTTGAGATCCCCCCACTTCAGCAGATTGTGAAGAGATGAGTTTCAGATGTTGGCATTAGTCCAACAGGCTTAATAAACCCTCCACTTTCTTTCTTTGCTACTCCTGAGTCAATATTGTCTCATCATGTGACTTGGCTGTTTTTTCCCCCCTAAATTCCTTGCTGTATTATTTCAGTCAGTGACTAATTCATTGAAAATTTTGAAAATGATGGCAAAATTTGAGCTTTGATTTTACTTAGTTATCCACTTCTGATGTTAGCATTTACCTGAAACACAGAAAAACATATAGACAAGAAAAGCACAAGGAGATTAAGAGAAGTGCATTAGAAAGACAGAACAAAAAGGAAAAGGGGCAAGGTGCAAAAAAAGATAAAAGGAATATTGTGTGAAGAGCTATTCTAAAGCTACATTAGCAGAAAGAGAAGGTCAAATTAGACCCGACTGATTCACAGAGTAGCAGAGGGAAAATTATCATTGACAATAGGAACCAAGATAGCAGTGTGGCCTTTTTTGTCTGCTTGGTGTTCAGTAAAAGCTGCTTTTTGTTGGGTAATGCAATTGAAATATGCACAAACAAGATCTTGCATAAAGGACCAGGAAAGATTTGTGTAGTTTAAATAATTTAGGTGTAATCAAATTTATATTCGATTTAGAGAAATTTACAGAGATGGCTGAAGCATTATGGGAGCATTTAGTAATTATTTTAAGACCCCTAAAGGGCAGGTTAAGGTCTGAGAGAATAGGTGTTAGTTGCAGCTTTCCCAACAGGAGATGGCAATTTATCTTCATCAGGTGGCTTGTAGTTAGGTCTTGACCCATGGAAGTCTTTGATTTTGATAAATACCCTGAGTTCCAGAGAGCCTATGTGTGGACAGCTTAACTCTAAAACGAGAGTTGTCTCAAAAGGACCATCTACAAATGTCTGCAAAGAGCATCAAATTGCCGGCAGTGGTTAGCTAAGTGCCAAAATACTCAGTTACTACTGTCAAGAGACAGCATATTTTTCTGCAAGTCCTCAGTAAAAAGTGAAAATTGTTCCCCTCTGCCCTTTTCACCTTCATATCTAATAATTTTTGAACGTGCAGATGTGAAGAGACTGTGAAGAGAAGATTGCTCCTGCTGTTTTTACTTGCAGCAAAACCAATCTCATCTGCTTGATTGAAAAAACATGCTCAGGAACATGAATGCTGTTAAAGGACAGGGGTCCACAGGAGATGCTGGGAATGTAGGAAAGGGCACTGTGCCTGAGGTTGGAAAGGGAAGAGTTTTGTGGAGGAAGCAAAGCTAGCTGCATTCAGCATATGTATTGACATCTGGCATCTCATAGGGCTCTGCCTAGTTGCAGTGCTGTCTTATGGGAGCAGCGCTGATTCTTCCTTCTTGGTCTTGTTTGTTTCTCTGGAGAAGTGTTGAATACACCACACCCCTGGGATGTCAGGAAGGAGGCCAAAACACCAAGCATGGAGTGCAGAAAGGAGGGGGGCTCACATAACCTCAGGCAGAAGGCCAGGGCTGCCAGTGGTGAGGCTGTTCCCAGCCTGCTCCTTTACAGCCAAGGAGACCATTCCTGCCACCAAGGGCTGTCAGTCTCCTGGCATCCACAGACTTTACATTTATATGAGAAGCTATTTAATTAAGCAAACAGATAAGCTTCTGCAGAAAAAAGGCCTTATTTATTGAGCATTGTTTTGACTGGTAAAAGCTTCTTGAGCAGGAAATGTTTCCAAGACGGTTTCCTTATTTAGCACATGCTTGAAGCCTTGCATGGATCTGACTGTGCTTTCCAACAGGATTTCCCTTTTCTGTCAACAGAATAACTTCCCAGCCAGCAGCCGTGAACGGCTGCAGGACCTGAAGTCTACAGTGGATTTGCTGACGAGCATCACTTTTTTCAGGATGAAGGTATGGATATGGCTGGGGATGGGAATGGCATCTTTGCAATTTTTTTCCCCCAGGAGTTGATTTCCTATTTTCAAAGCATTCTTTCATGTTGTTGTACTTTAGACACTTAAGGAAAATGGAAATCATCTGCTGACCGTGTATAAACATCCACATTTTGTCTTCTCTGTATTTTGCATTATGAAGATGTAAGTTGCTTTTCCCCTATTATTCTTCAATCTTAAAGATGGCACAACCTTCTCCCATCCTCCCTCGCAAAGAAAAAAAAAACAGAAAAAAAGAAGAGGAGGAAGAATAAAGGAAATTGTCTAGTTTTAGGAAGATAATTTGCTTTTTTAATAACGTTAGGAAGGTTTTTCACTATCTAGTAAATATTTTAGAGTTTTTCTTGTGGAAGATGAGATACTAAAATGGGATAATATCTCTCACTAGAGATCCAGGAGTGTTGTTATGAATGCTAATGTGCTGGTTTCATAGTTAAGTTTATTGTCTTAGCAATGTGTAATGAGATTATTTTATATTCCTGATTTTTGGCTTCTGAACTTTTCTTAGAATATTACAACCTAATATTGTTGGTTAGTACATGTCATTTAAAAATTTTTATTGTATCAAAACTAAAGGGAGTGTTTAATTTGAGCTATTTCAAGAAGTGCTTAAAATTTTACTCCTAAGCCATAGTGTAAATGATGATTGAGAACTTTATTTTAAGAGTATTCATTCAGACAGTCTGTGTTGGAAGCATGATTTATAGAAATACTCCAAAACGTTGAGAGGTACTGAAAATACCAACATTGTCATGCTATAGTTTTAGCCTGCCTATAACTATAGTTTTATAGTTACATTTGCAGGACAGACCATTGCCTGTTAGTGTTGTTTAAAGTACTCCTGCAACAGTTTTCTAAAACAGTTTTCTAAAACAATGTAACAATGAAACAATGAAAACAGCTGTTACAAGTGGAGAAGGTTTATCAGTTGGCATGACCCTAAGGATTCTGGTTGCTTTAAAATTCAATAAAGCTTGTGATGAAAGATGTATTTAATGAAAGTTTTTTTTATTTAAAGGCAGACGAGCGGTCTTCAGCAAGACTTCCAGATCAGATGTAAACTGCTTTGCTGGTCTGTTGCACATTCTTCCAATGCTGGGGAAGATTGCCTGCAGGCTTTGTAACAAAGTCTATAAATTCAGCAGAAATTGTGTGTTTGGCTCAGATTATACACATATCAAGCCACATGATCAGTCTGTTCCTTGACGCATCAAAATCTCTTTTATGCTCCAAATGGTCCTGTGGGGAGATACATTTGGTCACTGTTTTTTTATGCCTGGGGAGAGTGACCTATTTGTGCTTTCAGGTCACAAGTTGCTGAAAGAAGATCCACCACTCAGTGGTTTCCAAAACGGTGGTGTTTCCCTTCCCTGTTTGATTTATAAACTGTGCATTGTTTGATTCTCTTTCTTGTCCCTGTGCCAGGTCCAAGAGCTGCAGAGTCCACCCCGAGCCAGCCAGGTGGTGAAGGACTGTGTGAAAGCTTGCCTCAACTCCACCTATGAGTACATTTTCAACAACTGTCATGAGCTGTACAGTCGGGAGTACCAGACAGATCCTGTGAGTAGCTGATAGGCAGAAATGCAAGTTTTCAGATTTTCTTAAGATAATAATAAGAATACTAATTGATGCAAAAAGTCAGCACAAAGTTGCGTGACTTGTTATCTTCTGAATGCACAAAATTTGTAATCAATTAATGAGCACTAATTAGTAAGGGGAGGATGATAATTGTTTTATGCTAACTAATTATGATGTGTTTTGTCAGCCTCAGCAGTCATTTGTGAAGGGAAGATTTGATGTAGCTTTGAGCAAGCAAAAGCCAATTACAGCAAATGTAGGCTGATCAGGGAAACTGTCATTAGCATATGTAAACCTCAAGCCGTGCAATTCTGCCTTGTTTTCAGGCACCCAGTATCCTGTGCTGGGTTTAGGAGGTGCCTCTAGACACAACCTCTTCTCAAATACATGAGAGCTCCACTGGCCTCTCAACAGTAATGCACACAGAACTTGTCAACAGGGATGTAGTCACCAGCCAGGTGCCTAAAGAACAAGTATTTGGAATAGGCTTAGGGCAAATGATGTCTCAGCAGGGCTCCTGGAGCCTGGCCTGCTCCTGGCGTGGTAAATGACAAAATACGGATTAGTTGGGTTGGAGGCTTGGCATGGTTTGGCATGTTACTGTGTTTTGCATTAGATCAGACAAGTTACCAGAAGTCATTAATAATTTTAAGCTCTTTGGAAGAAAGGGTCCTCAGGTGTGCTTGGAGTTTTCATAGTGATCTGCATTTGCTAGCTTTTTCTTTGTCCTTACATTTTATGCTGGTTTTCCAATGGTTTCCTTCTCAGAACAAAACTCAGGACCTTCCTGCTGAGGAACAGGGGCCCAGCATCAGAAACCTTGATTTCTGGCCCAAGCTCATCACTTTGATAGTTTCCATCATAGAAGAAGACAAGAATTCTTATACCCCAGTCCTGAATCAGTAAGAATCCTCCATGTCATGTATGGCTAATGCTAGTCTGTGTGTGCTCTGCTTTATTTGTTAAACTGCTTTCTATCTCTTCTGTCACTTGTGCATTTATAGAAGTACTTATCTTGTCTGTCTGTCTTTCTGTCTTATCTGTCTCTGTCTATATAAATAACTTTTTGATTGGGATGGAAGAGTTTCAAAAGGTTCAGTTACGATGGCGTTCGAGCACAAACACCCTGATTATTACAATCCTGAACTCAGGGAGGCACCTGAAACTGGGGTGAGAGTTCTTTTGGTTTTTTCTGTTGTTGAGCAGTTCAGGGGTGCACATTAATGCACACAGTAGTGCTGTGGTGCCTTACACCGTGGTTTAGGAATGTGGTGTTCAGTGCAGCACTGGGAAATTGCAATGGGTGGAGCATAGCATTGGAAAGGACCCTGAAATTGATGTGTTTAACTGGTGGATGCTCCTCCTGCAGTCAAACAGGACAGTGAGAGACAGAGATCCTACAAAGTATTACACACAGAGATCTGGATTATGCCCTAACCATCATCAGTCTAGTATGATTAGCCATCACCTGTCAGCCCAGTAATCCTCAAAAAGGAGAAAGAAAAAAGTGGACAAGGAAGGGAAAAAGGTGCAAGGGCATTATGATCACATTCTCAGAATGACTGTGTGCACCTCTTCTAGGAAAGACATGCAGGACTTGTTTTTTTGAGTTAAAACAAAATTTTCAGTTTACTTAATCTGTAACACAGATTAAGTTACAGAAAGTTAGGTTACAGAGTCTAGTCTGTGATCTCTAATTTTCGCCTGGTCCTTTATCTAGGATGAAGTAAGCATCTGTAATGTTGAGCTTGTAGCATAGCTCAGAGCAAAATAAAGAAAACCCGTTTCCTTTACACATGCCAAGCCTTTTCCAAATATTCCTTCAGGTTTCCTCAGGAGCTTGCAGTTGGGAAGATCAGCGCAGAGGTGATGTGGAGTCTTTTTGCCCAGGATATGAAATATGCCATGGAAGGTAAGAAAATGTCCCACTGCTGTTAGGTGTCTTGTTGCTGTTCTCTTGTTCTTCATCCATTTGGTGAAAATGAGGCTTAAGTTCATGAAGTAGTACCGCTGATTGCAGCATGGATTTCTAGTAGTTAGTTTGTTTGTGCACAGCTGGTTTAGGGGTCACAACTGAGGCTGAGATCTGTGTGAGCTGTAAATCTCCATGTCAGGGTGTGTTGCCAGCTGTTTATTAACATCCCAGCTGGTGGGAAATCAGAAGCTCCCTTTGGCCTAGACGTTACGGTGGCTTGGATCAGCAGCTAGGAGCAGCTTCATCTTCCACTGTATTGTGGTAGAAAGGATTGGAGAATTTGCTGGATTCTGGGTTGTGCTGTGGCTCTAGTTCCCTAGATAACACAGCACAGGTTGTCTAAGCCATTGGCAGAAAGATGATGTTCTGCAAACATCAAACAATTCCTTCTGCCAACATCATTTTGAATTAGTCTTTGCATAGTTCCTCCTCCTAGTAAGGAAGAGATTATACTGTTTCTGAAAATTAGTTAGGTGTGCAAAACCCAGCAAAGGTCCAGAAGGGAATTCTACTTGCAATACTCTTCTGATGGTTGGTTTCTGAACTTGGTTTTAGTTCTATACACTGATTTTTACAATTTCACCAACTTTTCACAAGTTTCAGAGGGCATCCAGCTCCCACTGTCTCGACAGGACTGGGCTTTGTGACTATTTGTAAGGTGAGACTGTGATAAAACAGAAGTGCCAGTGCTGCAGCATGCTAGCTGTATTTATATTCCAAACCCAAGTCAAGCTACCGCTTCTGGCCACTCACAAAATTTTGCTCAATCCACTTGTCCCCACTTTGATCTGAACCCACTTACAGAAGTGATAGCCAATTAGACTCTTCAGATTCCTAAGAAAAAAATGCTGCTAGTAAGTGCATTTTGTTATTTGGAAACAGTTGTGGGGTGAAAAAGATTGACTCCACTTATTTTATTAACCTCTGTCAGTGCAACAGACATAGAGACTGTGCGGTGGGGGGAACACTCTTTTCAAGGTGTAGGCTTGAATCTGACAGGCTGTAGGGCTGGATGAAATGTTCTCAATTGTGTGTAAGGAACTTTTATACATGCTTGTACCCCACAGTGCCTTTTTCTTGTGAGGTCAAGCTCATGTTAGAAGGAACACTGGGAAGAATGACTATCACCTACTAACTGTTGAAGAGTCTTTTTTATAGTGACTGCCACCGCTTGCTCATGTGTTAAGAGATAAGGCAGTGGTGATAATTTCATGTATTTTTTTCCCTGGAAACTGTTTGCTCCTGCAAACCATTTTAGCTCCCATTTCAATTTTGTTCTTATTTATGGAGGAGGGATGGAGCACCTCTTCTGTGAAAAAAGACTGAGATAATTGCATTTGTTCAGCTTTCAAGGTGACCTAACTGGGGTACCCGAAGGGGGCCTACAGGAACAGTGGAGAGAGGCTTTTTACAAGAGTGTATAGTGACAGGACAAGGGGCAATGGTTTCAGACTGAGAGACAATAGATTGAAATTAGGTATTAGGAAAAGATTCTTCCCTATTTTCCTCCTGTGAAGGTGGTGAGGCAGTGCCACAGGTTGCCCAGAGAAGCTGGTTTTGCCCATCCCTGGCAGGGCTCAAGGCCAGGTTGGATGGGGCTTGGAGCAGCCTGGTCTACTGGAAGGTGTTTCTGCCCAAGGCAGGGCAGTGGAAGTGAGATAATGTTTACAGTCACTTCCAACCCAAGCCACTCTATAGTTCTTTCTACTCCTGTGTGCTCCCCTTCAGGAATCTATAACACTCTTTGTTCTCCTAAATGTAGAAAGTGCCCTATCTTCCTCTTTTATCTGCAGCAGTGAGAACTGCATGTCTCCAGATCTAGTTGTTTACCTTCCTAAGACTCTTTTTCCCTGTTGCATCCAAAATGTAGTTGTAAAAAGGTTACAGAATGATTGCATGATTGTCAAAAGAGACATTAGGGGTTTTTTTGTTGTTTTTGTTTGTTTGTTTTTGGTTGGTTTGTTTTCTGTGGGACTTTTTTGTTTGCTTGGTTGGTTGGCTTGGGGTTGGTTTTTTTTTTCTGTATTTGGTTGCCAGTGCCCAGGTTAGCTTGGTCTCCCAGGTTTTCTCTGTTCATGTCTCATACCATGTCTTCACTGATGACTCTGGGCTTATTTTACCTTTTCCTGACATCCTTCTGGTCACTTGTGAGCTTCTTAAGACAAGCACTGGTATCACCCATGAGTTCCTCAGTGCATAGTAAATACTTGCTGAAAAGAGATTCCCCCTTCAAAGTGTTTATTGGTTACAAAAGTTGATACAAATGCAGCCGGTGGACATGTATTTTGCACTTTGAACAAAAAATGTAAAACTGCATGGTAATTTATTTGTAGTCTAAATATTCAAGTTCTGCAGGAGGGTTGAACAGTGATATAGTCTGTGTTAGGATGTGTCTCTTCCAAATATATATTCAAGAAATGCTTAGGGTGCAGAATTCTATTTGAGGCAAGTGTGATTCCTCACACTGCTTTGCTCTCCAGAAACTTGTGAAGATAACCTTTAGAACAAGCTCTACAATAATTCAATTACAGGCCTTACTACATATATTTTAAATACAGATGATTGCATTAACTCACTGCATTTTTTTTTTAAACTAGAAAAGAAGGGATTAAAGGAAACTGATTAAATGATGTGTAGGATGATAATTAGATTTGCCAGCCTCAGCTCTTGGCTCTGTCATTTCTCAGGTTCAGTTGCTGGTTTTTCTAACAGCTAACCTGTACCAAGAGTTTCATATCCCTTTTCCCAGTTTGTGACGTAATTCCTGGATACATTTCTTGTCTTCTCTGAGATCAGGAGCTCTCTGCAACAAAAGCTTATCTATTTTTTAGAGATATGTGGACGTGAGCACAGAGTATAATATTTTACCCTAATTTTCTTCATGATGTTTTCCCTTATGTTCTGTTCCTAAGTTCTGGATAACATGAGTTCATTCACTTCACCAAGTGGTAAGTTCATGCTCCTTGGTGGAGCTCGTAGCTGTGAGTAGACAAAGACTTTAATCTGTTACTCATAGTTTTAGCACTTTGGATGTAGTGTGTAACACTAGCTTTAGTGTTCTGTAGTTTTTATGCCAGCAATAAACAGACCTGCAAAGAAGACTTGAAAGACCATACTGCTGCTGTAGAAATGGAGGGCATGTGCTGTAGGGAGACTTTGGAGTAGAAGGAGTTCAGACCTGGCTATGTGAAACTGCCCCCTCCTTCCTTACAGCCTGATGCTTCCACACTGCTCTCCAGTAGGCAGTGTGGAAGAGACTTGGGAGGCTCAGGTGGGAGATGGCTTCTCTGAGCTGGAAAGCAGTGCCTGGCTGCCGGATTTGTTTTCCTTTTTCCCCATCGTGCCTCTCCCAGCTGGAGCTTACCCCCATATGCACCATGCAGCCTGTGCAGGACAATGCATAAATCCTCATTTATACCTAGAACGAGCTTCGGATCCAGAATTAATCCTGTCACTCTGTGGATGCTGCAGCAATGTTGGCTTTGTGCTCCCTCTGAAGAGCTAGGTTGCTATTGTGTAAAAGGTTGAATCATAAAAATGAAACACCTATTCTCTCTATAAATCAGCAGCTGGTAGCAGTAGTCATGGAAGAAGGGTGTTTGACTGCTGGGTTTTATGCCTTTGGCTGTCCAAAGAAGACTCAGTGTCTGAGACACAGCAGGAGCTCCAGGATCTATCCCCCTTGTTTTCTCTCTCCCCCAAAGCAGTGACTACTCAAGGCACCATGCACAGCAGACCCAGCACTTGCCCTATTTGCTGGGAAGTCTCCCTTGTTCCCCATCAGCCCAGGACTAAAGCAGGTCAGATCCACATGTCTCAGACTTGGTTGGCAGGCTCATGTTACCCTGGAGTCACTGTAGGGTAAGAGGATGATTTTCCAAGCCATACAGTTGGCTCCACCCCTGGGACACTGCTTGGTGCTCAAGCAGCTGGATAGCCTCTCTGTTAGTGCTCTTAACCATAGTTGGTAGTTTTCTCTCTGTCCTCCCTGAACCCTCTGTCACCCAGAAAGCACAAATATGCCAAGCAGAAAGGCTTCTGCTCTTTCTTTGCTAGGAACACCTTAAAAGATAGTAATAGAAAATCAATGTTATCCTTGACAGGAACATTTCATCTTAGTTTGGACACATCAGTATTAGGAGAGCTGCAAATTGGAAAATCTCTGATAGGAAAAGAGACTGAGTAGACTTGGCAGGCAGGATTGAAATAAATCATTCTGCCACTTTCTCACTTGTAATAAGGAGAAGAGGATCAGAGGCACACACAGATGCCAGCTATAGTGCTTCAACAGCCCTGGTACCTATTACAGTTTCTTTACAGGAATTTGGCATTATTTGCTGGATATTATTAACCCTTTAAAAATATGCAAACAATGGAGAAAAAAAAAAAAATCTGTGGTTGAAGAGTGTGGTAGAAGTCGTGTTCTCTGCCTGAAAAGGAGAACTGGACATAATACTAGAAAGTGTGCTGCTAGGAAGCAGTTCCCTATTAATGGCTTAATAATACGGCCTTGGTGACTCTAAAAGCTTTTCTCTGTAGGAGGCTGTTTGCAGCTGAAATCTGCTAAGGAAGTGTGGGAGACTTACAGAACTCTGTGGTCTTTTCAGGATAAAACACAGCAGTTGTTGCACAGTATCTGTGTGCTGTGGTGCTGCTGCTGCTGCGCTCTTTAAAAGCCATCAGGTTATAAAGCAGAACAGAAATGTTCCAAGCTGCCAGGATCTTCATTTACTTTTTCTAAAATGGACTTTCAGTGTGCCTCTGACTGATGTGTTTCCATGTGGTCTTAAACATTTCCACTTACAAAGGAAGCAACTGATCAAAACTGTGTGGGATCCATTGAAGGGGGAAGGGCAGATGATGCAAGCTGGGGATGAGGGGGGTTTGGGTCTTTGTTGGCTTTCTTTGTTCTCCAGAACATTTGAACTGTTCGTTCTTGTCTTTTCTCTGTCACAAGCCCCTCCTCTCTTTCGAATACGTAAAGTTCTCTTTTATGGTGGTAAGACCTCTCTTTCTCAGTCCTTTCTTTTAGTTTCATGTGATTTATCCCTTAGTGTCAAGTGTCTCCTTTAGTGCCTTAGATGGTCAGGTAGTCCTAGTAGCTGTACTTTGGTTTATGCTTCTGTGGCTGCTTTGCATCTTCTTCTTCTGCAACTTAGAAGTATTTTAGATGACCTAGAAAACAGGAAAAGGCTTGAATTGCTTGCTTTTAGTGCATTGTTTAATTCTGAGGAACTAAATCTGACTTAAGTCCTTTTTTCATCCATGTCAGACCTTTCCTTGGCAGGAAGAGCATTTTCCTCGTGTGGGAGCAGCAACTGGCAGCAGCACACATCTGAGTTAATGAAGTTATAATTGTCCATCAGTTTCCTCACTCACAGGGAGCAGAGCAGGCACCGTTATTGCTCTGTTTGTTTCCAGTTTTACATCTGCAGAGGGAGTTCTCATTTTCTTTTACCATTGCTTGAGGGATAGCAGAGGGTCAGCAGTTCAGATGCTGAGTATACTCCTGCTTTCTTAGTGCTCAAGAAACATACGGGGTTATTAATGTAAAACAGGAATGAACTTTACACAGTTCCCTGTGGAGTGAAATGGACCGTAGTATGTGTAATTTGTCCATTGAACCATCACCCCTGAGGATTATGTCTCTCAGATATTGGGCATTTTAATCTCTTTAAAACAAAGATTGCGTTTTTCTTTCTTTACCTTTTTTTTTTTTTAAATTTTAGATTGTATCTGTGTGGTTCTGCGACATGGGAACTAGAAGGAAATACGTATTACATTGTTACAAAAGCTTTGTTACAAAACAAACCACTGGAACATTCAACTGCTTGACAGTTGACAAGGTTTATGGAAAAATTTTGCATGAGCATTACTCTGGATTTGTGTTTTCAGTTGGATAATTCACACTTGATTTGCACTTTATTCTTGTGCATGTTGATGAAGGTTCAGGAGAGATGTGGAAGTTTCTTAATGCTTCTGAATTAGTTGCAAGAATTCACATTTACCTGAAAACAGATAATGTTGTAAGATAAGCATGCCTATCAGTTAATAAGCCATTCAAAGCTGAGAAAAATACTCCCTCTTTTTAACATAGCTGAAACCTGTCTGCACATGAGCAGTCATTGGAAAATTACATCAGTGATGAGGTTTCCACATTAAAGGTAGAAAGAAGAGTCTAAAGTCAAACACTAGAATAAAAACCTAGTCTAAGCCAATATAATGTATGTTTTAATATATTTCACATCGTGGTCATGGACTAGCAGCTTGCTGTGGTGCTAGAGTGAGCAAAGAAGCTTGGCACAAAGTATTCCTGATGTGAAGCTTGGCAGAAGAAAGAGATGGATACAGACAGGAGACACTGGGGAGCAGTAGTGCAGAATAGATCATCTGATGATGCAGGGTCACAGTGCAGGCAGAAGCCATGTATCAGGAAAAAGGAATTAAATTAAAATTAATTTTAATCTCTTCAAGGAAGACTTTGAAGAAGAGCAGTGCAGTAGAAGGATCTGCCTGTGTAAGCAGATGAGAGGTGGCTTGGGAGAAAGTGTTGAGCTGCTTTTGGGAGAATTTAGCAAGTATTTTAAATACATAATTGTGGGCTGATCAGAGGTGGGAGTCAATTGCTGAAAGATGGTAGTGTGGATGTAGGCTGTGAAGGGCCTTGAGAGTGAAGATGTGGACCATACATCTCTCCTGATAAGGAAGGGGAGCAGTGGTCTGCAGAGATGGTCTCTGCAGAAGCACAGGTCTGATTGTGGCCATTGCTTTAGTGGTGTACATGTGTGGGAAGGGTTGTGGAGGTATGGGCATTATACGGGGAGAAACCACATTTTCCCAGCATCGCCTGCATACAAAAACATAAGGAAACCTGGCAGGAGGAAGAGGCTTGGCAGCAGACCCTGCTTTGTGGAAGAGAAGTATTAATTTCTCCAAATGGGAGCAGGGAAGGCTCCAGTTCCTGTGTAGCTAGTTTGATCTTGTTTGATTCACACTGTCAAACTCTTGGTGTTTTCTACTCTGGTCTTGTAGGGAATGTAATGTAACGTATTGGTATTGCCTTTGTTTATATCCAGGAATGAACAGACTTGCTCACCTTGATTTTTCCCCTACAAAGATGGAGTCTCAACTGTGATATGTTAAAGAAAAGGCCATGAGAGATTCCTCTGTTTTTATTGCTTTGACAGCAAAAAAAGTTCAACAAATGGAAGTAATTAATTATTAATTTTTTAATAAAAAACTACAGAGCCCTGATGGTCCCAACCTCCAGGAAATTCTGCTTTTTTTATAGATTTTGCAGCTCTCTAGATGCTTCATCCTCAACACCCTTGCATTCTGCAGATGTTTCATAAATCCTTCCTGTGCCTGATGTGACAGTGGTGAATTCAGACCTAACTGTTTTTCCTTCCCTTCCTTACAGAGCATGAGAAACACAGACTGTGTAAAAGTGCAGACTATATGAATTTACACTTCAAAGTGAAGTGGCTGTACAACGAATACGTTGGTGATCTGCCTGCCTTCAAGGGAAAAGTGCCTGAATATCCAGCGTGAGTGTTTTATGTTTCCTGTAGTAAATCCCCACTCTCTGTTTCCTTTTTCTACTTTGGTGGTAGAGTGGCCATTAGGGTCTCCTGTGGCTGTCTTCAAGATGCATAATTTCTTACCTCCCAGTTTTCTGTGTTTATGTGTTATGTTTGTCCCCTGTGGTGTCCTGTGCCACTGCCCCTCACCCAACTCAGTCCATTATAGTACAATATTTCCCTACATTTCCAAAGCCTAGCAATGGCATGGACAGACTTTAAGCTACTCTCTGCCTGCAGTGTGGGCAGTTCTTGAATAGATGATGTGTGCCTACAGATATGTTTTATGTATATGTATCCAGTTTGTAAGTAAAGATAATGTTTTCTCTTTCTTACTAAGACTGGGTGGCTTAGTTGGAAGCATCAGATAAGCTGTCACTCTTGAGCTCTAAGCAATTGCGTGCAACTTCTAACTTTGAAAGAGCAACAATAGATTTCAGACCCAGAGAAGGTGTATGAGGCCAAAAGATTGTCTGAGCAACCTGGAGATAATGCTGTAGCTAGAGTCACACACTTGCTTCATGCAACAGCAGGTATCCTGGGTTTTAGCAGTACTTTAACTGGTTTTCAGAAGTTTTCAGTAATGTTTGCTCCACAACTCCTCTTATCCTGTGCTTCACTGTTACTCTTCCACTGGGTTTTGGGGATTTAACACAATGACTCCTTTTCACCCCCTCCAAATCTTTCTTGCTTAAGTTTGAGCTTGTTACAGACTGCACAGAGAGAATAAATTGTTCCTGCTTTACAAAAGTAAAATGTTTTCCTTATGCTTCTTTATGGTTTTCTCCTGGTTTTTATTTGTTCCTAGCTTTCCTTCTAAGTGAGGTTTACTCACCTCTTTCCAGACAATTTGTTTCTGAACATAACACTTAGCCTTAAATATTGATATTTCATCTAGACCTTGCCATGAGACCATGCTGCTGCTCTCATGGGCTGTGTTGACAGCAATCTTTTCTTTTATTCAGAGATATTGCTAACTGGTGGTACTCCCAGTGGGCCAGCTGGTCAGTGGGAACCCTCACCTTTGTGTCCCCCCACACTGCTGTTCCCACCCTGCATGTGACTGTTCTGTGCTGTCTAAATGCAGCACTTTGCCCGTCTTGACAAACATATTTTTCCTGGACTGTGTTTCCAGTTTGGCACTTTGAATTCTCTTGCCATGCTGTTGTGCATGCAGTCCCTCAAGCCTGATGCTAGCTGCATACTAATCAGACTTGAGGCAGTTGGGCATAATTGCTCGGTGTGGGCTGTGGGCCTGATTAAGAAATCAGGTCAGCAAGAGGCATAAGCTCAGTGAGCAGGGTGTTAGAGTGACAGTCTCAGAAGCCCCATTTTCTTTGCTGTGCCTCTGAGTCAGGGCAGTCTCATGCAAGCCATCAGATATTCTTAATCTCTCTTTTTCTCCTGTGTAATCAGGATAATGAAGCTTGGTTTTGTTCTGCAGTCTCTTCTGCTCTGCTGGCCTTCACAGCAGAACTTCAGTGCTCCTGTGCATTTGCAGCCACTGTCTTTGTTACTTCACCCTCCTACTTCAGGGCAGTAGCCACATTGTCAGACATAGGTGATGTTTATCTCAACCGTAACCTTCACCTGTACAAAATATCCCCTCGATATGAATTGTCCTTTGATTTGTTTCTTCACAAGTTTTTTTTAGCCTCAAAACTTCCTTAAACAAAGGAGTCCACACATCAGGTTTGCACGTTGGTAAACTCCTTAGATGAAACTACATTGCTGCTGTCCAGAGAACGGTTGGGCTGTCTATTTGTCAGAAAAAAAGGCTATCCACAAATTCACTTTTCCAGTTTATAAACTCTGAGAAAACAAGTTCCTGGTAGCCTTGAATGAACAAAGTGCAGGGTCCAAAGTGTTGAAGTTTTTTTACTCCCTTTGTTTTCTGAAACTCAGAAACATTTTCTGAAGTGGAAGTAGCTATGTAACTGGGAGTGAATCTTCAGAACTTCCTGTCTGCCAGCTAAAAGCTATGAAGTGTCAGTTCCTGAAAACCCCAGCTTTTTAGGTGTGTAAATATGTGTTCTGTGCTTTGTTTAAATACTGATCTTAACACGTAGGTGTGGCATTGTAGCTGTACTGGAGCCTACCTCCTCTCTGGTGGAGAAAGATATTCCTCCTTTCGAGATCCTGTTGACTTATTCTGGCTCTCTTCATCAAGCGCAGTATTTATTTTATTCATTGGAACCCTGCCTGCCTTCTTGTCTTGACTTTTGCCAAGGCACAGAGATTGTTCCTTAGATACAGCAAGACTAATTCACCTGCGGAGCGTGACCCGGAGGGAGCCAGGCTCGTGGCCAAGCTGAAATGGTAGCCCTTTGTGTTACCTCACTCTTGTGCAGCCAACAGAGGTGAACTTACATTTAGTCCTGAAGCACAACTGCCTTTCCCAGCAGGCAGGACTGAAGTGTATTCTGTGCAGACCTTGTTTGGAGAGTTTGGCTATGCCATCTGGAGCCAGGCTGTGCTGACCCCTGTGAGCACAGAATGTCTCTGAAGCAGCACCGTGAGCCGCTGCCGTGTGTGCTGGTGTCTGAGTCATTACAGCGTTTGCTTCCTGCCCAATAATTGAAGCAGATGAGGGAAAAGATATTTGCCATATAGCAACATTTTGAAGCTACATGAAATTTCTACATGAAATCAGATTATTTTTATTCACTTCTGTGCTAGATAATTTTGCATATCGTTCTGGATATGTTGCCTTTGTAGTCCTCGGAGTCCCCCTGACTTGCTAAGTAGCCCAAGACCTGATAGTAAAATATTATAGGAGGTATTTGGCCTAAGATAGTTCCAGGTTTGTGTTACAGCTCAGAGCATATTGGCCCTGAATGTACAGGTGGACTGGCAGTATTTATAAATTATTTGCATCTCTCAGGTTTTTCTGTCAGCCAGATGACAAAATTGAGGCTGGCTTTGCAGATGTACTTAGAGAATTTCCTGATCTAAGTGGTTCACTCAACATTCATAGTAAGCCTCTTCCTCAAGGTAATGCTTTTTTTTTAATGAGAGAGGGAGCAAATACACCACTCCCACCTACCCAACAGTACCGTTTTCTCTGCCACCTTTTGCTTAGACAATTTGGCAAGACAGGTATACCTAGGCACTTGATTTTGTGTAGCAACATATGTTATCCATAAAAATGGGCAGTGTTCTCAACAGCAAATGGCCCTTTCTTGTGAATGTGGTGCAGTAACTATGGGTGAATGATAATCAGGAACTTGTTCTCCTTCTCAGAGTGAAAACTGTAGCTTCTGGCACAAACAATGTAATCTTCCCTGCATGTTGACCTGTGACATGTGAAGCAGTCATTGACTCACAGCCTGGGAACTGTGAAACAGGTGGAAGATATATAGTTGCTTCCTTATCAACTGCCTGAGTTCTCTTCTAAGGCTTAAACTGTTTAAAATGCACTATTGCAGTTTAAAAGAAAATGTTGAATGCTTGGGAAACTTGCAGCAGACTTCCACATATGCTGACTTTTAGGAGCCTGAAGTGCCATTCAAAAGGAATTCTTCCAGAATATAGGAAGTCCATATGTCTGTGACAGTGTTCCACTGTTGCTGTCTATAATAAATAGGGCT
The DNA here is from genome assembly GCA_013396955.1 of Regulus satrapa. Classification (NCBI taxonomy): domain Eukaryota; kingdom Metazoa; phylum Chordata; class Aves; order Passeriformes; family Regulidae; genus Regulus; species Regulus satrapa. Next base: position 219,744 of record VWZN01011077.1, on the reverse strand, counting down.
GCATAGACAGGTTCCTGTTGGCATTTTAACACTGTGTCAGTTAGAATTTCCAATATTAGCATTGATGTGCTTTATATTTCAAAGTGTAGGGATTATTTAAGGCTATCTACTATGCTCTGCCTGTGAATTTGCTCTTGATCTCCCTCTCATGTCTGGCACATGCTTTCATGTTCTTTGCAAACTCAGCCCACAATTAGCACAATCTCTATGAACACAGCTGCCTGTGTAGAGAAGGCTGTACTCTGTAAAGCTCATCTAATAATCTTTTGTATGAGCTAAATTACACATGGACACTTCTTTCTCTTGTTTGTGAATGCTGTTTAGTAATATTTGAAATTAAGATTTGCTTCAGCTGTGCTGTATTGGCACTTCCACACAACAAAATCTAGACAGACATTTAAATAAGGCTGTAAGTTCTATGTTTCTGCTTAAACACAGGCAACAAAAACACACACACACATACACACACACACTCTTTTGTACTGCATGTGTCCCTTGGAGCAGAGGGCAGAGGGACCAGCTGTCAGATCCCATCACTGAAGCTGCTTCTCAGCTTGCCTCTTTTCACATTGCCTATGTGGTACGCACAAGTGAGCAGCAGGACAGGTGCCTGTGGGTGTGGAGGTCTTCCTTGTGCTCTCTGGCACATGGAAGGAAGGGGAAAAATGACAAAGTGCTTTGAGGTGAAGCAAAGTTAAAGGTGGCTCTCAAGCTGGGGTAAAGAGGGAGAAGAAAAGAAGAGAAAAGACAGGAAGAAGGACAAAAACAGCTCAGAACCAGCCCAAGTGATGGTACAGGCCCTGTTACCTTGTGCAGAAGTGCAAGTATTTGGTAACTTGGACTGCATGCACAGACAGCAGCATTCAGGCATCTGACAGCATTCACAAGGCTTGATGGGGTTGAGGTGCTCCTCTTCCTGCTGTAAATTGCTGTCTTTGCTCCCCTACAGGTGGTTTGAGCAGTTTGTGATGCAGTGGCTGGATGAAAATGAAGATGTTTCCTTAGATTTCCTGCATGGTGCTCTGGAGAGAGATAAAAAAGATGGGGTATGTAGGTCAATCTGAGTGCATGACTTGGTGCTACATCATTCAGTGCTCAGAACCAAATAAAACACCATAAATTCAGCTGTCTTACAAATGGAGGATGTGGTCCTTTTTACTTGCTAAACATCTGGGAAACTAATTTATTTTAGTACTTTACAGGTCACAGAGAACCTTCTGATAGCAAGGTGCATATCATTCTTTTTTGTCTATTCTGCTGCTGTTAATCTGTCAGCTAGTGGTTTGGTGCTCTCTCGGCTCTCTCTGTTTGGGAGAAGTAATTGAAATTGAAAATTGAGGCACTTTGCATGTACTTAGTCATGCAGTGAGAATGTGACCTTAATCCACTGACAGACCAATCTTACTCTTAATTTGCTGAGTATTGCCAATGAAAAGAAGAGCTTTCCTGTTATTCAGTGACTGTTGGCACTGGAGTGTGTGATACTCATGCAACATTCTGCTAATAGCTGAATCTTTAAAAAAAAAAAAAAAAAAGAAGCTCTTTAATCTCTCCTCCTTTCCTCATTAACTGACAGGCAAACTATGCATTACATTAAGGGCCTCAATATTGTGGTACATTTCCCCGGTGCTTGTCATGATCACAGTTAGTAAAGGAGAGTAAATTTATAATCCAACTGAAAATGGCTATTTATCTTCTCTTGGCCTTTGGAAGAGTTTTGACTAATTCTGAGGAAGGTGTTGGTAAAGTTACCCTGCAATCAATGAGACAGATGATGGAAACACGCATGGGTGGGTATGTTTCAGGTCTTGCCATTTGCCAATGACTCTCTGTACTTCTGTTTTAGTTCCAGCAAACATCTGAGCATGCTCTGTTCTCCTGCTCAGTGGTGGATGTGTTCACCCAGCTCAACCAGAGTTTTGAGATCATTAAGAAGTTGGAGTGCCCAGACCCTGTCATTGTTGCCCACTACAACAGGAGGTTTGCTAAGGTAATACCCTCAGCATCCAGATGTTCATCTTTTCTTAATAGGTTGTAGGACAGTATAATTTTGATTTTTTTTTTTGTTTGGTCGGCTTCCTGGAGTTCTGCAGTGGTAGAGGACAAGTAACAGTGCTCACATCTTGTCTTCACAGACTATTGGGAAAGTGCTGATGCAGTATGCTGACATACTCTCCAAGAGCTTTGAGTCCTACTGTTCCAAGGAGAAACTGGTGAGTTACACTGAGCTTCTCTCTTACCCCAAAGAATCATGTAATTGTTCTGGTGAAACCAGTCTCACATTGCACCTGACCATTGTTTTTATCATAATTTGGGTGCTTTTGAAGTTTGAATTCTGGCTTGGACCTAAAATAAAAACAGCTCTTGAAGATGATATGCAGGGTTTGGAGGCTATCAGGTCCCCTTGAAATTAACTTTGACACTGCCTGTGATGTGTAATTTAAAAAAATAAAGGTGAGCAAGATTTCTCTGGTACTTAGAAAAGTCTATTTAACTGACCATCCATCTCAAGCTGGAGAAAAATGAATGTTTTTTTGTTGGTTTGTTTTTTTTTTGTTTTAATACTTGAGTGCTGAAATCTGTGCACGCCCTGCCTCCTATGTAACTCTCAGATCTGGTCGTACTTGGAGAAGGGTGTTGAGGCACAAGGTCTCCCATTAGTGGCAGTGTGTTGGCATCCTGAGCAGTAACAGTCACCTGCTTTTGTCCCTTCAGCCCTGTATCCTGATGAACAACATCCAACAGCTGCGGGTGCAGCTGGAGAAGATGTTTGAAGCCATGGGTGGTAAAGAGGTAAGAGAGCTCAGAGACTGTTACCCCTCATTCCCCCTGCACTGTTGTTGCTGGGTTGTTTGCATCATATTGGTTCTTGAAGACTGCAGTCATGAGGAGAGCTTAGTGACACCTAGCACTGTAAGTGTGGGGAGACAGCCATGACTGAAGGCTTCCCAACTAAATTTGTTGTCAAATGCAGGAGCAAATGTTTTAGAGCACAGAATAGCATAGAAAAGGAAAGAAAAGGTTGTCTGTTGTACTCATGTGGGCATGGCTGGTGGAGATCTCCCATGGTGGACATGGAATAATTTTATATGGCATATAAATGTGGGACACTGCCTTTAGCATGAAATATCCAATATGTAGTAATTTACAGACATGCAAACGAGTTCTCTACTCATGTTTCGAGGGATATTCAGATGTGTCCATTTGTTACAAGATGGTAATTTTTCTTACAATTACAATCTGGATTTTTTTCTGATGTAATATATGTATCTTTTTTTTTTCTCTTCTTTTTTCATTGCTTTTCAAGATTCAGGAAGATGAAGAAAAGCCTGCTGATGTTGATGTTAGGAAAAATTATTTTCAAGTGCATTTTATTTGGTTGTGTTGTGATAGAATCTGTGCTATGACCTGTATGCCAAGAGGAAAGTCAGCTTTGCTGATGGACAGCTCAGTTTTTGCCTGTATTGCTTTTCTAAATCTTGCTTGTGCTCAGTGGCAGAATTCTATGAAGTGGCAAAAATCCCAACAAATAGATTTGAATGAGACAAGGAAAACTGCTGTCATTCTTTCACATGTCAGCTCAGTAATCCTAATTTCTGAGTCTTGCATCAAGAGGTAGCATTATATGCTTCCTGCTGTAATAACAGCAGTAGCTAAATACCCATTTTTGGGAAAAAATAAATTTGTGATAAAATATTTGTGAAGCGGCCTATAAAAGTTTAATGCCTGTGCATTTAATTTCCCATAAGGAATCCATTTGCTACTATTTTCCGTAGCAGTAGCCATTAAGTAGGGTTTTCCTATATTTAAAATTGAAAATATCCCCTGATACTGTATTAAATAAATGGAGAAAAAAGGTGTTTCTTGAGGTTGCTGACTACTTTCCCTAGACTAGATATTTTTTCTGCATTCTGCCCTTTAAAACCTTCCACAGGAAGTGTAAGATAAAAAAGGGGTAGTAAACCCACTATTCTCAGGTTTGAATCTCTCTTTTGAATCAGAAGACTGAGAAGGGAGAAAAACCCAGACAGTGAGTAGTAAAACAGGAAGAAATGTGGCAAACACACTAGGAAGCTGTTTTTTGGAAGGGGTTGTTTGGTTTTTTTCTTTTCAAACGGTGCTAATTACACTTCATAGGGCTGCCACTGATCACCAGAAATAAATGGTGTTGTGTTAGGTGCCTGCATTATCTGCTGTTCCCAGGGGTTTCCCGCTTGGTGACTCTGTAGTGCATTGCTTCTTGACTCAAAAACTGCCAGGTTCTCTGTTTGCTAGAGTAAATAAGGTCTTCTCCTAGTCTGAATAGCCTTTTGCCTGCAGATTGAACCTGACAATTGGGTAGCAATAGGTGAGACAACATTTTTGGCAAGAGATCTTACTGGAAATGGCATCTGTGGGTTCTATCCCCCTTCAGGAAGGAGAGTTCCTACTTTCTGTGGTAGATTTGTTCTCTGGTCACCTATCCATGATAGAGTAGCTTGCACAAAAGTAAGAATTATCCTGAGTACTCTATCCAAAAAAGAACCTCCTTGGGAGAATAAGAAACTAGCATAGTGGTATGCCCTGGTCTTGAACTGTTCAACTTCTTGTGTTCTCAAAGGTATTCTTGAGAGCTAGGTACCAAATATCCCATTGTTCCTGTGGCAGGTATGTTACTTGTGCCATGTGTGCAGCCAGACCCTGGGGACTGGTTCCAATTACCACGTGCTTGTGGCTTCATCTGCTTCTGATTCCCTGATCCATCTTGATCTGCAGCTGTAGCTGTAGCAATGCACAGCTCTGGAAAGCTCTGAAATACTGCTGCTACACTATGTTCTTTGCCAGTCCAGAACACACCCCTAGGGAAATTCAGGTCACTTACTCCCTTTTGCCGTGAGGGAAATGAAGGGACAGGTGGTCCCTCTGCAGTGTAGCAGCATAATATGGAACAGAAGTGCTTGCCCACTACTATTTGTTGAGATTAGGCTCCTGGATATAGTGCCTTTCTTTACTCTCTCTTCCACACACTGCCCCCAGTGAGTTATGGTGCCTTTTCTCCTCACTTTTCTTACTCTTTTCTGAACTGTAGTACTCAAAACAGGGCAGAAATTGCCCAGCATCTCTGGGTTTAATGTGCCAGCATCATGTGTTCGGTTAACATAACTAGCCAGAAACAATAAGGACAGCAGCAGAGCTTTAGAGAGCTCTGTTTGGACCTATTCCCTTCAGTCAAGGAAAATATATACATGTATACACACACACAAATATGTAAACACACTTGCGTACTCAGAAAAGTAGCTTAAATAAATTTTAGGAATTAGAATGAATACTTTTATTTCCCTTCTAAGTTGTATTGATCTCATGGGATCAAAACAGTTTCATCATGACTCAGGAGCATTCTCAGACATCCCTAAAGCATGTTTTGGAAAGGCCATGTTTATGAAGTGGCAGATAGCATTAAAGCATAATGAATAGTGAAATTCGGGGGTGAGTTCTGGATAAGAACAGGGTGCATTAATAACTTTTGAAACATTTGATTCTACTGAATCATCTCCAGTAACCAGCAGAGCAGAGATTATAATTTAGCTCTCTGCTGGGATGGGATATACACATGCAGTGCTAGTGTGTTCCTGAATTTGTCCCCATTTATTTAATTATTCATACTTTTCCTAATAAAACTTAACATGACTTGCATTTTCTACTCGCCTCTGTGGTTTTCTGGCAGAATTCAGCCTGCAGTCCATTATTTTGCTTAGCTTTTCATAAGTAATGAACTCATGGCAGTGAAATTAAAAGGTGTTATACTGCATTGCACACTGATGGAGTCTAGATGTAGTGTGAAAGACCAGTTTAAAACATTTCTACACCTTTTTTCCCCAAAGGAAGCATGCAAGATGAGTATCAGAGACAAGCACTGCCTAGGGAACCCAAGGAATTAGCTGTTGAGCAGCAGCATATTGTCATCATACAATTTTCATGCCTTTGGTTTCAAGCTAATCTTCACAATTAAAGCTTCAGGAAACTCTCCTCTTAATGCTTTGCCAGGGTTAGCCCACATTTTAAATCCTAAGTTAGCCACCTGAATAACAAATGGCAGGACTGCTTAGAAACAGCCGAGACTTCAATAGGAATATTCTCAAAGGATTTGTGATATCTCGTGTTTGTTCCTCTTTAGCATTCTACATGCCATAGCTAAGGCTGCCCTAGTATTTGAGAAGTTGGCAGCTATTGTTTGCATTCAATGCTCCATGTTTCTTACTCTTGAATCCTATAGGAGAGTGGGGAGATGCCTACTGATGAAAATTCAGTACACGTCGCTAAAGGGAGGTTGGATCTGCTGAGCTCTTAGGGGTTGGGGAGGGAAGCAGAACAAAAATCAGCAGCTCCAAACTGGAGTCAGAGGAACTCCATAACTCGCTAAAGCTAAAATATGTTAACAGGGCATAATTCTTTAGCTGCTGATCTGCCAGATCAGACCTGATGATTTCACTGAGTCTCTGCCTTTTATAGATGGGAGTTGATTAACATCTTCAGCTTTCTAGAAGGCAAGAGTCATGTCTCTCCATCTACACCACCTACAGAGAAGACTTCCAGTTCTGGCCACTCACACATCACCAGTGTGTGTGGAAACCAAAGAAGAACTAGTTACATCTCCTGGAAAACTTGGAAGCCCATCAGTGCAAATTTTTAGGCTCAGGGCCTCGTGTTTCATGCATGAGGAAAGGAGGAGAAGATCATCCTAAATTCAAGTTAATAGCACTTCGGTATAAATCCTGCCGTTCAGATTAGCAGAAGACTTGAGGTTCCAGCCCTAAATGGGTACAGATGAGACTTTGAGGCCCAGATTCTCTCAAATGCAAAGTCCCAAATAATTTCAGAAAATTAACAGAGACTTGATTTCTCCCCTGAAATTTAAATACAGGATTAACTTTTTCCTCTTTGCGCCTCAATTTTCAGCGTCACTTATTTAGCCTCAGATACAGAACTGTGGCTGTGCCAGCCATTATTTCCACTGGAATTGAAATATTTGCTCAGAGATCAGAAGCCACCTAACTGTGGCTACTGGCCCATGTTTTGCACAGAGAACTTTTCATTTTTCCTCTGAATTATCTCTCATACACCCACAGAATGGAGATCATAAGCCTGCTGAGAGAAATGGTGTGGATGTGACATGTGGCAGTGACCCAGCTGCCTAATCCTGTTTTCTGCTATACCAGCCAGATTTATCATGCAGTCCAAGTAGCATTTCCTACTATCAGTGATACGCTTAAAATTCATTGACTGAGCAGCCACATCAACACCGTTGTGGGTTCATTTGAGCACTCTTATCAGTGCTTCACCACATTGGCCAAGTTTGCAGTTAATACCACATACTGCAGTACTCTGTAACTGACATGTGGTTTATGTGTGGGAAACAGCAGTACACACCTACCAGCACCTTCCTAATGAATTATGTCACATGGAGATAATTTCCCAGACTTCACTTTTGAGACAAAGCAGGCCAGTGCCCAAGTATTAACCATCAATGTGTTATGTCCCTAGCAGCAGTTGCTCAGAAAACAGCAGCTTTTCTAGCATGACAGGGAACTTTGTGGATGCTGAACCAGAATGCTTACTATCAGGGTTTGGCTTCCTGAGGATGAGGCTGGGCAGCTGTCTTGCCAGTTGTACCCAGAGAGTTGAGAGCTGATGTTCTGGTGGAGTGGGAGTTAGTTCTTTACCCCAGATAATGGAGTACATTATCTCATCCCCTTGGCAAAGCATTGTGTCAGCTGTCTCTTCTTGCAGTACTGGGGCAAAAAAGCATCTGAGGAATGAGAAAGATCAGTTTGCAGTAAACTGCAACAGTGAGGGAAAGCTTAGAGCAAACCAGTGAGCTCTCCAGGCCACCTCACGGTAAAATAAACCACTGATTGCACATTTCATGAACCAGGGCAACAAGTTGTTGATCCTGACCTCAAACATGCTTTAGGCTGTGCATCTGATACCCTATGAAGAAGTAGAAGTAAATAGTGAAGAATAATTGTCCTGTCCCAAATCCTCCTGGCTTTTTT
>VWZN01011077.1:199321-211647 GCA_013396955.1 Regulus satrapa | reverse complement strand
AAGCTTGGCTAGAATGAATGCTGATTGGCATGACATTAGCTTCCTTCTGCCATCACAGAGCAAGAGTGCTGCAAAGATAATAGGAAAAGTATTTACTTTAATAAGGGAAAAATAATCGGAGGCAGCAATGCCTAAAGTTACAAGGCCTAAGTAATTGTCATTTGCTTGGTGGTTGGTTCTTACTTTAATTACTTTTAAAATTCTGATCCAGAAGTTTCATTAGCACAGGTTCAAATGCGTAATAGAGTCAATTTTCCATGCCAGCTTACAACAAGAAAATGAGCGGATCAGATTCCAAATCCCCTAAGGCTTGGCTTTCTCTGACAGACACTGAAGCAATATGAAGAGGGCTTCAGCACTGACTTTAGAGGTGGGAACTCCTGTCGTGTACAAATCCTGTACAGATGGATATACCATAAAAATCTAAACTGGTTTTTAACCATGGTACTGGTACCTGACTCATTACATTCCTAAAGAGATGCTCTGCCTTAGAAGAAGCTTTTTGTTCTATAGACACCTTGCCTCCCTGCATACACAAGCAAATCTCTTTTACAAGCTACTTTTTATGAGAAAATTATCCAAAAGCATTCATCCTGTGTTACTGCATGTACACACAGGTATGCTGGTCAGAAGTGACTCTTTTGAGGCTGGAGGGGTGATGGCAGCTGGAATACAAGACATTGTGAATCATGTTCAGTTTAAAAACAAGTGGCTTTGGACTGATGTGAATGGAGGAAGCACTTCCTTATAGAACCTGTCAAGATGTCAACAGCATTCATGTAGTGCTTGGGGAACTTGTTTTTTGTTTTCTTCTGAACACTTGTATACAAAAGACTGTCTGGTTCCATGTGAGAGTAGAGCTATGTTTGCTCAGTACCAGTAGCTGAGATTTTACTTTCCAAAAATGTGCACAAAAGTGCACAACAGCTCCTGCCATGAATATTTTGGCCAGATTTTCAAAACAGCTGGGGTCCAACCTTCTGAGAGCAGTGACTGGGTCAATCTTCAGTTGAAATACTTGACAGCAGGATGGAAGGTGAAATAGAAATAGCTTCTTTCAGGATCATGCATGGAAAAATACACAAGTAGTAAAGCCAGTCTGAAAAGCCCTGTGTCCTAGACTCAGAGGGGTGAAATTACTTATGAGCCCAGGGTAAAGCACAGTACATGATGCATTCTCAGCCTAGATAACACTCTGGGCCACAGGGAGTTCACATTCCCCGTCTTCCTCAACAGTCCAAACATCAGGAAGGATATTGAAGGGTATAGGAGCCTGGGGAAATTACTTGCTGCTTTTATGGCAAATACCTGCTGATGATTTCACAGCTTCTGTAGCAGCAGCAGCAGGCAGTGGAGGAGAGCATCCTACCTGACAGAGTCCAGTGAGGATAGTTCACCTGCTTATTAAGTATAGCTTCAACAATGAAGAGAAGCACTGCAAAGGATAGGGGACTGCCCTCTGGGTTCAAACTAAATCTTCTTTGTTTCATCCACAGTTGGATGCAGAAGCAAGTGACCACCTCAAAGAGCTCCAGGTGAAGCTGAACAATGTTTTGGATGAGCTCAGTGCAGTGTTTGGTAATAGGTAAGTACTACAAGGTCCTTATCCTTGAAACATTCCTTTCTTTTGTCTAATCTCATTTAGTGAGGTTATGAAAGAAAATAAACTCCTGTGAACTGGTTTTATTTTTCTTTTTGTCCTAAATTCATGGCATTTCAAATACAGAGACCATCTAAAGAAGTGAGAAACATTTTAAAAGTCTTTCTCTTAAGCATTTCTCTGCTTGGAAATGTAACATGGAGATCTCTCAACTGTAAAATGTATTTGAATTACACAGAGTGATTTTTTTTTTTTTTTCAGTAAGTAGTGCTTGTCAGTTACAGAATTGCCTGCTCCTTTACTGCTCAAAAAGCAGTTTCCAGCTTAGTGTTTATGAAGCAACATTCTTGTTTAAACATTCTGCTCTAAATGTATGAAACAGCTGACTGATTTCTGATTGTTAAATGAATCCTGGAATAAGAAGGGAACAGGTTTAGAATTTGAGATTGACTTGTTCTAAAGCTTCAGCAAATGTTATCTAGTGTTTCAAGGAGCTGTTCAAAGTATTGCCAGAGTAATTGATGGCAATTAGGTTTTATTACAAATCATGTTATCATTTACCTGAGGATAAAATTATGCTCAACTTTGTAAGACTTTTGTAGTGAACTATAGAGCATGTCAGTTAAGTGAAATCTAAAAATACAGAACTTCTGACTGATCTTTGAAAACAATCACTTCTCATTACCACAAAACCACATTCATTCCATTTTGTGCTGCATAACAGTATTAATGCAGGCATAAACTGTAGTGTAACGAACATGGGCAAGGCAAAGCAAGACCCTCCCAGGGTCTACAGGTTTGTAATTCTTATGGCTAAAAATTCATAGTGGGATTCATCAATGACTGTTTGGATTTCAGCACACAAAGCTAAGCAAGGAGATAACTGAGCAGTTCCTATGGCCAGTAATTGATGCTAAAGCAAGAAATTGAAAGACTCAAACTGTAACTGAATTGAATCAGTAAAGTTCATAATTAGAGAGTGACTGAGAAATAAGGATTAGGGAGGTGATTTTTTCCAATCTGAATATTGTCTCCATGGTGTCATTGTTGCAAAACAAATTAGGGGACAATCTTGACATATGAAAACATGATTTAAAGAGATTATCCAGTATCAGCGTACAGACTGGGGAGTGTTTTAGAGAGGTGAGCCAGCCAGAGATCCAGCCACTCAGATGTCTCAGGTGCTTCATTTATTCATTAACAGTGTTAGTGAGTGAAAAGCAGAGCTGCAGTTTACTATATAAGCATGATCTCCTGAAGGATATAAACTTAGGAGATAAGGCAGATTCCACAATATTCTCTGCAGAGTCTGTAAACAATTGCTCTTTCACCTCTGTGCACACCTGACACTGCAGATCTTAATTTTTCTTCATCTGTGTGAGATTAATCGTATTTGGTGAGAAGGCAGCACATGTCCAGAGTGCCTCACTATCCTTGTGCTAAGAGAGGATTTTGTCTGGACATAGAAGCATTTTCTACATTGAGAGAAGTCTTGGAAGGGTTTATCCTTCATGCAAGGCTAGTTGCTCTTTTGTTTTTGGAGGCTGTAGGAGTGAAGGAAGGAGTTCCTGGAGGAATTAAGGAGCAGCAGGCCCTTTCTGACAGCATAGGTGAAGTTGTTTTTATCTTGCTGCTGCCAAGGGCTCCTGTTAAGCTGTACATCTACACAAGTTTCACTTTCAGGTGAACCTGTTGCCACAGTAACTCATCTATTCTTTTTCATAAAATTGGAGACCGTTTTGATTCATATTACTTTTTATCTATGGAGGCATTGGTAAATCCTTGACTTGGGGGATTTAAAGCATCTTGAAGCAAGGTCTGCAATTGATGAAGTGATGGGTGAACTGTGGGGTGGGATTGGCCTGTGACAGAATAAGAACTGTTTATGGCGCAGGAAATATTTTATGTTCTTTTAATTGATGTGGCATAGGTCTCTGGTTAAGCTGACATTGCAGCCACAACTGAGTGCTGCAAGACTCTACTCAAAATAGGGCAGGTGGGAGACAGCTCTGGAATTTTTCCAGTGAGAGGCAGGCTAGATTTGAGCAAGAAGGACAATGGGGCTATAGGTGGCAGAGCAGGAAAGGTGGAGAAGGAAGGTGAGAACACTCACACCCAACCCACAGGTGTCCCGGTGGCTTGCACATAGATATTCAGGTTGTTTAATGCAGATTGTAAAGCTGGCTTCCAAACTTCTGTACTTCCTCTGAAATTTCACCCTAGCTCCTAGCACTGGCTTCTCTTCCTGGTTTCAAACCTCTGTGCCATTAATGGATACTTAAATGTCACTTGTAGTGCCCGTTGTTAGTAACTGTTCTTTTAAATGTCAAAGCATTTTCCTTTATTTGCTGAATTGATTAGTTGTCAGCTCTGCTGATCTATTCATAATTTTTAATCACTGCATTATTTAATTTTGAATCTCCTCTTAGCAGGAAGAGGTAGAAAAGTAATTGTGCTTTAATGCCTTGTGTTTCACTTCATTACAGGGAGACTGTACTTTGCACAGCTGAACCCCACATTCCAATTTGACACTTGGCATGGACTGTACGGCAGTGGACTGGTTTAAGCTGGTGCCTGCCTTCAAGCTCTCTCTGTAATTTTAAAGACCTCAGCTATGATGGGTCATACTGAATTTCCACTGATAGACTCCTGGGTGCTCACAGTGGGGCATGCATTGTGTCCTTACTCTGTGTGATATCCCAGTTCTCTGTGGTGAAGAAGGCAAAAGGTGCAGCAGAATACTTCGAGCTAAGAATAACAGCATTTCTTGAAGTCAGGAAAGGATCATTTCTTGCTGCAAAATGAATGAACAAACTCCTTTCAAATGTGCTCGTGTCTAGTGTTCAGAGGTGGTCAGCTGTGTGTGGGTGTGGGAGCATAAGGTATTGGAGAGCATGCCCCTTGGTAACAAATACAGTAAGGAAAAGAGCAGCAAGTCTTGTGAAAGAAAAGTGTGAAACTGAATTTGAAATTGAAATTTTTTACCTTATATTTCTGCCACTGATAGTATTGTTTTTCCTCTCTCCTATCTATGCAGCTTTCAGACTCGGATTGATGAGTGTGTCAAGCAAATGTCTGATATCCTCTGTCAAGTGAAAGGGACAGCAAATTCTGCTGCTAATGCCAGAAACACAGTTGCACAAGATGCAGATAATGTCCTGAGGCCACTGATGGACTTCCTGGATGGAAAGTAAGGGAGTGTTCAAATGTATGCAACACATATAGTTCACTGGATGGGAATAAGAATGAGGCAGAGGGAAAAATAGCTCCATGTTCTTGGATTGTTACTGAAATTTCCAGTCTCCAAATTTTCCAGAAGAATTAATAGCTTTTCTTTCCCTATCTGGCTCTCAACAAGCCATGGGTGGGCGCTTCAGCCTTCAGTGCCAAAGCACACTCTCAGTTCTTTCTACCTCTGGCAGTTGTAGCAATCAGCAAAACACACTGCTAATCAAGTAGTGAAAAAGACTGAAATTCTAAATTTTCTAGCTGTGTGTTTTTTCCCTATAGAGATTTTACTGTAGCAAATTAGCAAGCATATTGCAAACAGTGCTTATGTACTTGATACATATTCTACTCAGTATCACAGAGGTGTCAAATGTGTGCTCTAGTTGCACCTGCAACTTGACTAGCAAATAAGCTTCTGAACCATGGGACGTGCACATGGTTGATCCAGTGTTTAATTAAATATTGCATTAATACCATGCAGCATTATTCAGCTGAACAAGGATAGTTAAATGTTCAAGCCAAGTCTTGAACTGCAAAGAGAAAGTTTTTAATCTTTGTTTTTAATCTTTGTTTTAATGCTGACACACAAGAGTTCTTCATTTAGTCAGGGATTGCCAGCAGTTTTCATAATAAATGCTGCAAGACATATGAAGCATTACAAGTTTAAAATCTACGAGGTTTGATTGCTCTTAGTGTTGATTATTGCATCTTTCTTTTGGGCCACTGTGTACTAAGTGACTCTGCAGCAGTCATTGTATCTAGGAGCCTTCTCATTTGATTATTTTCCATGCATGCCTTCATGAGTCCTGAAAAGCCATATTCCTTTGTACCATTGGGAATGTGGTATGTTACAGACTTGCCATCTACCTGTGGAGCAAGTCACTTTGATTCTGATAATCCACGCTTGGGTTATTTTTTTCCCTCCTTTACAGAAGCAGAGTATTTTTTAATGCCTCCTGCTTCTCACCCACATTAGTCCTGACCCTATTTGGTTTTGTTCATTTACTTTCTAACCAGCTGTGGGAAGAAGGGAAGTTGGAAAAAGATGTTGCAGAATGGATAGGAATGGAGACTCAGCTGAGTGTTACTGGCCACAGAGTTATTGTTCAATAGCTCTTGCAGTGTGATCAGTAAACGCTGAAGTTCAACAAATGTTTCAAAGAAGATTCTAGCATTTTTTGGCCTTTTTTATAGCCTGTACAATAGTAAAGGAGGAAAACCTATGGAAATAAAGCCCTTTGTGTTAGAGCAGACAAATACATAGCATGTGACTGGTGAATGCAATGATGACAAAATATGGACTTGTCCGAGAAATACTTTGGGGTGGTTTTAGAGGTGAAAGATTTAGGTACTTCAGAAGCTGTGCAGGAATTTCTGCACAACACTCTGGGAAGTATTAATCTAGGTAATAATCAAAAATCATTATAGTAACATTAATCAAAAATCATTATAGAAGCTAAAACTTATTATTCTATATTTATCAGTTTTACTATATACTCTGTAAACCAAATACATCTCATTAAAGGTATCCTGTTCAATAGTACTTGCTCTTATTTGGATTATATGTATTATTCCAAACTGCCTATCACTAAATGACACCTTCAGTAATCCCTAGATCAATAAACAGAAATTATTGAGATCAGAGATGTCAATCATCCATTTTGACCAGTGTTTTTAGTGGTAGAACTCCAAGGGTGAGCACAGGCTATGTATGCTTTTGAAAAGGGAAGATTTTTACCTTTAAAGCAATTGTTATGACAAACTGCTTTGGATAGGGCACTGAGTCTTCCATATGCAGTTTGTTCCTTTTTCATTGTATATTGTGCTCTTTGAACTTGCTAAGTTCTTGCTCACTCCCTGCAGCCTGACACTGTTTGCGACTGTGTGTGAAAAGACAGTGTTGAAACGGGTGCTGAAGGAGCTCTGGAGAGTGGTAATGAACACCATGGAGAAGCTGATTGTGCTGCCTCCTCTTACCGACCATACGGTAAAGCATTTTCTCCTTCCTGACTCATAGCAGAAAGTGTTGCCATTGCCTGTATAACTCATCCCCCTGACCTAGTGAGTCATCCATCCAGGTAAATTTGTCTGCATGTAGCCTGCCCGAGGATGGAAAAACATGTCTGTAACTTGGTAAAGAAAGAGAGCATCCCTATTTATGGTAGGGTTGCAAGATAACAGAGCATGCTCTAGAAAAGAATTCAGAATCCTTGATTCAGGAGTTTCTGTCCAGTATGTCAGTTTCCACTGATTTGCTTTTTGTAGTCCTCTAAGGAGAGAGCTGTCTGTGTGTGTGGGAATAAAGGAACAGTTAGGCTTCATGGCCTTAGGTCATGATCTGTAGCCACTTTTACCCTATCATCTATTAGCCAGAGCTTGATTTTTAATCACACATCCCCTGTTTTACCCTTCACAGAAGGCTTTTAACACCAGCACTGGCTGGCAGGGTTTCTCTGTCTGGGATGCTGGGAGTTGGAAGCGAACCCAAATAGTTTTTCTTCAAAGGCAGTCTTTTGTATAATTGTTCAGCTGTGTGGACATGCTGGATGAATATGTGTCGTGAATGTAGTGATGCTTTTAATAATGGAAGATTAACTCTTCCCCAGTTCTGAGAAACCAGAGAAACTGATTAGGTGTCAGTCATGCATGCTCAGCTGCTCTGTGGGATGACACTCAGTTGGAGGCAGTGTGAAGTTTGGACTGTAACCTCATTATTTACAGATGATCCAGAACTTCTTTTCATCTTGCTGTTAGAGTGAACTTGCAGGGTGTAGTTCAGTTATGCAGCCTTACTTTTTTCCCAGTGGTGGGTAGAACAATGATGGTTTTCACTATTCAGCAGTTCCCTCACATACTTGGACTGGGCTTCTTGGGTTGCAATGTCCAGGGAGGTGATGCAAACCTGCCTGTTGCTATAGGTGTTGTTCTGAGAGGGAAGGCCCTTGTTTTTTGCCTTGATGGTGATGATTTTAAATTAAACTGTTGGGATGAAGTGTGTTGTCATACTTAAAACCATTAAATTATCATGAGGTGTAATTTATTAAAGACTCCTTTCTCTCTTTGAGAGAGAAATATTTCTCTGACTCCTTTCTCAGATGTGGAATAATAATTTCTGCTTCCCTTTGTGATTTGTAAAGAAGGGAAAAGAAAATAAATCCAGGGAGATGGACTTTCTCTTGGTTGAACTGCTTTTAAAAAGGAGTCTTTGGGGACAGGTGCTAAAATCATCATGTAGGAGCAGCATTAACATGACCCATTTGGAATGGAATCAGTGAGATCAAGGGCCTCAGAGAGAACTAGGGAGGAGCTGTTTGAGGTTTATACTTGCTAGTTTTGGATTTCAAAGGCAGAGTAGGACAGTGATACAGTATTTTATCATGAAGGAGGTAATAACTGTTACCAGCCAATTCTTCCAATCTGCAGGATGTTGCTATAAGTTATAATTACTATTACTATTAAACCACATTATTATATGTGACTATTAGCCATATAGTTTTTTCATAGTTTCTTGTTGCCATAATTTCAGTTTCAAATTGAGAAACAAATTGAAGCATATACTCTCTTGTCTTAGATAATGCCAAATGCTCATAGCTGGATTTTTTTGGTGTCTCAATTAGCTATATGGTAGCAAGGAGACTGAACTAGTCTAAACTGGAAATTAGTTGCTCTTCCAGAAGGACAATTATGAACAATGCAATGATTAAAGTGGCCTTGTCTGCAGTCCTTGAGCAGGGAACTGGTGGTGAGGCTGGATGAGCTGCAAGGACGAAGAGCTGCTTCCACTGTTCTCTGGGGCATAGCAATTTATTCTGTCACCACCAGATTTTCATCATTTCCAGCAGTGAAGGCTAGTGGGGCAAAGCAAAATTTGGGGATGCCAGCATTGGCAGAAAGAGTACTTTCTTTTTGCTGTTCTACTTCTGTGCTGAGCCACTCTTTCTAATTGGACTTGGCTCTTTCTTTTCTTTTTTCTTTTTCTTTTTTTTTTTTCTTTTTCTTTTTCATTTCTTTTCTTTTGAAAGCACATCAGACACAAATAGCCTTGGGCACTCTAACACACTTTCCTCCCAGCCCTCAGCAACAGAATGCCCTAGTGGTGCCTTTCTGTGTTTGAAGGACCACTGATGGGGATTTCTGTCCTAAAACTCGTGTGCAGCCCTTAAGAAGCAGGAGATATTCATGGCAGAAAAGAATCTCTTTTATGAAATATTTTCTCTTCTTTCTGCAAAACTGCTGGAGGTGCAGAAGTCTTTTGATGGAGATTGTGGGAAAACCACAGCCAGAAGGTCCCTGTCACCCTGCAGTTTGCCCTGCCTGTCACTTGTGTGACCCTGCCACTGCACAGAGCTTAAATATCTCTCTCCAGACTTAACAGTTCCACTTAAATTAGCTTTTGGAAGATTCTGCTGTGTGGGGCTCAGGTAAGAGAGTGAGAGGGATCCAATGGGGACAGGGCAGTTTTACAGCATTCCACTCTGGCACCCTGATCTGTGGCTCATTCATGACTTTCAGGTGGGTGACTTCAACTTCTCTGAGCACTCTCTGCCTGGGTCTTGTGAGATTAGCAGCAATATGATCTCTAAGTAACTCCAAGTAATTAATACCTCAGTAATTTTAAGATCCAGCATGTAATTAAACACCTTCTGTCTCGGTTGAGTGGATATACACCCTGGGAATCTGTATTTTGGGGTTCAGTGCACAACACTCAGTGATATTAACAGAATAGTTAGACATTTCTTTCTCTGCTGCTTACGGTGAAACTGTAACAACCATCAGTAACTAGTCAGGTGAGAGAAGAAGTGCTTAGTTTACACCCAGGTGATTCCTCTGGAGCCTCTCCTTTATTTATTTCACACATTACACTGCAGCCATTCACATGAGGCTCCATTTCTGCTTGCTCCTGGTGTGCTTTTTTTCTACTTGTCAGACTTCACTAAATGAGAACATGATCCAGGATAAGAACTAAATTTTCTTTAAGCTGAGGAAGAATTTGCATTTGACTTCCAGACTGTTTTTCAGGCTCATCTGCCTGAGCCCCTCCAGAGCTACTCTGTGGTGCAGGAGAGTGTGGCTTTAAGAGGTTTTCTGAAACCTTTTTTAACTTCCTTTAGTTTGCATGAATCCTTTCCCTTGTGCTAGCTTGGAGCAGAAAAGTTCAAGGCTGCCTCTGTGATGAGGAGAAGAAGCTTTTTTAGCCTTGAATAAAATTATGGTCTGTGAACTGCATATGTGCCTAGTTCTCTGTACTGACAGGTAATTATTTTCCTCTTTTCATCCCCACTTTTAAGCTTATTTTGTCAATTTTTGTGGTTTAATACACCACAACAACTAAAAAACCAGTTTTATCTTAATGTGTGCTAGCACTTTCAGATAAAATAGAATTTTAAATGAATTTAAATGCTGTTAAATTATCATATCTCGTTGTGAAACATTGGAATTAAAAAACCATTAGAAATACTTACACAATACGAGATAAAACTTCATTTCACTGTTATGTCTCAGAAAAATAAGCACTATGTATATGGTTTCCAAAAAAGGATTGGAATCCAAAAAACTTGAAGTAGGCTTTTGTTTCCTAACTTTGTCAGCTGAGCAGTTAAGCTTTAAGGGCTTGAGTCACTTGGAGTATAAATCAGTGCAATTCTGTTAGCTTCCAACAATCAGACTTGAGTCAGCCTATGATCCTTCTCAACATGCTTTCACTGAAGGGACAAAAAGGCAGCAGACCATTAACAAGGAATTTAAAATCTCTGTGTTGTGGACTAGGTGTGTTTCTTGTTTCTGAAGAGTTTAGGAAAGTACAGCTAACATTACAGAAGAGCCAGAAAAACCAGCATGAAGGCCCACCCCCTTTCCAGCTGCATTTGCCGCAGAGCTAGGCATGATTCATGATAAGGATTTAATTTGTCCTCATATTCCATCCTTGACATTTTAATCAATTCCATTGTGGGCTGCTTTTCTCAAAGCTACCTGATAATTTAAGTTCAGTTGTTCTCACTCCCTGGTACAACTGGAATTAGTGCTGTCCATAGAGCTTTGTGGTATGTTTTCCATGCATAAATAACTTTCCTGACGAATATGGATGGCATCTTGTTTACAAGAATGCTATTTGGCAGAGGAAGGAGCTGTCCAGATTTTCATTAGATGTTACCAGCATTGATGACAAACTCAGTGTAACAGCAAAATAATTTCTCCTTGCAGATGCATTGGCAGAGATTGTCACTGATTGACAAGGATTTTCTTAGTGTACAAGAACTGGGAGTTATCTGAGCAGCTTTGTTCCATGAAGCGTATCCAGTCACTGGCTATTGCTCTGTGTTACTGACCTGCACTCCTTAGAGGCAGCAGGACTATGTGCCTGGGCTAGTTAATATTGCTGTTCAGATGTATATTTTTTAAAGTGTCCATTATTGCTGAAAACACTGAATTAAGAAAGGTTGATGTTACTGTGTTTTGAGACAATTCCCTTTTTCAAAATTCAAAATTCAAATTTGTGGTTTTTGTTTCCTGCTTGGTCAATGGACCCAAAAACCTCAAATTTTAAGAACTGTAAATCAACAGAATGTCATGGCAAATCATACAGAGCAACAGGCTCATCTGTTGGGTAGCAGAGGCTGGTGAAACCCTGTGTTCTGGCTGGTTATCTGGCATGGCCAACAGTGAAATCTCTCTGTTGCTGCTGGTGTTCAGTCATGTTCAACCCTCCTTGCTGGAAATACATGGAAATTTGTGCTCTTTCAGATTAGAGAGCTGTACTCTTCAACATTACCCATTGGATACTGACAGCAAGACAAGCTCTCAGTCTCATTTTGGGAACTTTCCTTTGTAGATTCATTGTGCTTGCCTGCACTTTACCCTCCACCCCTGCCAAAAGTTGTGAATTTAATCATTTATCAAGAGCTTCTCTTTAGCTACAAAATCAATAATGTTCATTCTGTGTCGGTTTGTATTCAACAGACATAAAAGGCTGAGGAACAGTAATGGTTAGCTGATGGTTACAAGTAGAGCTAATTAAGAGGTGATCTGTAGTTTTAGGTCACAGGGTCTTTCAGCTTAAAGAAATTTCCAAAGCTGGAAAAAGTAAAGAAATGGCCTCCTCATCTTAAAAATTCATTTCTGGGCTGCTGTTGTAATGGGCAGAAGGTGTCCAGTTGCCCTAGAGCAAGTCTCAGGTTTTCCAGTATTGTATCTATAAGCTGCCTGTTTTTCTTCTGCTACCCCAGGCAACAGGTATAGAGATGNAAAACAAAAAAATCCCAAAGCAAAACAAAAAACCCCAGCAGTTATCTTTGCAGTAATAGCTAGTTCCCAGGGTCTTCTCTGCAAATCCTTGTGTGGGATAGTTCTTGTTCCACAGAGTATTGACCTCAAGGGCAATAAACAAGTACCAGGGAAGGCAGCAAAGGAAAGCTGAGTGACATTGGCTGGGGCACAGGGGCAAAGGGCAGTACAATAATTATCGGTTTACATCTCACTCCATTACAGTTAGAGGTAATTT